>VDFB02000003.1:67837323-68241350 GCA_007258455.2 Sequoia sempervirens | reverse complement strand
TGTCACAAAACACATCCACCCCAGCCATCATCAACCCATCTTTGAACAATCCCTTGGTCATGAATCCCACCAACCTAGGTAATACCTTGTTTACTTCTCTAGCACAAGGAAATACTCAAGACATGGGATAAGGGAATCTTTTTAATCAATGGAATCAAGGTCCTAGTGTGTTATTTCCATCACAAAATCTAGTGGCACCATCTTCATCTTTTCCCATCATCCCTTTACCATTCAAAATAAAAAAGGACCTCAAACTTACATTCCTCCACCTCCATCTACCATATTACAAGGGATGTTAAACCAAGGGAACCCTCCACCTCTCATCAACAATCTAATACCCACTTAGAACATCAACACTCACAATCCATCTCAGATATCCCAACAACCCCCTGATCCTACATTGCAAGTGTATGTCATAGCTTTAAAACAAGGACAAAAAGCTTATCAGGAAGCCATCCAATAGTAGCAAAAATAGCAAGTATCCCTAGCCATCCAACAACAACGACAACCAACCTTAGCCCAACAAAAACATCAAGCTCATCAAGCAGCTTTAGCATCATAACAACAACAACAAGCCCAATAGAAAACCCTCATGGCACAACAACAAAAATAGGCCCAACAACAAGCCCTAGTGGCATAACAACAATAGAAAGCCTTACTAGCTCAGTAGTATTCCCAAAGACAACAAAACAACAACCAAGTTCCTACTATAATCCTCAACAAAACATCATCAATACAAATGCATTAGGAACATATACATCAATACCCCAATCACCTTCACGAAATCTCACACCACCATACACCCCATACAACACCTTATCATATCAAAATTCATTCATCATCCCACCATATGTTCCTCCACCGAACCCAAAAGATGATCTAGCATCGTAGTTTATGGCACTATCTTAAGAAATGTAGGACCTTTAGATGGGTAAGACAAAGAAGCCCCATACAAAGAATCTATGTCCCTATCCATTTGATCGAAACATAGAAATGGCACCATTCCCTCTTGGTTTTTCAATCCCAAAATTTGACAAATACAAAGGGAGAGGAAGTCTTGTGGACCATGTTAAAGAATTTAATGTCATATGTATGGAGGTGGCCTAAAATGGTTCTTATTTAATGCACGTCTTTCCTTGAAGTTTAACAAGTCATGCCATGGATTGATTTTCTCATCTACCTCTTGGCATCAAGACTTTCCAAAAAAATAACCGATAAATTCATCGATCACTTCTCCTTTAATCTTGACATGGATATAAGTCTAGAATAATTGTACACTCTCAAGCAAAAAAAAAGAGAAACTTTCACAATTTTTTTACAACGATGGAGACAAAGAGCTAGTAAGAGAAAATGGCCTCTTATCGATGAAGAACAAGTGGTAATCATCATAGAAAATATAGATCCAGATCTATCATTCCACTTTTAAATGTAGTGCATCACATCTTAGATCCCTTAGCATTGAGAGAGCTCTAATATCACAAGTGAATACTCAACCTTACAAAGATCATCACCCATCAACTAGTTCAAATGACAAGCCTCGTGTTTGGGATAAGAACAAGAACGCAAAAAATGATGGTGTAGTAGATGGTAAGGTGGTCCTAAGTGCTCCTAGGCCAAACAAAAATCATGTTGCTAACATCCAACCAACTGTGAAACAAACAAAACCTCCTCACAATAATCAAATCAACAATTCCAACATGCAACAAAGGTGAACTACCAACAAGAACAACTTTCCTAAACACAAATACACATAGTTATCTAAACCCATAGAAACCATCATGAAAAAGTTGGTAGAGTCAAATTTGATAGCACTTCCCAACTTTGAAAAATACCAAGAACCATAAGAGAAACCATCCAAGTACAACGAGAATTACCTTTGTGACTTTCACAAAATCAAAGGACATGAAATGAAAAACTACATGAGACTCAAAATCATTATCCAAGACCTCATAGAGAATGATACCATATCTATTGAGGTACTAGTCAAGAATCAAGATCTTAATATACAAAAGAACCCTATGCCAGATCATAGCAAAGGGAACAATAATGAAAAAGCTAAGGATTACACAAACATGCAGCATACCTATTCCAATGTAGTTGCTTCTTATGATAGTGTCATTACCATTGTAACCATCAAAGGGCCTAGTGCAGAGTATTGAGCCACCACATGACATGACAAAATTACCATCCAAGGAGTCCCATCTCAATCTAGGGAACAACCTACTTTTCCAACATCAAATCCTAGCAAGTACAATCTATTAGATCAACTTAAATAGACCCCCACTCAGATATCAATCTTAGAACTATTGAGGCTATCCCCTGCACATAGGGAGATCTTGGAGAAAGCTTTATCAGAGTCATCCATTCCTGAGGATACTGATATAGATCAGTTTCAAGTTATGGTAGGCCATATTGCTAATCATCTTGTCACCTTCTCTGAGCAAGACCCACCATCACAACCATCTCATAACCATTCTTTTCACCTTGAGGTTATCATTCATAAAAACAAGGTTAAAAGAGTCTTAGTAGATGGAGGTACTAGATTGAACATTTGCACCCTTTAGTTGATAAAAAATATGGGTTATTTAGAATATACTATTGAAAACACAAAGAGTACTACCATAAGGGCATATGACAACCAAGAATAGGTATCACAAGGAATCATCACATTACCCATCCAAGTGGGCACCCTCATCATAGAATTACATGCCAAATGTTATACCTTGATCTTCCCCATAACATCTTGCTTGGTCAACCATAGATCCATGCCTTAAAATTTGTAGCCTCAACTTATCATCAATGCGTGAAGTTTCCTTTCAAGGGAAGAGATATTACCATCCATGGAGACCCCAAACCTTTTTACTATAATCTTGAGGAAAAGTTCTATAAGGTCCCATAAGTACCCAAGAATGATGAAGGGCCTACACCTTCTACCTCATTTGTTGACCCATCATCTCTTGCATCTACCTCTCAAACAAAGGAACTCATTATGCAAAACATACCTGATATCAAAGCAGTGATCCAAGATGATAGTTGTGGGAACTATAAGCTAATGAGGAACACCTTTGTCTTAGGAGAGCTACCTATTTCTCCTCAATCTCATGGGAAACCCACATCTAGCAACAAAGAGCCCAAAACAATCAAAATGGTAGCTACTACCTTCACCGAGTGGGGGGATTTTAATCAAGAAGATGTCTTGATGAGGATGATATCTGCAAACTCCTATATCAAGATGAACGACCTATTCTTGTTCTTCCCATGGAAGATGATAATAGAGTCTTATAGCTAATGAAGGGATGGGGATATAACAAGAACAAGAAGCTAGGACAGAATTATAATGGTTTACTAGAACCCATCATTCCTGAGAAATGACTAAATAATCTTGGCCTAGGTTGTACAACTAGAAAGGTCACCCTTATCGAAAAAAGTACTTTCACTAAATGGGCTGAGGCTTCCTCTTGGTTACCTACATCATGTGATATGACCTTAGATGACTTCCTCCTTGATGTTGTTGACCTATTTGAGAATAACTCCCTCTTCATGATATCCATAACATCCTTCACTCTGAGTGATCAACCAACTGAAATACACCTAGTATACCCAACAAATTGACATGGACCAACAAGGACCACCAATTTTGGATTTATTCAAAAATGATGAAGCAATCTCACAATTCATGGGACTTTGTGACAACTTACCATGGGAAGGTCATAAAGCAGGTTTTGACATAGAGATCAACACAGGGGCATACTATGGGGAGATGATTGAATCCTTCAGTCACAAAATTGATGAAATGCAACTAACATGTATATATTTAAGTGAAAACCACATTGTGGCACTTTTTGATCCTAAAATAGTAAAAAAAAGGATGCATCTAATGGTGAAAACCTCTCTGAGGCACCTAAGGGTGAGGGATTCAATCTCCCCCTTAGTGCAATGCATCCAGAAAATTTAGTAGTGCTAGCAGAAAAGGCCACTCCAGTCAATGTGGGAACAAAAGAAGCACCTAAGATCATCTTCTATGTTGAATTTTTGTTGGATGAAGAACAAAAGAACCTAGCAGCATTCTTGAAAGAGAACAAAGAAATTTGCATGGTCATGCATTGATATGCTAGGACTTGATCCTGAAGTAGTTGTGCATCACTTAGCAATTTATCTTGAAGCCAAGCTAGTAAAGCAAAACTTACGGAAGATGGATCCTCAAATATCACTTCTGGTGAAACTAAAGTTACAAAATCTTCTTGATGTTGGATTCATCCAACCGATAGATTATCCTGAGTGGGTTTCAAATCTGGTACCAGTCTCAAAACCCATTGGGGGCATCAGAATTTTCCCTGACTTTAGGGACTTAAATAAGGCATGCCTAAAGGATGATTTTCCTCTTCCTAATATCGACCTCATTGACCTCATTGTAGACTGAATAGTAGGGCATGAGATGTTGTCACTCATGGATGGTTTTTTAGGCTACAATCAAATCATGATCACCAAGGAGGATCAATACAAAACTACATTCACTTGTCCATGGGGAACCTATTGTTGGAATGTGGTGCCATTTGGCTTAAAGAATGCAGGAACAACCTATCAAAGAGAAATGACCCTCATCTTTCATGACATGATCCATAAAATAGATGAATATTATGTGGATGACATTTTGGAAAAATCAAATAAAAGAAGTGAGCACATAGGAGTCTTAGGACCCATATTTGATAGACTTGAAGAATAAAAGGTACGATTGAATCCAAAAAGGTGTGTCTTCGAGGTCACATTAGGGAAACTTCTTGGCTTTATCGTCTCACAAAGAGGGATAAATTGATCCAACAAAGGTAAAACCCATCCTCAACATGGAACTACCACAAACACTAAAGCAGATGAGAAGATTATAAGGAATATTGCAGTCTATCAGGAGGTTCATAGTGTAGCTATCAAATAAAATACACCCCTTTTCACATCTTCTCCATAAAGGAATAACTTACAAGTGGGATGAGAAGTGTGATAAAGCTTTTCCAACAAATAAAATACTATCTACTAACACCTCCAGTGCTCATGCCACCAATACCAAACAAACCACTAATCATGTATATCTCAACAATATCAACAACACTAGGAGCTCTTCTAATGCAACATGATGAAAAAGGAAAGGAAAGAGCTATCTAATACATCAGTAGGACTTTTATGGGATATAAAATGAACTATTCACCCATCAAGAAAGCATTCTTAGCAGTAGTTTTTACTTCACAAAAGTTCAAGCACTACATGTTGTCACATCAAATCAAAATTATTGCCAAGATTGACCCATTGAAATACCTGTTATCCAAAGTAACTCTCATAGGGCGAATGGCCAAATGGGTAATGATCTTAACAAAGTTTGACATAGAGTATGTAGAATGCAAGGAAATCAAAGGACAAGTGATCCTAGACCAACTAGCTGAGGCATCTATTTATGCAAAGAACCCTTTGATATCTAAGTTCCCTGATGAATCAGTGTTCCTTATCAATCTCACAACTCAGTGGAAGATGTACTTTGATGGATCATTCACCCAAAATGGATTAGGAGAAGGTATTATTTTCATCACCCCTCAAGGTGATTGCATTCCAAAGTCATACCGGCTATTGTTCCCTTGTACTAACAACATTGTTGAGTACAAAGCCCTAATCACAGGTCTAAGGATAACGGTTTAGTGGTAGATACAAGAGATGAAAGTATATGGAGATTCACAACTGGTTATCAACCAATTCAATGAAGACTATCAAAATGAGGATGATAAGCTCACTCCTTACAAAAAGATGGTAGAAAGTCTCAAGGACCTTTTCATAGAAATAATCTTTGAGCAGATTCCTCACATGAACAATAGAGGAATAAATGCAATGGTAACAATTGGATCATTGCTAGACGTTCTGAACAATGTCCTGCAGTGCGAATTCTTGGTAGAACAACTTCTTGTACCAACTTTCAAAATCCTTGAATATGAATTTGCGTGTCTCATTGTCGATCTTGGATCCCCATGGTATCATGACATATTTACCTACCTTAGTAGAGGAATTCTCCTATCTGATATCACCTCAAACCTTAAAAATACCTTTGTCAACAAGGCATCCCAATTCGTGATCCTAGGTGATACCCTTTACTGTCGAAGCATCGAAGGGATGTTGCTATGATGTATTAACCAAGAGGAATCCTTGTCCACTTTAACAGAAGTACGTGATAGAATATGTAGTTCCCATTCTAATGGTATGACTTTAGCTAAAAAAATATTGAGGATAGGGTACTATTGGCCAACCATGGAAAGGGAAGCTCATCAATATGTGTAGAAGTGTGTCTAGTGCCAACAACATGGAGATCTGATTCATGCTCCAACTCAAGAATTGCAACCAAAGATCACACCTTGGCCTTTTTTGTAGTGGGGACTTGACCTCATAGGAAAAATCACTCCAACCTCATCCAATGGCCATAATTTTATCATAACAGACATTGAGTACTTTACTAAGTGGGTTGGAGCCATTCATATGACCTACATAATGGGGAAGCAAATTGCCAATTTTATCCCAAACTACCTAATCTACCATTATGGTGTTCCAAAAACCCTCATCTTAGATAGTGGAATGCCCTTTAAGAATCAGGATGTGAAAGAGCTATACCAAAGATTCAATATCCAACACTGATTCTCTACCTTGTATTATCCCTAGGGAAATGATCAAGTTGAGGCTATGAATAAGACCATTATGAAGATCCTAAAGAAAACAGTCAATGAAGTTGGTTGTGACTAGCATTTGCAACTAAATATTTCTCTCTAGGCTTATCGAACCAGTATCCACATGCCAACAAGTGTAACCCCTTTCTCCCTAGTCTATGGATCAAAATCTATCCTGCCTATTGAGGTTGAGCTCCCATCATTATGAGTGTCACTAAAAAATTTGATTACCAATGAAGAATATAGAATATCTCGGCTGAATGAGTTAGAATTCCTAGATGAGTGTCATCTTGGTGCCCTTAATCAATTGCAAGTATATCAAAATTGATTGAAACAAAGCTACAACAAGATTAGATGTCAGTATTTCTAAGTAGGGTATCTTTTCCTAAAGCAGAACCAGAAAACTCTTCCAGATTAGGATAGCAAGGGAAAGTTTGAGCCTATTTGGTTGGGCCCTTTGTTGTCACAAAAAGCTATGGATCAAGAGAATACCAATTGTCAAACCTGAAGGTGAATCCTTGTAGGAACCAACCAACAACTTGAATCTTAAAAAGTTTTATGGCTAGTCTTGAAGAGTATAAATCTGAAAATACAAAAAATAAAAAAAACCAAAATCCAAAAAAATTAGAAAAAATATTGAAAAAAGTAAATAAAAACAATTTTCCTCTAGTGAAAAACACTTCGGTGGCACTTTGGGCAAGTACCTTGGTGAAAATCGGATATACAGGATTCTTGTGTAAATAAAGCACTCCCATCTTTCTTTGGATCTTTAACCTACCATTCTTTGCATCATTCATCCTATTTATTCATCCATCGCCTTATTCACGTCCTTATCATAGTAAGATGTTGTGAAATATCACAATCCATTTAGTACTTATTGGCATATTCCAAAGGTCAGTTTGTCCTACCTATATCAAGGTAGTCTATCGCATATCACACTGGGGGAAATTTGCTATGAATCATATCGGGTTCTTGTATATCTTAACGGTTATCAAAAAATCCCAAAAAAAATTGTAAAACGTTCATCAAAAAATCCAAAAACATCCAAAACATATCAAAAACCCTAAAAAGGTCAAACATAAAAAATCCAAAAATAGTACCCTTGTTGAACTACGGGTCTCTGAGCTTGAACGTAGGCAAGGCCATCATTGATGTGCCCCCGAGACACCCTAGGTCAGTCCTTTAGGAGTCCATCATAATAAACTAGAATTCTGTCAACTGTTAATATCTCATTGTTAATAAGTCATGTCATTCGAACTACATGGTCTTTGCACGTATAACATAGGAAAGGCTAATATTTGATCATCCCCCGAGGCCCCTAGGATAGGTATTTTAGGTTAGGTTCTTGGTCAAAACTCTCCAAAAATCCCTAAACATTTGAATAATAGAAATTCCAAAAACATTTGAAAACTCATAAAATACAAAAACATCATAAAACATTTAAAAGACCTAAACAACCTCAAAAATATTAGAGAAAACCCTAAACAACCTCAAATAATTGAAAACATAAACATTCACATAAACTTTCAAAAAGACCAAAACAACCTTAAAACATTTTCAAAATACCAAAAACATTGAAATATTTTTGAAAATCCAAAACCATCCATCCCATTTTCGCTTGCACCCACAATAAACCTTCATTCATCATAAATCAATTGTCATCTTCAACCTTTGGAAAAATAAAAATAAATTAAGTCGTAAAGTGAAAACTTAAGTGTCAAAATCTAAAGTCTAAATCATAGGTAAATATGTCAGTGAAATTTTAAATCAACGGCTTATCATTAGCATCATCATCCTAACATCAAACCATCTAAATAACATGTCCTGGGATGTATCCTTCCTGGGATGGACATCAATATCAAACATCACCTTAGCTAAAATTAAAATGGAAAGAGATATAGATAACACTAACTATTTGTCTTTGATATTTCTTGTGATTTATCTCAAATGACCAATTCTAAGGACCTCTTGATAATGTCTATAAAAACTATTTAAAGAGAAAGGAATGGGGCATCAATCATTATATTTCGTTTGCTGTGCTTGTGGGTATTCTTGTAAAATAATCTTGGCGCATACTTTCTTAGTTGTGGGTAGGAAGGATGTTTGGAGTACGTTGTTGACTATTGTGTATGCTTTGGTCCAATATATTCTAGGCTTATAACTTACATTCCAGGAACTATCCTATCTATTTATAGAGTCAAATTCCATTACACTAGATACAATGCCTTCCTGGTTATCAATACCTCGATGCATCATGTCTATGTGTTATATCAAACAATAAGGAATGATGGAAAATCCCAATCTGAGGAAGTGAGAAAATAATCATCCTGCATTCATCATCATCATGCATTTCTCATCACCGTCTATAATAAAGTCTCGGTGGATCATAGACTTGTTGGACCTTTCGAATAAATTGTCAAAATCAATGGTCAAATCATTTTTTTTCTTCTATCTTCTCTCCATGCTAACCTAGTATCATGAAATTTAACAAAAACATAATCACTACATCCATCCTACATCCACAAATCATCAGTATTTATAAATCATCAACATAATCATTGCATATCACATCATACATTTTGGATCATCATTATCATTTGAGTTGTGATGAATAATATAGATTTGTTATTCTAAACATCTTAAATCGTTGCATCACATATCATAAACATACATTGCATTATCATATCATAAGCATAAAAATCTGCATGATCCATCCATACATCCATATGCATACATGATCATCTCATAAAACTATATAGAAAATACATAAAAATAAATGCATCCATAACATTTGCATACAGTCATAGCATAACATCTGCATATCATTTCATCCATCCCATAACATGTCACGAAAAAAATGCTGAAAAAGAATATAACATTGTATCCATCCATATCATTACATCTCATGTATCATTGCATATCGCATAAGCATAAGTAAAGTGCATCCATACATGATAATATATAAGCATCTCACATCATATGCATCCATACAATCATAAGCATGAAATAATATGAGCACATCATATTGAATCTATATCCATCTCACATATATATCAAAAAATGAATGTCATGGTACAATATCTGGATCTATATATGTATATTGGTCATAAATACAATATCCACAAGGCTATCAAAAAAGATCCCATGAATGTATATTTGTATCAAAGAATAGGGCAACAAAATCAAAAGGTGTCTATAATCGAGCTAGCCTTGATGGCTGCTCCCCTCTCCGACCTATCTCTCTAGATGATCTTCAACCCTGGGTTGTGCATCACTCCTCTATGAGTAGTCAGGATGTCTGAGTTCCTATGGAACATCTTTGTGATAATGCATCCTATAATAGGCTACCTTAGTCATAGCCTCTTTGTATAGCCTGACAGATACAGTCTTGCCCTGTGTAGTTGTTGTCATCACCTCCAACTATTGGAAATGACCAATCTCCTGATCTCTCTTGGCAATCATGACTTGTACCTACTGCCTCACATGATCCCTCTCTGTGGTAATAACTACAACCTGCTATCTCGCCTAGTCCCTCTTAGCAGTGATCACCAAAATCTGCTCGTGGGCCTGATCTGACTCACCTATAATTGTTTGCACCTGCTATTGCAACTACTAAATTTGTACATCTCAAAGATCAGCCCTGGTGGTGGTGGTTGAATGGGTTGCTACTACAATGGCTGTGATTGAACATGAGGCTACTATGGAGGTTTTTGTCCCACTGGTGGAGCCTTGGGAATATACCCAACTTGGCTATCCTGGGCATCATGTCCCCTACCTTTACCCCTACCTACTCCCCTCCCTCTCAGTCTCACTCGGGGAGGAGCACCCGTTGGATATGTTAATCAGTGAGGGGGTGTAAACCATGCATTGTATGTAGGTGTCATTTGCACATCCGACGTATCCTTGGTCATATTCCCAAGGCTGTGTCATCAACTGTCGGAAATCCTCGACCGCCTCTAGAGTTGGAATGGTAGGTCTCCATGTGGGAACCTCTTGAGCTAATCTCACAAAGATGGCTTATATGCATCGTCGAGCCACCCTGTTTGGAAAATATCTCTCTATAATAGTATGCTCCCAACCCTACATATACCGGGTCTTTCTGGAAAAGAAGAGCTACTTTGTATCATCATACCATGCTGGCATTTGTAGCTAGGGTCGCCATCTAAACACTATCATATAAGGACCCTACACCAGTATGGAAGCCCAAGCTGCCCTGTATGCTAGAGAATGATGGTGCCCATGTATTGCCAAACCATAGGATCATCTAGATCAACATTAGTCATCTGCACGATCAGTCGAAGCACTACAATATGCTCCCAAGCCCAAATATGAAGCAAGGTAACCCTATGCTAATAGCTCTATTGTTGCAGTAGAAAAAGTCATGCATATCATGATACACTAAGGCCAACATCACTGGCCCCCATGAAAATAGTGTCCTATTGTAGAGCATCCTATGCCATGCCAAGCCCCATGCTGGGCTGAATCCTCTGCTCCATCAGTCAGGAGTGACCAAAACAAAAATGATTCCTATAATGATTAATCTAAATGTGGGCACTCGACCTCTATACATCTCAAGGTCGATCTGTGAAGTGACTAGAACGAAGTCCTCAATCTCCATCACCTCGTGGTAGGCATCATATCTGGCATCAAAATCATAAATCACATGCTCACCATGTATCAACAAATGTAGAATCTGCCATACATCCTCTAAAGTCACTATCACCTCGCCTGTCAGAAGGTGGAAAGACAAAGTCTCACTATGCCATCTCTGGCATAGCGTTGTCATCATAGCCAGATGTCTCTGGATGATGGGCATATATGCAATGTACCATAAGCCAATCTCCCCCAGGTGCTCCTAACGCAACTCAGATAAATAACCAAGTCTCTCCAAAACTGTGGGCCAGTGCTCACGAGACATCAAGGGTGGAATGACCTCCTACACCCATGAAGTGCACGACATCAAAATACAGAAAAAAATTGACTAAGTTTGGAATTTTTGGCTCCAAAATGACAATAGCATTGCTATTTACAATAGCGTCGCTATAATTCAAATTCTAAATTGTGACGCCCAAGGCATTTCAAATTGCAAATCACAAATCATGTCACCAGACACATATGCGTCGTGATTTAAACTTTAGAAACCCTAACCCTAATTTTCAAATCGGGAAGTGTGTCGCTATAAACATATGCGTCACAATTTAAAATTGGAAACCCTAATTCTAAATTGTGAACTGCATCATAATACACATATGTGTTGCTATATAGCAATGCCACCAAAGTTTAAATTTTAAAAAGCAATAAATGCATTAAAAAGTCAAATTTCAAATCAATTTTTGAGTTACAAATCAGTGTTCTTGCATCTGGTAGTCGTTGGTACTCTCGAACCCAGTCGAAAATGTGTCATGGGAGCTCTCATCATGCCATTTTGTCAGAGGGTCAGAGCTCAATTTTCAAGAATTCCTTAAGGTGTGAATGCACAAATGAATTGAAAGTGACCCTTCTTGGCTTATTTATACATCAAAATTAGGGTTTTTTCCCCTAATTTAACCTTAAAGCTAGGGTTTATCATCATTTTCACCAAATTTTCCAAACTGGAGCTTATTTTGCATCATTTTTTGCATTTTTGGCATGTTTCTTGCATCCTAGAGCCTTCCTGGACCCCTAGGGTAGCTTTTCACCTTTATCGAGAAATCAACCCAAAATTCAAAATTTCTGCCTGATTTCTCAAGGGGGTAGGGAATTAGCTTTATCCGTCAGCAGTGGGGCATCTAAAAATCATTTATTTATTTTTTAATCTAAGTAGCTATTTTTAATCTGAAGGGCATCAATCTTTGAACAGAAGTAGTAGGTACCTCACTTCAAAAAGGGGCAAAATGTAGACATTGAAAAATATCTTGAATCATATCATGCACTTGAATCAAGTATACTAACATCATTTCCTCTCAAATCCATCCTCTTTTTGCTTAATTAATTGAATTAGCCTATCTATTTAATTAATTATGTCATTTGCATCTATTAACCTAATTCATTTAATCAGGTTCATTCCCCCCTTTCACTCTAACATTTCATCTCATTAAATTAGATAAATTAAACTATTTAATTTTGTATCAATGGGTTATTTTTCTGAAAGGTTAGTAGATTAGATCAATAATATAAAACCCAAAGAAACTATGAAATACAAAGAAATCTTAAAACATAAACAATTATACCAGATATTTGTTGCTTCCATGATTCATTTCCATAGCCCTTCTAACTTGTTGCAAATGTAATTATTTCCCTCAGATCAAGTGTGTGAGCAATCTTTGACTATGACAATGTCCTAAACAAGCTTTGAAGGATTTGAAAATGACAAATAATGACTATGCCTATGACAAGAAATGACAAGACTATGCCTAAGACTCAAAGATTATGCCAGAATGAAATATCAAGAAACTATGTCCCTCAAAATGTGAGCAAAAGTGGTATTTTATAGAAAATGCAATTTTGGATGGACGACCAAGATTAAAAGTTGATAGAAGCCTAAAATCAGAGGTCAAAATTGCGTGTGACAATCCCTAATTAGGGTTAGGGAAAAATCATTAAATGAGAGGTCAAGATGTCATTTGAGAAAATTAAATAGACAGTTGAGAATAAATGTGATAATTAGTCAAAAAGATGAAGATTTTTGAAAATCAAGAAGATAAAGACTGCTTGATTTGTAAGATTCAAAAAATCAAGAGGATAAAGGTTGAACTAAAAAGTAGATTTGGAAAATCAAGAATTTTCTCAATTACTTGATTTTTGGAAGAAGATTACCATTTTGAATTAAATTAATTCAAAATATGGATTTTGTGTGACAGTAAATAATCGATTTTTAGATTATTTACTAAAATGAAGTGACAGTTAATAAAATGAAATCATTTTAAATAATTTCATTTATTTAAAATGAGAGAAATGTTAAATTAGGTAATTAAATAATTAAAGATAATTATTTAATTTAGAGGATTATGACCAATAATTAAATAAATTAATAAATTCATTTAATTATGAAAATTAGTGACATACTAAATAAATAAATAAAATTCATTTATTTAATAATCGAGAAGACATAAATGAATAAAGGTAATTAAATAAATTAAGAAATTTATTTAACTGTAACAGGACAATAGACCCTTAGTGACATATTGAATAAATAAATATTGTGTGTGGGAAATGTTAGTATCAAAATAAGATAACAAAAACACACCAATGCAACATTAAACTAAAGAAAGCTAAATAAAATGAAATCATAGAAATCAAACAGAGCTTCTTTAGAATCGTTCCATTGTCCTCTATCTCTAGTGATTCATTTGAAGCTGTTGCTCTTAGATTATATAAGCAAACCTTCTTAGAATGGCAACCTGCAGAACGAGTATGCAAAGGGAGAGTACTTCTCTATCCTATATGCTGGTGGAGTGAAATGCTGATATACGGATATTCACAGGGGTTGTAGATTATGCACAGGGGTTGTGGATTATGGATGCTATTGAAACTATGATATGAGGTTGATAGGCCATGATATGGAATGCTAATATGCTAAGCTATGCTATGATATGATTCTAGAGGCTATGGATGTTGGAAGGCTGATTGACTATAGTTTTCCTGTATGCAAGCTTCTCTCTTTTTTGAAGACCCGGCAGTCCCTTTTATAGATTTTTACAGGAAAGAGCCTGGCTGGCAAAGATCAATGGCTATAAGATTGTCTGGTAAATTTGAATGGTGAGAGATGGAGAGGTTGAGAGGAAGATGGAAGATGTTGGGAGGTTGGAGAGAAGAATGGAGGTTTGTCTTGAACCCACAGGAACAACTTTGCTTAGAAACAGAGAAATTTGTTAATTTTTTGTTTTGAATTTATTTCACAGTTATTATAGATAATCCAAATTAAATAAATAAATTTATTTAATTTTATGTGAGTTTGAGGATTTAAAACATTTTTGAAATATTTGATTTTAGGACTATAGAAGACTCAATTAAATGTTTGGAATATTTAATTGCGAATAGACTTTAGAAGAATTAATTAAATATTTGGAATATTTAATTGTGAATGGAATTTAGAGGATTTTTAGAAGAAAAGAATATTTAATCTTTATTTGAATAAAATATTCATTTTCCCATTTTAACCCAATAAAAATTGTAATTTTTGAGCTATGGAGTAAGAAAAATGGCACTTCCTACCCACTAGCACCATTTCAAGTGCATCCGATGACATCAGCGGCTGGCACACTATGGACCCGCAGTATGTACCCCGTTAAACTTTCAGTGTTTAAAAATTTTCTGTCTAGGGCACGTTTTCCAACATTTATGTACCTTCATGCATTCTTTTAGCGCCTTTTAGTCTTTTTGTAGCGCTATTTATGTTTTCGATAGCGGCCTTAATTCTGTAATGTCGTTTAAGGTTTTTGTAGTGCTCTTTAGGATTTTTGTAGCGCCCATTATGATTTTGACAGTGCCCTTGAGGATTTTTGTAGCGCTCTTTAGGCTTTTTGTAGCGCTCTTGATTTGATGGTGTTTTATGTGATAAATTTGTTCCCAAGGTTGTTGGAAAACAAATAGTAGTTGATATATTTTCTTTCAAGTTAATGAAAAACAAATACTTGTTTGATAAGTTTGTTTCTAAAGTTGTTAAAAACAAATAGGATTTTGATAAATTTGCTTTCAATGATGATGAAAAACAAATAGTTGATAAGTTTTCTTCTAAAGTTGGTAAAAAAAAATAGGATTTAGATTTGATTGATTTGTTGTGATGAATTGATATTGATGTTGCTTTGACTTGATGATTCTTCCTATTCAACAGGAGAGATTGAGCGTCTTATAGCTATGGGAGAAATTCTCAAAGACATGGAGATTGATTCTACAGCTTGGATAGGTGGATAGAGATGTGATCGAGGCATGTAGACTGACCTCATTACTTGAGATGCCTGAGGTGCATCTCAACAGAGCCTTATTGACAGCACTTGCAGAGAGGTGGCATAGTGACACGAACACCTTTCATTTGCCGATAGGAGAGATTACCATGACTCCTGAGGATGTGTATAGCATCCTGAAGATTCTAGTGATGGGTGAGATAGTGAGATTTGACGGCCGGGAGGTCGGAGGTACTGATGCCTTGAGGCGGATATTTAGAGATGATCATATTGCAAGATATTATATCTCATGGGCGGAGATGACGGATTTGTATGCATCCTTACCCTTTGTACTTGCAGGTTTCATTGGAGGTGTTTTGTGCCCCGACCATAGGTCGAAGGTCTTTGCAGTCGGGTGGGGTCGTGTACTTGAGAGTATGGTGATGCAAGGTACACGATATGCTTGGGGATCATGCATGCTTGCACATTTATATGATGAGCTACAACATGTTGTGTATGGTCGAGGCCGGAGTTTAGCTATTGGTTGTTCTCTTTTATAGATATGGGCATGGGAGCATTTTGTTGTTATGCGACCATTGACTCATGGACGATGGCCTGTCGGTCGACCGTATAGATTCAAATATACTGATGTCATTGTGTAGCTGAGGCTGGGCAAACTGGATCATTGTCAGCATCTTCTGGATGATCTCGATACAGTATGCTAGTGGCCCTATGTAGATTGTAGGCATGGCCAGAGGATGCTAGGAAGATGCCCTATGTCTTTACTGCCAGATATTTGATTGGACATACTCCTAGGATTATTGAGAGGTTTCTTCTTGGTCGGGTGTGGAGACAGTATGGTCGGCCTCAGGGTATGCCATAGGGTTCGTCTATTTATGCACGTCGGCAGCAGGAGCTTACAGTGTGGGGTTCACGGATTTCATATGATGCAGCAGTGGCAGAGTTCACTAGTTTGGGAGCACAGATGTGGGACTACAGAGCTGATATTCTTGATGGGGGGATGACTCCAGAGTATGGTCAATATGTGTTGGAACATCCTGTGCCATGATTATTTGATCCTGATGAGCCTGCCGCTCTAGTTGCGGAGCAGAGACCACATATAGGGGGACATAGGCGGCTTCAGAGGGTGATGACTCTGAGGAGGATGATGATGATGAGTTAGATGGGGATGGAGATAGCAGTGATGAGGAGAGTGGGGGTGATAGTGGTGGAGGAGGTGGCAGATTTGGCAGGGCTAGCGGTAGAGGTGGTGGCAGAGGTGGACCGCGGATGAGACATTCAGCTCCATCATCTACAGTAGATCCAGTGGTGCCGAGTCAAATAGCTACCTTGCAGAGTAGAGTGCAGAGCTTATAGGATCAGTTAGCATAGGATCAGACCTTGGTTACACAGCTATAGGGACAGTTGACTATAGTGACGGCTGAGAGAGATACAACCAGACGATAGGGTGAGGAGGCCAGGGCCCTAGTTGACAGTCTGCAGAGAGCAGCAGTAGGTGACATGATGAGAGAGCTGACCAGAGCCGTATGGGAGGCAGAGTTCTATAGGATCAGATACCATGATGTAGTGCCACCCGAGTAGAGAGTGAGTTATACATAGTCTCGGTCTACACATGGTCTCTCTCAAGCTACCAGCAGGGGTGTATCGCAACCATTACCTCCAGGAGGGTCATCAAGGGTAGGTGGAGCAGGTCCATCAGGTGTAGGTGGGACAGGTTTATCAGGTGCAGGTGGGATAGGTTCTAGACCAACACCATCAGAGGATAGCACTTTGTAGTGCATTTTGCATGATGTCTTATGGATACTCTATTGAGATGTTTGTATACACACTGATATGATCCCATTTTGGATGATGTTATGTCATGTATAATTGACATCTTTGTATATTTTGACATTCATTTTTGAGATATATGATATGCAGCAATGATTTGTTTGTGCAATGAGTATGTGTATTTTCTATATGCATGATGTATGGAAACAAACAAAATGATATAAAAAATGTAAACGCAACAAAAATGATGTGAAGATTATGATGTATGCTTTTTTATTATTTGTTTTATGATTTTCTGATGCAGATATGCATGAAAAATGTATGTGATGGTTTCACGATGTTAATGCTCATGATGTATATATATGCATGATTTTTAGATATGAAAATGAAAGTGCAATGTTATGACATGATTGCAATCTATTGATGAATGATTTTATGAATATGAATGTGAAATGATGGATGGTACAATTTATGAATGCCCATGAATGTTTTGATTATGATGTATGCTTTTCTTTTTATGAATGTCAAAATGTACTGAGTCATTTATTGGAAAGATATGAAACTTTGATACTTTGCCAGCTTTCGGGAAAATCTATGAAATGCAAAATGTAGAATGTAACTTGAATGTAATCTTATACTAACCATGCAGATTTATTCATGCAACATTACCATTCTGAGAGCTTATTTGTGCTTTTTGTGTCATCATAGAGCATTGAAATGTTGAAAGTTAATACAAGCATCAAAGGGTATGTTAGCACCAGTGATGACCTGAGTATTGCTTTCATGATTTTTGATATAGCAAGATAATACAAGCATCTAGGTATAATTGAACCGAGATGACCTGAGTATCGCTTGCATAAACAGACAAGAGTTAACCCGTTTCCCATGCAAATTTTGAAATGTCATCAATGATACTTAGTAGAGCATGTCTCACAACCAATTTGCATAGTACTAATGATTTACACACAAACAACAGACAAAGAAAAATCATACTCCTTCCTTGCTTTTCTAGTTTAGTACATCATCACATTGCTCTAGAGATATGATAGAAAATCAACCAACAATTCAAAATTTTCCTAAAGTATTCCAAACATTATTCAAATTAAAATCATCCAACTTGGTTATCAACATTGATGTTTGTGTTTTTAATTAACATTGTTTTGACCATGTTATTTGATTTCATTGGCATTGAGTGATTCGTTTTGGTGTTGTGGTTGATTTGATGCATCAATGTATGTTGCATTTTGTCAAACTGTCATTTGTCCATTTGTGATGTTCTAAAAGCCCGTTGCCCCTCTTTTGTGTAGTCTGTGTTTCTGCCCCCAGTGTAAACACAACCTGAATATTAGGGATATGTACAAATTTCATCAAGCCATTATGAAACACAAGGATTCTCATTGCATGATATGGATATGATAGATATGTACAAATGATAGGTATGGATAGATGATGTCGTAAAGTGAATGCAAGACATAAGCTAATAGATAGAGGAGCCCATTTTGATCACAAGTAGCGCCTGTTTGCCAGGTTTTCACCACTTGTTTTTATTGCACTTTTTTTTAGATCATGTGAATTTCTTCAAGACCTTTTCTGATTTTTTTGTATTTTTTTCAGGACTTTTTCTGATTTTGTTTTGTATTTTTTCATGACTTTTTTTTTATTTTTTTGTATTTTTTAGGACTTTTTCTGATTTTGATGATTTTTTCATGACTTTTTCTAATTTTTTTTTGTATTTTTCATGACTTTTTCAGTTTTGATGATTCATACATAGAACTTATTCAAATGAATGTTGTTGATCGGCTCTTCAAACAGGTCCCATTCTGACGTAGATAACTGATATGCTCCAAAACCATATGCTGCAATGATGACAAATGGACCAAGCCAATTTGGTTCAAATTTTCCTTTCTTTTCTCTGTCTTGCTGATTGCGTGGATTTTCTTTCAAGACTAAGTCACCTACTTGAAATTTTCGTGGTTTAACTCTGTGATTGTAGCTATGGGACATAACTTGTTGATAACCCTTCAAATGATCAGCTGCATGTTGACGTCTTTCATCTAACAATTCTAGCTCTTGCAGACGAGATACTCAGTAGTCTTCATCATTTATCAGTCCTTTGAGTGAGACCCTAAGCGAAGGTATTTCAACCTCTAATGGTAAGATCGCTTCTGCTCCATATACCAAGGCATATGGGGTAGCTCATGTTGGTTTGCGAATGCTGGTTCTGTATGCCTACAAAGCTGGATTTAACTGGACATGCCAATCACGACCGACATCATTTACCGTTTTCTTCAAGATCTTCAAGATTGTTTTGTTTGAAGCTTTTGCTTGACCATTTCCTTGTGGATAGTAAGGTGTAGAGAACCTGTGTTGGATGTGAAATCTTTCACAAAGTTTGTCAACATCCTAATTCTTGAAAGGCCTCCCATTATCAGTGATGATAGAATTAGGAATTCCATATCGGCAAATGATGTAATTCAGGATAAATGAAGAGATTTGTTTACCAGTCACGGTCATCAAAGGAATAGCTTCGATCCATTTTGTAAAATATTTTGTAGCCGTGATGATGAATTTATGCCCATTTGATGATGAAGGATGAATTTTTCCAACAAGATCTAGTCCCCACTGAGAAAAAGGCCATGTCGGAGTGAAAGGCTGTAGTTCCTATGCAGGTGCATGAATAAGATTCCCATGGATCTAGCATTTAGAACACTTCTTGACAAAAGTAAAGATTCTCTCTCCATGGTAGGCCAATAATATCCCATTCTAACAAGTTTCTTAGCTAAGGTTAAACCACTTGAATGAGTTCCAAAAATACTTCCATGAACCTCTTGTAAGGCTTGTTCAGATTCGTCACATTCAAGACATTGAAAGAGCGTACCATCAAGACCACATTGGTAAAGGATATCGGCGATCAAGGTATAGTGGGATGATTGTCGTATGAAATTCCTCTTTTGGTTTCGGGATAAATCCAGAGGTAAGATGTTATTTTTCAAATAGGTATAAATCTTGCCATATAAGGGTGAATCAGAACCAGTTAAATGATATATGACTTGGGTCTCAGGATTATCATAGGCGGGACAAAATAATTGTTCCACCAAGAATTCGTACCATTTTTTATTTTCTGATAATTGCAACAAGGAAGCAATTGTAGCCATTGCATCTGCAGCTTTATTATCAATTCTTGGGATTTGTGAAAACTTGATTGCCACAAAATACTTTTTAAAATCATCCACCATGTTCTTGTAAGGTAGCAGCTTATCATCTTTAGTCTGATAATCATCATTGATTTGATTGATGACAAGTTGTGAATCACCATAGACTTGCAGCTCTGCAATCCGCCATTCCAATGCTATCTTCATTCTTGTGAGCAATGCTTCATATTTAGCTATGTTATTTGTGCAGGGAAACATCAACTGATATGATTTTGGAGTGGTATGTCCTTCAGGTGTGACAAAAATAATCCCTGCCCTCGAGCCATGTTGCGTGTAAGATCCATCAAAGTACAATGTCCATGATTTCTTAATTGTTGTTGTGAAGACGTCTGCATCAGGAAATTCAATGTGCATTGGGTTTTCTTATTGTAAAGGTGCTTTGGCCAATTGATCTACGATGACCTGTCCTTTTATAGCTCTTCGATCTACATAGTGAATGTCAAACTCACTTAAGATCATTACCCATTTTGCAAGTCTTCCTATTAAGGTAGCTTTGCTTAAGAGGTATTTTAGTGGATCGATTTTGGTTATCAGCATAACTATATGAGCCAACATATAGTGGCACAACTTTTGGGAAGCAAACACTACTGCTAGGCAAGATTTTTCAATGAAAGTGTAGTTTAATTCATGACTTGTTAAAGTTCTGTTGATATAGTATATGGCCCTTTCTTTTCCTGTAGAATCCTCATGTGCTAGTAATGCTCCCAAAGATACTTTTGTTGCTGAAATATAGAGTATGAGCGGATTTCCTGGAACTGGTGGAATTAGGACTGGTGGATTCATGAGATATTGCTTGATCTGATTAAATGCTGCTTCACACTTTTCCTCCCATTTGAATGGGACATTTTTATGCAATAGATGTGTAAATGGTAAGCTTTTGTCTGCCAGTTGAGCTATAAACCTCCTGATGGATTGTAGTCGTCCTTGGAGTGATTGGAGCTGACTAATATTTCATGGTGGTGGCATGTCCATTATAGCTTGTACTTTTCCTAGATCAACCTCTATGCCCTTTTCTGAAACAATGTATCCCAAGAGTTTTCCAGATTTAACGCTGAAGACACATTTCTTTGGATTGAGTCAAACATTGAACTTCTCCATTCTGATAAAGATCTTTAACAAGATTTCTAAATGTCCTTCTCTTGTGTTGGATTTGGCCAATAAGTCATCCACATAGTCTTCCATGAAGGTGTGCATCATGTCATGGAAAATGGTGGTCATTTCTCTTTGATAAGTTGCTCATGCATTCTTAAGCCCAAATGGCATGACATTCCAACAATAGGTAACCCAAGGGCACGTGAATGCTATTTTATCTTGATCCTCTGGTGCAATCTTTATCTAGTTGTATCCTGAAAATTCATCCATTAATGAATACATTGCATGGCCATTAGTTAAATCAACAATCATATCTATGTTTGGCAAAGGGAAGTCATCTTTGGGACATGCTTTGTTCAAATCTCTGAAATCTGTACAAATTCTAATCCTTCCGTCTGGCTTTGAAATAGGTACGATATTGGAGATCCATTCTACATAGTCAATAGTCCGAATGAATCCAACATCTAAAAGCTTTTTTAACTCTTCTTTAACTAATAATGCAACATGTGGATGCATTTTTCTGAGTTTTTGCTTCACAGGTTTTTCCCCTGTGTTTATAGATAGATGATGCATTATCATATTAGGATCTAACCCTGGCATATCAGCATATGACCAAGCGAAGTTGATTTGATTCTCCTTCAAGAACTCTGTAAATTTCTGTACTTCTTCCACTGTTAATGATGCTACAAGTTGCAAGATTTTTGGCTACTCTTTTGTACTTATGTTGATTGATTATGTTAGCTCAATCAAAATAGAAGATCTTTCTTGATAATGTTTGGGAAGAGTGTCAAGTTTCTCATCCTTCAATGCCTCAAAAAGGTTTTCATCGTTGAATTCGCTCTTTATTTTTCTCTTGTTGTGATCTACCACTTCCATTTTTTGGTTTTCACCAATAGATCTATCTTTTAGTTCATTTATTTTGCAGCTAAGAGACTTGACACCCTCCCTATCAAAATATTGAGTATGAGATTCTTCGATGGAACACTTGTTTTCTTGATTAGATGAACAGAGGAAATTTACAATATCCTCATCATCATGGAATATAGGGATATGGATAGATGCATCGTTGTCCCAATCAATAAGTTCTGGATAGACTAAAGGTATGGGATCATTAGGTTGGGTAAGGTCTTGAGCTGTCAAAGTCATGATAGGGTTGTCATTTTCATGATAGACAAGGTCTATGACGGTATTCTCCTATCAATTATCAATCTTGTTAAAATCTGAATCGTCCTCACTTGAGTCATCGTCATATCGTTGTTCAAATTCAAGTGATTGTGTTCCCGAGCTTTCTCCTTGTATGAGAACGAGTGCATATTTCTATATGGTATCAACTTGTTTGTCTCTCCAAAATTCATCATTATAGATGGTGTCCCATTCATATTCATTAGAATTAGTGTCTAAACCATTCTGCAATTGGAAAACTAATCCATAAAATTTTTGTAGAGTGACATCTTCATGGGGTTTATCTGGAATTGATTCTCCTTCATGAGTTTGTTGTGCTTGCTGTGAAGTTGACTCTTCTATATCCTTACCATATCCAAGTCATGTTTTATCTTTTGGATGCATTGAAATAGGTTGAATGGGCTCAATGATTCCTTCTTTTCTTTTTCCTATAGGACCATTTCCTTCATAGCCCATTCTTTGCATGATGGTATACCCTTTGCCACATTGTTCGGTAGGTAACTTGATGTGTGAGAGAGATTCATCTTCATCTTTGTATAGCCAACTTAGGATGTCCCTAAATTCAGCTTCTTCCTTGGTAGTGTTAGCTTTAATGAATTTTCCATCAAACTTTGTGATTGGCACAGAAGCTTGGGATGTAGAGGTTGTTGTGATCTTTTGATTTGATAGGTTTGGCTGCCCATGTGACCTCAGAGAAGGAGATAAGCTAGAAAGGCATAGTGAATATTTGCCTACTCCTTTGTCTTTTAAATGTAGCTTGGTGTCAATATTATTTGTCAATTCTTCCAATTGGCCTTGTAGATTAGAAGAAGAAGTAGTAAGAGCCTCCCTATTGTGTGGCACAAAGGCGTCTTGAGTTGCTCAAAGATTTGAACAAGTTTGGGTGCTATTGTAGTTAGCTTGTATAGTTATTTCCTGTCCATCATATGAAAACTTGAGGCATTGATGGTATGTTGATGGTACTGCCTGCATATCATGAATCCATGGACGACCCAAAAGTATGTTATAGGAAAGATTACGATCTAGAACCTAACAAAAGGTATTTTTCACAACAGGTCCCACTCTGATAGGTAGCATTATTAGTCCCTTAGAAGCTCTTTCTTCATCATCATAAGCCTTGATAGTTATTTTCCTTCATGGATCAATGGAATTTTTTGATATTCCTAAGGCATGTATTAGCTTTAAGGTGCAAATGTTTAAACCAGCTCCTCCATCTATCAAGACAAGTCTGATTCGGTGTTTATGGATCATGACTTCAAGATAAAGCGATGAATTATGCTGATGTGTCATGGAGGCATCATCTTTTTCAGAGAATGAAAGATAAGTGGGGGAAGACAAATGTCCCACCATGGCTTGAAATTTTTCTACATCCAGATCAGTGTCGATGGTTGTGTTTACAAGAGCTTCTTCTAAAATATTTTTGTGTACGGGGGATATTTTGAGAAGTTCAAGGATGGAGATTTGAGCTGATGTTTTTCTCAGTTGATCAACTAGATTATAATGACTTGGAGGAGGAATAGCTGCCTTAGATGAACTTCCTTTTAAGACAACCTTTGCTTGTCCTCTCATAGTCACATTTACCTGTTGATATTCTTGTTTTTCCTTGATTTTGATAACATTAACCCATTGATCATCTATATAGATGTGGCGGATTATGTTGTCTTCAACATTATTTATGCTTTTCGTTTTGGTATTTGATGTTTCCCCCTTTTGATAGTTTGGTAAAGGATCTTTAAATGCTTGATGATCGTCGTTGGTATGATGTCCTTCAATTGTGATGGTGCCATTTTCAATTAAATCTTGTACTAGATTTTGCAAGGCTTGACAGTTATTTGTTCTATGACCTTTACATCGATAGTAATTGCAATAATACGAGTCATTCCATGATGGTGGTTTAACTTGTGGCTCACAATCTCTTTGTGGTGGTAAGGTGATAACCTTATTATCAAGAAGCTCCTTGAGAGCAGATTCAAGAGATTGACCCAAAGTGGTAAAATTCCGTCGATTTGAAAAGAATGAAGGTTTGGATGGATTTGATGTTTGGGTATTTCCAAGATTGTTATTGAAATTACCATGATTATCCTTGGTGTTTTGATTAGTCATGCTTTCTTGATTGAAGTTTTGTCTTTGTTGATTGTTGTTTCCTTGTTGGTTGGTATTTCCTTGTTGGTTGTTATTTCCTTGTTGGTTGTTTCGTGGAGCACTTGATAGGTTGAAGATAGATGATCTTGTTCGTAGATTGTTTGCATCCACTATACCATCATTGACAACATTTTTATTTCTATTCCAAAACCTTGTTTTATCATTGTTGTTATGGTTGGATGAACTTGGATTATCAAGTTTTATCACTCCTCTTTTGACCAAGGCCCCTTCAATGGTGATTGCATTTTCAATCAATTTTTCAAAGTTAGGAGGACAATGAAGATTAAGCCTGTAGCTTAATTCTTGATCTAGGCTATTGATGAAGATATCCATCTTTTCCTTTTCAAGAATAGGATGGGAATATCGTGCAAACATCCTTCTCCACCTTTGCAAAAATGTAGTGAAAGATTCCCCTACTTTTTGTTTCACTTTACAAAGATCAAGCATGGTTATCTGGTGTTGGATGTTGTAGGAGTATTGTGATATAAACTGATTTATTAACTCCTCAAAGGTTTTGATGGGGGGAGTGATCTTGGAAAGCCACTCCATGGATTGTCCACCCAAACTTCGTGGAAACAATCGTATTAAGTAGGTATCTTCATAAGCGAATTCTAGACTCATATTTTGGAAATCCCTCACATGTTCAATGGGGTCAATTTTTCCATTGTACCTATCAAATTTAGGGATTTCGCAATGTTTTGGAAAAGGGATCATTTGAAGACTCCTATCAAATGGATAAGGACATATGTCATCCAAAACATACTTCTTTGTTGCACCCCCTTGCATTTACTTTATTTTCCCTTGTAATTCTTTTATCTGTTGAGTAAAGGCACTAAAATCATTAGGAGTTTCAAGACTCTCTTTAATTCCTTCTATATCAAAACCAGAAGGTAACTTAGCTCCTTGATTAGCTAATGAAAGAAAATATCTTTCTTTGTTTCGTTCTAAAATCCTTTCCATAAGACTATGGAATTGGGAATCCTGCTCTGCTTCTAAAAGCTTTTCTTCTGTTAACTCTTCAGTATGAAATGGATTCTCTTCTTTCTCACTATTATCACCCATTTTGTTTGTGATACTTTCTCTTTTGTCTTTTTCTATGTGCTTTCGAGATCTCGTGACAACAGGCATAAGCTTTGCCCCAAATTCTACTAACTTTTGATCAAAAGAATGAAATAGTGCAATTTTTTATGGATATGAAAGTTCAGGATAGAATGAAGATTCTATGACTTAAAAGATTTCTAGTCTTTAGCTCGTGTTTTCCCTGATTGAAAGGATGAAAATCCTGTTTGCGGGAAATTAAACAAAAGATCAAGAAGAAAAATGATTTTGCACTTTATGAAGTTTGATCGTAGCTTCGTAACAAGATGGATTTGTGATAAATGCCTAATGCGATTGAGTTCTCTATTGCAGAAATTGATTCAGACAAGTAGAATATTCAATTGCAGGTTGGGGAATATAATAAGAACGAATACGCTGACTGTGGTTGTGCCTTTGAGAAAGGGCTCTTCTTTGAAAGAAATCTTGCGAGTATAACGGTTCTATAGCATAATCGTCAATGAAACCTCTAATAAAGTCGTGATATCGATGGATAAAGGTTCTATGTTTAAGTAAAACCTTTCGACTTTGGTACAAGAATCATCTTTTCTTCAATAGTTTCTTGTAGCTAAGTGGTTTCTTTGGCTTTTTGACTCGTTTGATAATGGATTTCTTAACAAAGGTTGTGGATTTCCAATATCTTAACATGAGAGTAATCAATGTAATCATGAGTTTTGGATGATCTTTTCTGAATTAATGTTTCGAAGACACATCAAGCAAGTTGTAGAATAGTTGTTTTTAAGTCCTATACTAAACATTAAGTGTATGATCAAAATGTTTTTCAAAAATTGTTTTCACAGGTTTTACACATGACAGATAGTTCAAGCAGATTCACTCTTAGTACTCAGGTAGGTCACCATAATAATCAACAACCCACATCTTAGAACTGCATCGACTCACACAGCCATGTCACCCCCGAAGGGGCGCCCGTGTTTTTGTATTTTCTAGGCGCGTACTTAGAGTGATGAAAGTGGATACCAGATCCCCTGAGCAAACGGTCCTTGGTAGTTATATGGTGAGTATCTTGGGGGTAGATTCTTCCCTCCTGCACTGTGATTATTATGATGTTCGGAAACTGACTTCGGCTGGATACTACACTAAGTTTGTAGTAAGGGTTTCTGTTCAGTGTGGCAATAATAAACTCCCTCAGGAGACCTCCCAACCTTTAGAACAAAGGCTTTGGGGATGGTTATCTTGCACACTACCATCGAATGGGATTTTCATCAACCGTCTGCATTTGATCAAAGTGGGTTGGAAAACTTGGCTTTAGTTGTTCACACTTAGGTCATTCCTGTAGGGTGAGTACTTTTTCCCACTACGGCAGTCCTTCTAAAAGGTTTTAACAAAGCTTAAAATTGCATGAAATAAAATAGATGAGTCTGGAATTTTGATCACCCAGTTAAGGGGAGAGCATAGGCCTATCACTGTTTAATCATAGCAAGCAAAAGTTCAATTTTAAGCCCAAATAAATAGTTTTCTATGCTAGGTGAAGATATTGCTTCACAAACACATGATGTTTTTAGTCCAAAATAGAAAATGAGGTGACTATCCTAGGATTCTTTTTTTTTAATTAAGTGAGTATCCTAGGATTGATTCATTTCAATTAAGTGACTATCCTAGGATTGCTTCATTTTTTTAAAGCTCTTACTAGCTGCGGTTGCATCAGATCCAGTCAAATCTTACTTAAGTCACAGATTACAGTTGTAGACTTACAAATTCTATGCTAAAATAGAAAAATGCGCTAAAATAGACATCAAGAACGCTAAAATAGAAATGTTCTATGGAAACAGTAAAGAGCACTACAAAATCAGTAAAGGGTGCTACAAAATCCTTAAAGGGCGCAACAGAATCCTTAAAGGGCGCTACAAAATCCTTAAAGGGTGCTATAGAATTATTAAAGAACACTGTGGAATCATTAAAGAGCATTGTAGAATCTGCAATGAGCGCTAAACTGGGTATGATATGCGTTGAAGCGTGTTTGATGCACTAATACGCTCTTCCAGCTGTAACCTGTCAGAAAAATCTACAAAAAGATGTTAAAAATTGGGGCAGTTGCCCCATGGTGGGTGCCAAAAATGTGTGGGAAATGTTAGTATCAAAACAAGATAACAAAAACACACCAATGCAACATTAAACTAAAGAAAGCTAAATAAAATGAAATCAAAGAAATCAAACAAAACTTCTTCAGAATCATTCCATTGTCCTCTATCTCTAGTGATTCATTTGAAGCTATTGCTCTCAGATTATATAAGCAAAGCTTCTCAGAATGGCAACTGCAAAACGAGTATGCAAAGGGAGAGTACTTCTCTATCCTATATGCTGGTGAAGTGAAATGTTGATATACGGATATGCACAGGGGCTGTGGATTATGGATGCTATTGAAACTATGATATGAGGCTGATAGGCCATGATATGGAATGCTAATATGCTAAGCTATGCTATGATATGATTCTAGAGGCTATGGATGTTGGAAGGCTGATTGACTATAGTTTTCCTGTATGCAAGCTTCTCTATTTTTTGAAGACCCGACAGTCCCTTTTATAGATTTTTACAGGCAAGAGTCTGGCTGGCAAAGATCAATGGCTATAAGATTGTCTGGTAAATTTGAATGGTGAGAGATGGAAAGGTTGAGAGGGAAGATGTTGGGAGGTTGGAGAGAAGAATGAAGGTTTGTCTTCAACCCATGGGAACAACTTTGCTCAGAAACAGAGAAATTTGTTAATTTTCTATTTTGAAGTTATTTCACGGTTGTTATAGATAATCCAAAATAAATAAATAAATTTATTTAATTTTATGTGAGTTTGAGGATTTAAAACATTTTTGAAATATTTGATTTTAAGACTATAGAAGACTCAATTAAATGTATGGAATATTTAATTGCGAATAGACTTTAGAAGAATTAATTAAATATTTGGAATATTTAATTGTGAATGGAATTTAGAGGATTTTTAGAAGAGAAGAATATTTAATCTTTATTTGAATAAAATATTCAAGCCAATATTATATGATAATTAATATAAATAAATCATAATGTTTATTTAATTAATTAAGAAATGGATAAGAAAAATGATTAAATAAACTTATTTATTTAATCGAAATGAAAGAATGAACAATATAAATAAATTATTCAAATTCATTTATATGCAGATTGAATTCAGAGATTTAATTAAATATTAAAAATATTTAATTAATTACCAGACTATTGTGATGTGACCATTTTTAGGTGTATACAAATATAATTTATTTATGAATAAATACATATAATTTATTTATTTAATAATCATGAAAAATAAAAGAGATATGAATTAATTAAACAATTATAAATTATTTAATTAATAATAGGAAGTGGACTAGGGACATAATTAAATGTCACAATTATGTTAGGACAAAAGTGGTAAAATTAAGCTTGCAGGCCTAGGTCATTTTTTAAGTGTCTACATTTTGCCCCACTTTGTCATAATGTAGCATGTCACATTGTGACAAAGAAAAGAAGTCAAAAATATGCCCCAGTGCAAAATAAGATGAGGAAGAATGATGAGGAGGTAGTGGTATGCCCCCTTGAGAGGACGGATGGGTTCCAAGATCACGGGTGTGCTCTCGAAATTGATGAGAAGACTAGAATATGAAGAAATAGAGAAATGTTAGTGCAAAATATATGGATGCAATGCCTATATGAGATGGGTGAGAGAAGATGAATAGAACAAAGGAGATGCATGTTAGTTCCTAGACCAAATCCTTCAAAACATTACCATAGAACTTTAATATTTATTGCTCTTAATCATCATTTGGCATATTATTGTAATGACCAACAAACACCATGATATGACATAGATCAAGGTGTGCAAGGTCGTACCATCACATGAGACTAACAATCATAGATAAGGATGATCATGAATCATACTAAGAACATGATTGCCCCAGTCTTTTTGTCACAATCAACCATGAGCATAAAAGGACAAGCAAGATAAGTCATGAAACGTCGTTGCTCCTCTAAATCCTGTCGTCAGGACATCCTCAAGGAACTAACAACATGATTTCCAAAAATACAAGACGAGACAATCATCATGATACATTGCTTCTTTTCTAAGTCCTGTTGCTAAGACATCATCGAAAAAATAGCAGCATGATGAAAAATAAAACCAACCATCATGATATGTCGTTGCTTCTCTAAATCTTGATGTTAGGACATCGCGGAGAAACTAGTAACATGATAGTTTGAAAAAGATAAGACAAGTCAATCATCATGAGATGTCATTGCTTTTCTAAATCATGTTGTCAGGACCTTGCTAAAAAAGTAGTAACATGATGAAAAATCCAAAGACAAGATAAGAAAAAACCATCATCATGATATGTTGCTGTTTTTCTTAATCCTGTTGTCAGGACCTCATTGAAAAACTAGTCATATGATGAAAAAAGCCAAAGAAAAGATAAGACAATCATGATACGTCACTGCTTTTCTAAATCCTATTGTCAAGACCTCATCAAAAAACTAGTAACATCATGAAAAATCCAAAGACAAGATAAGACAATCATGATATGTCGCTACTTTTCTAAATCCTGTTGTCAGGACCTCACTAAAAAACTAGTAACATGATGAAACCAAAAGACAGGTGCCAAGTGTTTTCCAAGTGTGTCTAGATTACCCAGTGTTTTAATGTCAAGATGTCAGGTTTGATGATGTTGAGATGCCAAGGTGTCATTTTTTGACGATGTCAAGATGACGAATGCCGAAGATTGTCAAATTCAGGAAGGACACATCTTGAATAATGTTGATGTCGAGAGGATTGATCCCTAAATGTCAAAAAGGATCCCTCAAAATGCCAGTGACAGTGGCGATGCCTAGGAAGGACACATCCTAAGGCATAGATGATAGAGGTTGTTCTTCAGAAGGACACATCTGAAAGATACTGATGTCGAGAGGAGTGATCCTTAAATGTCAAGAGGATCTCTCAAAATGTCAGATGACAATGATGATGCCTAGGAAGGACACATCCTAAGGCATGAATGAGAGAGATTGTTCTTTAGGACACATATGAAGAATACTGATGTCGATAGGATTGATCCTTAAATGCCAAGAGGATCCCTCAAAAATGTCAGATGACAATGACGATGCCTAGGAAGGACACATCCTAAGGCATGAATGACAAAGGCTATTCTTCAGAAGGACACATCTGAAAGATAACCAAGAGTTGACAGTTTGGTCGGTTGTGACAATTTGACCTGTTTTGACTAAGTTTGACTGAAGTTGACTGAATTGACTTGTGTTGACTACATGTCAATGTTAACACGCTGATATGATGGTTATGTCGAATAAATGATTGCCATAATTTTTTTTAGAAGTTTTCCCATTTGGAAAATGATTTGTTTTGACTTGAAGACTTTTGACATGTGTGCCCATGTAGTGCCATGAGCCCTAATGGACTGACCTAGTGCAGCCTTGAGGGCTCATCGACAAATGGCCTTGCCTACGTCATACACTCAAAGACCTCGTAGTTTGACACGACCAATGACTTTGTCTTGATGACCAAAGATTGAATCATGATTTTATTTTGACAAACCTAAAAGGACTGACCTAATGTCTCGGGGACTCAAAAATGCGTCTTGCCTACGTAGCAAATGCACAAAGACAACGTAGTTCAGACAATGACATGGATTGATTGATATGACTAACTTTGACTTTGTTTTTTTTTTGGATTTTGGATCGATGTTTTTGGATTTTTCCAAGACATTTTTTGATTTTTAGGTCTTTCTTCAAGACATTTTTCGGTTTTTTTAGGTCTTTCTTTAGGACATTTTGTGATGTTTTTATCTTTTTTTAGGACTTTTTGCAATGTTTTTGTCTTTTGGGACTTTTGCAATGTTTTTGTCTTTTCTTTTCGATGTTTTTATCTTTTTTCAGGACTTTTTGCGATGTTTTTGTCCTTTTAGGACTTTTATGAGGACTTTTTGGCGGACTTTTTGTGATTTTGTGATGTTTTTGTCTTTTTTTAGGACTTTTTATGATGTTTTTGTCTTTTTTTTAAAGACTTTTTATGATGTTTTTGTCTTTTTTCAGGACATTTTATAATGTTTTTGTCCTTTTTTAATGGTTTAAGAGGATCATGACAAATTCATGTGACTGATGCCTACACATGAGAATCCAAGGACAAACATGATTGTGCCCCCAGTCAAGTTGAATACCAATTGACAGGTGATGACAACGTTGTTTGACGTGGGAAGGACGCATCCTGAAACAACATGAGGACAATGATAATGTGACGAAAGTATCGAGGTCTGCAGTCGGGCCAAGAAAAAAGTCAAGTAATATTTTGGATAATGTGCTTGTACGGATTAGAATCGTTGCATTTGGAATGACTTGGTTAGGACTAGATGGGATGATGGAGTATCCTTAGACCGTTTGACAAGGGAAAGCCAAGGTAGGTGACGGACATGAAAGGATGAGAGGTGGCCTTGGTAAAGGACTAGAGACATGAGACTAAGGGAATTGTCATATGATTTTCCAGGACTATGTTGTATAGGGATAATGATGGAAATGACAGAATAGTTTGTGACAAAAGGATTGACATGTCAAGAGTTTTCCCAAAGCATGATTGATGTTTGCATGTTGTTATGTCAAGACCAAGGTAGGTGGGAAAGTGAATGGATATGATATGGATTAAATGGTCAGATTCCAATGTCAAGAGGAAGGAATAGGAGACTAGACGACTTTCCTCCAAGTGTAAGAGTCCACATAGATGATTTATTTTACACATGACGCCTGTTTTCCAGGTTTTCATCATGATACTTATCCAGGGCACCTATTTTCTAGGTTTTCACCATTGGACAAAATTTTTCTCTTTACTATTTTCTTGACTTTTTTATTTTTTTGGTGTCACCAAGATGCCTGTTTGCCAGGTTTTCATCAGGGTGACAATTTTTTTATTTTTCAATTTTTTTGTGTTTTTAATATTTCCAGATAGCCTTGATGCTTTAGATGACCACTAACTGTTTTGATTCCTCTGATGGTGTCGATGCATATACTGATGCCATGATATGCCAATAATGTCATGTATGAAGTAGTTGCCTTGTTAGGATCGTAGAGCTTGCATACAACTGATTGATGTCATTGTGGTCCTTTCTGATACTAGAATTGGCCTTATCAGAATACACATATCGTGATAGTGTCATGAGGGTCCTTCTGATAAAGAGTTGATGCCATGATGTGATGGATTTGTGACATGGTATCTTTGGACTTTAGAGAATATGTAGGATTATGATAGATGATGGTAGACGTGGACAGGTTGTTTGGACGTTTGGATGAATCACTTTTTATTTTCCAAACTTGGTATGGTGGATGACAGATTTTGGAGGGATGGCATTTGGAACCAACACCTTTAGATGCCTTTCTTGATGACCATTTTTAAGGAGGTGGACATGTGTTATATGTGGAAGTCCTCTTGTCTTGTGGCTCCACATTTTGATTGACTTTTGTATGTGACTTGCTTGATCCACTTTGCTTTGGGATCCATTTTAACTATATTTGTCCACTTGACATTTTGTTTGATTCAATGGCCTTTGACATTTGATTTTGATTTTTTTATTTGTATGTCTTTTGTCTTTTTTGGTTCCAAAGGCAAGGTTTATTTATGATGGAATGATGGTTTATGGTGTGGACAGAAGAGGTGTTGGAAACAGTCTTATGACAAAGATCACTCATGGACTCCATTTTGACATTTGTATTCGATAAGGTTGCCCCCATTATTGAGGAGGTTCCACTGACATCGTTTGATTTTCTAACTGAAGAATAGCCAAAACCTTGATGTTTTTAATTTTCCTGAAGTTGTATTGGTTCTTGAATGCCTTACTCATTTATGCCTAGTCCTTTTCCTTGATATTGCATGCTTTGACAAATTTTGTTTGCGATGGGGTATGTATTGTTTTGAAAGCAAGATGATAACCCATCATGATATATGTGGACACTATTACTTGGAATATTTTTATCTGCAAGGAAGCCTGCTCTAACAAAGATAGATGACCCTAGTTGATAAATTGTCTTAGCTTCATTGTCATGTTGGGAATATTTATAACTAATATCTTTGGTCTGATCTTGTGACATGTCAAGTTAAAATGATTCTATTGGTGCTTCCAAGTCGATGTCGAAGCCATTGTTATGGTCAGTGTCACAGAGTCCAGTAAATTCAGCTATAGCTTGATCATTTGAAAATATGTCCATAATGGAAGACTCTTTTTCTTGAGGAATACCCTTTGTGTGTGTCATGGAGGCAAGTGTCTCATTTTGGAAAGTGTCAATAGTCGAGGCCTGTATAGGGTCAGTAAGTGTTTGATCATGAATGGCGTAAAAGTCAAGGAGTGGATTGTTTTGGACTTCTTGGTCAATGGTAGGGTCTTGGTCAAAGATGGGGTTGTCGTGGAAGATATAATTGGGATTGAAATATTTGTCAAGGGTAGGTATATTTTGGATGTCATGATTGTTTTGAAGGACTTCTTGAATGGAATTTGAGATAGGGTCATGGGATGGACTACCTTGATCCTAACATGAAGGTGATGTTATGATGTCATGATTTGGACTTTCATTTTGACATGTATCCTCAAGTTTAGACAATGGGATTTGACTTTGGACAATGATAGAATTTTTATGAGAAGAAGTGGCTTGTGATGGATTGACTTGGAAAGGATGACTAGGATAAGACACAGGGACTTGGACTGGACTAGTTGGTGAAGGATGAGGATATGACATGGAGACTTGGACTGGATTGGTGTAAGGTTGACTAAAATAGGATGTGGATACTTGGACGAGATCGATATGGTATGATGTGGAGACTTGACATGATTTGGTAGATGGTTGATAAGGCATGTAGACGTGGACGAGATCGATAGGTGAAGGACTAGAATATGACATGGAAGTTTGGAATGGACTAGTGGACAAGTGGTTTCCTTTTTCAAGGTTAGGATAAGGGTGATAAGTGGACGTTTGTTGTGAATTAATGGTAGGATTTGTGTTAAGAGACATTTGAAGGTGAGGGTTGATGGATGGAGGACTTGGACTAATGGGTTGTTGGTACGAAGGGTATTGGATTTTGGTTTGGAGGAATTGTATCTTAAAGTCGAAGGCTTGTTGGTATTAACCTCTACAAAGTAACTAGTATTCAACTTGACTAGCAATCCTATCCATATTTTTTTGAAGGGAAGACAAGGTGGTGGATGTCATGATGTTGTTTGAAAAGGATGTTAAATTCAAAGTGATAATGAAATTTTTCTAAGGGAAATGACTAATGCAAGGTGATAAAATTGTCAAGAAAGGATGCCAAATGCCAAGGTGACAATGAAGACTAATATGAAAATGTTGACTAAGGAAAATGACCAATGCCAAGTCTAGATGCCAAATGACGACTATGATGAAAGTTATGACAATATTTTTGGATTTTTTAAAATTAAACTATGCAAGGTGATGAATAAGATGACTTAAATGTCTAAAGTATGGAAGTGAAAAGGTCCAAATGACTTGGAAGAAAGTTTCCTAACCACCCTATGCTTGATCTATGTCTCAATTTCAGAATATCAAAGGACTTGTTTAAAGGACCAAATGACAAGGACAAAATGACAAGTGAAGTTTCCTAACTAGACTTTTGAGTTGGAAAGATTTCACAAAAGGACAATGACTAAAGATGATAATGATGACTAAGTCCAATGATAACCTACTTTTGAAAGTCAATATTTTTGCAAAGTATGGTAAGGTTGTCCAAAATATGCAAGTGAAATGAGGACCTCGATGTTGGTTTATGACTATCAATGAAAATGGTGAGGCCTAATGATGATACTAAGATTTGCAAAGATGACCTTATGGTAAGATGCAAGCTAAAGTGTACAAGAAATGAGAAATTTGAGCAATTTTCTAGTCTGGTTTCTGACAAAGACTTCTAAAAAAGATGTTTGATAGCAAACTAAAAATGTTTGGACTTGAAGTTTTGGTAAAAAAAAATATGATTTTTTTGAAGTTGATTGTTTGTTTCTAGATGTGTGAATCTTGTTTGCTTTGTTTCAGTATCCAGAAAACACTTGATAAGCACAAGATTTTGAATGTAGACAAACACAAATAAGACAAGCACAATCCTATGGTTGGGATAGGAAAATATTCGCTAGATTCCACGTGGGTTTCCCCAACCGCATATCAGTAGTGTGTGAATCCAGAAGTTTGGCTGCACGGGATCCCCCTTACAGTGCACTCTCTTCTCAGGCCAACCAAGCTTCCAACCCTGATGAAACTCCCATGGTAGATTGATCACCTCTACTACAGACTGCGAAGATGTGGATTCCTTCACACCGACCGATGTTGCGCTAGAAAATAGAAGGTTTTTGGCTACTACACAAAGGTGTTTAATTCGGGACCCCCGTTCGAGTGGCCATACATGGGGCACAAGATTAATCTTCGTTTAGGAGGCACTCCATCCTAAAGAGGTTAAGCTCAACAAGGTTTTGGGGAGTACTACTTGGTCCGTATGACACATCCACACTCATAATCTTACGTTTTCTCTTAAGATTCACATTTATATACCGGTCGGGGGTAGCTTGGCTTTAGCTCCATTACCGGTTTGAGTCACCTAGAGGTGATGAAATCCCCTGGCAGGCCCAATTTCTAGAGGCAATAATTGTTTCTCTTACACCCAGGATCTCAAGACTATGCAAGGGGAGAGGATACTTTGGTTATTGCATCAAGGTTACAAAGGGACAAAGTGGGTCTGGCTTTTTGATCACCTAGTTTGCACAGGGTGAGAGCATATTCGCCTACCACTTTCAAACACAATCAGACAAAATTAAAAGCATGTTCATTTTATGTGCACCAAAAGAAATATTCTCTACTCTAAATGTTGGTGTAATTAATTAATTAATTATTACACTAGCATAAGTTAACTTAGGTCATAAATCATTTAGTCCTAGGTTGCATCATTTAATAAATGGGATAATATTCCCTTTCCTAGTTTGTGGGATAAGATTCCTTCTAGAACTTATCTCATCATTTAATGATCATCAACGTAGGGTTCACATGTTGTCACATGTTAGATTTTAACACTTGGCAACATCTCATGCATATTAGGGTTTACCTCTTGCCTATTTAATCAGGCATCTTGTTCATTTGTAATATATCATATCAATATCATATCAATCATATTATCAATAGAATCTTTAATCAGCATTCCATTGTTGCAACACTTCTCTTTGTGGTTGATTATCTTTCATGGCTAAAGTCCTTCATTGAAGATTCTAGAACTTCAGGGGCTATGCAATCCATCATCTCAACATGGTATCAGAGCGAGTCCATTGAAACATCAACTCATGATCCAGGAAGTTGGAGTGCAAGATTCTTGCAGGCTTGGAGTTTTATGTTGCAGGCTAGTTGGTTCTACTCGGGAGCCAAGCTGATTTCTGGTGCAGATCAGGCTCTCTCCGACCTCTCCAGTGTGTCTAGAAGGCCTCAAAACCCATAGATCGCCTGTTCATTCGTCAAAATCAGAGACATATCATCCGGGAGCCAGTTGAGGTATTATCTAGGGCTTGCAATTTTTTGTACTATCCATACAATTTTGCAGAAAAAAATCCCCCTTTGAGTCCTCCATCAAGGCAAATTTTTTTTAGAAAAATAAAAAAAATTATTGGCTATTTATTGGGCATTTTTTTTATAGTTCGGCATAAAATTTCATTGCAGAATGGACCTACAATTTTTAATCAGGGGTTGGCAGAAATATTTAATCTGCGCATATAGTTTGGGTTTGATTTTTTATTTTGGTCGGCATATAAAATCATTCTATCATTTTTTTTTAAATTGTATTTAACAATATTTTAAAAAAAAAAATTTGGCCAACACTAAAGCCGACTTCTCATCCCTCTGCGTCATCGCCACTTTGTCACATGAAGCCGTCATCTCGGTCCATTGTCTATCGGTTCCATCATCATGCTGGATCAGCCATCATTTGTCGACCCAGCTACTCGTCCTCAATTTTCCTGCAGCCATCACCGGTCACCCATGCCCAGACCCTTTGCCCCATGGCCCGCGAGGCTTCCCCGGCCTTCCACGGCCAGCGGTAATCCCGAGCAAAGCCCTATCAACACAGGACCCCACCCTCCCACTCACCCATCACTGCCCAGCACCTCAAGCCCGGCGTTTTTTTGCGCGCCATCTGCGGTCATATCAGCATAGGGGCTTATCTTTTTTAGCCCCAGGTGCCATAATTTTGCACCTATTTAGCCAGTCCAATTCAAATTGTAGTTTTTTTTTTTCGAGGGCCATATCTTTGCACCACGATATCAAAAATTTGCAAACAAGATATCAACAGAAAGAGAATTCAGAGCACTATCTAGTGGTGCCATCTCTTTTGCAGGATTTTTCTGCTATAAATTTCTAAATTCAACTGAAGTCAACCCTCCATTCTGGACTCAGAAGCACATATCTTTGCATCAGATTGTCGGATTTCGGAGATTCTAGTGGCATTCGAGAGATATTTCAGTGTTTTTTATCAGTCCAGTCACCTTCTTTGGTTTTAGCTCCAGGTATCCTTGTTTTTGGTTTTTTGATTCTTGAGACATCCTGAAGATTGAAGAAGAATTTCTTGATCTCGGAGGCATATTCTCAGTTGCATATCTATTTGGAAGTCTTTATTTTTTATTGAAGGTCAGTGTCTTTGATTTTTGTGGAGAAATTTCATTATGGGGCTTGCATATTATTCTCCTTTGGTTATGTTGCACAAGGGTAACTATTCATAATGGCGAGATGGGATCTGCCACCATCTTTAGTCACTTGATCTATTGCCTCATCTGTATGGTATAGTTCCCCACCCAAGTGAATGTGTTTAGAAATTTTCTTGGAGTTGCAACAGGTACACTGTTTTAGAAATCATTGCGATGCAAGTTGATTGTGATGTTTTGAGATCTATTGATCATTGTGATTGTCCTCACATTCTTTGGACTAAGCTTTGGGAACTCTACGGAGATTCAAATACTCCACTATTCCTCGATGATCATGCTTCAAAATGTCATTCTTCAGATCCAGTACCCCATGATGCTATTGTTGTGCAAGAAGTTGATTACCTTGATCTTTCTAAAGAGGTTGACAAGGTCCCTTTTCATGCTTCTTCTTCATCAAAGACAGTTGGTATCCCTTCACATTCAATGATTCCTTATCCAGAATCATTGATTGAGGCTTCCACCATCATCTCTATCCATCAGGACACATTCTGTTTTTCAAACTTGGCTTCACAGGATGGCTTTGTTTCAGGTATCATTGACTTGGCTACTTCTATAGGTTTGGAGGACATTCTTGAGGAGATATCACTCCTCTATTCAGATCACACCTTGGAGATTTTTCTTGAGTATCCACATTCCTTTGTCTCAACCTTGATTGGGAATTCAGAGACCATCTTGGAGGCACTTGGTTTCTCTTCAGATATTTCATATCCGAGACTTCTTCCTTGTTATTCCATTCAAGATTTGAGGTTTCTTCAACATCCACCATTGGATTTGCTTCAGACTTCTTTCAATGGTTTTGAGGACACTTCTTTCATGTGGGGCTATCAAGTCTCCATCACATCCATCATATTCATCCTATCTTTGTCTTCGGATATTGTTCAGCATCAGTTTCTGCATCGACCTAGTTTGTCACTCTCTTCATTGATTGTGGCATCTTCATCTTCAGGCAAGGAGACATTTGAGCAGAGTTCAGAGACACCATCAGCATACATCCTTCCTTCCTTTAATTCCTATTTGGAATGGGAAGCATCTCTGCACTTGCAATTGGTTTTGTTTCTTCTGAAAGGAAGACAAGTTGTTTGTCGGCATTGGATCTTGTTTTGTCTTCAGACACTTACCTTTCTTGCAGGTGATCTCATCTTCTGGGGGGCTATATAGTCTCTCTATTGTATCCATGTGACAAATGGTGTACTTGGGGGGTATTTGGGAGTCCTCCTTCCTTCCCATTCTCACTTTTTCATCTCCTTTTTGGAGAGAGGTTTTGTTCCTACTAGGTTTTCCCCTTTTCTCTAGTTGTGGGAGATTTTCTGCATCTATCATGTACATGGGTACCTAACATGGCCTCGTAGCCAGGACCCATCATCATATTGCATAATCATTTTATTTTCCTCCCTAAGTTGCACTTATGGGGGGGTGTTGGTGTAATTAATTAATTAATTATTACACTAGCATAAGTTAACTTAGGTCATAAATCATTTAGTCCTAGGTTGCATCATTTAATAAATGGGATAATATTCCCTTTCCTAGTTTGTGGTATAAGATTCCTTCTAGAACTTATCTCATCATTTAATGATCATCAACATAGGGTTCACATGTTGTCACATGTTGTTAGATTTTAACACTTGGCAACATCTCATGAATATTAGGGTTTACCTCTTGCCTATTTAATCAGGCATCTTGTTAATTTGTAATATATCATATCAATATCATATCAATCATATTATCAATAGAATCTTTAATCAGCATTCCATTGTTGCAACACTTCTCTTTGTGGTTGATTATCTTTCATGGCTAAAGTCCTTCATTGAAGATTCTGGAATTTCAGGGGCTGTGCAATCCATCATCTCAACACTAAAAATAACAGACACGATGTTTTTGGAATGAATCTTAGACACTCGAATCTGCAAAAACACTTGTTAGGAGTTTCTTTGACTTTTAGTCTTCGACAAACGTATGTTTATGCGAACCTGCACAAAATCCCAATTAGCAAAATTAGCCACAAAGCTAAAATTAAACTAATATATATATATATATATATAAATTAACATTTAATCTAAAATCTAAAGTAATGTTAATCTAAATTAAAATTAATTCTAAACTAAATTAATCCTAAAGTAAATTAAATCTAAATTAAATTTAAACTAAAAATTAAATATGCCTTCTAAATTAAAAACTAAATCTGAATTAAAAATTAAAACTAAATCTACATTAAAAATTAAATCTAAATTAGAAACTAAATTAAAAACTAAAGCTAAATCAAAAGTTAAATCTAAATTAAAAGCTAAAAAGTTTTAAAAAAAATAATTTAAAATTAAAAGTTAAATCTAAATTAGAAATTAAAAACTAAATCTAAATTAGAAATTAAAAGCTAAATCTAAATTAGAAATTAAAAAGCTAAAACTAAATTAAAAACTAAAAAGCTAAAACTAAATTAAAAAATTAAAAAGATAAATCTAAATTAGAAATTAAAAGCTAAATCTAAATTAGAAATGAAAAGCTAAATCTAAATTAGAAATTAAAAACTAAATCTAAATAAAAGTTAAAAACTAAATCTAAAAGCTAATTTAAAAACTAAATCTAAATAAAAGTTAAAAACTAAATCTGAAAGCTAATTTAAAAGTTAAATCTATATGTTGTGACTGTGACTGCATGATTCATGGAAATGTTGTGACTTTGTTGTGACTCCGGGATTTGTTGAAAGTGGAAATGTTGTGCATAAGTCCTTATAAAAAATTATGCCAACATGCATTTACCTGAACTTGCAAAAAAAAAATCACGAAAACCGTACGACAATGTGTCTACAAAAAAAAAGTGTCAGGTTCACCAATGTATCAATGGGTTATTTTCAGGTAGGTTAGCTGATTAGATTAATAAACAAAACCCAAAGAAACTATGGAATACAAAGAAAGCTTAAAACATAAACGGTTATACTAGATATTCATTGCTTCCATGATTCACCTCCATAGCACCTCCTACCTTGTAGTGTATGATTGTTTCCCTCATATTTGTGTGTGAGCAAATGATTATGACCAAACCCTTTGCAATTTTTGAAGGATTTAAATGACAAATACTATGCCTATGACAAATTGACTAGGCCTATGAGTAAATAATCAAAGTAAATAAGCTAAATGCAAAGTAAAATCTAAGCATAAATGTCTATAATAATGAAGTGGTCCCTAAAATGTGAGCAAAATTGACATTTTATAGAAAATGCAATTTTGGACGGATGACCGAGATTAAAAGCTAACAGAAGCCTAAAATCAAAGGTCAAGATTTCATGTGACAATCCCTAATTAGGGTTAGGGCAAGATTGTTAAATGAGTGGTCAAGATGTCATTTGATAAAATCAAATCGATAGTCGAGAATAAATGTGATAATTAGCCAAAAAGATAAATATTTTTTAAAATCAAGAAGATAAAGATTGCTTGATTTGTGAGATTCAAAAAATCAAGAGGATAAAGGTTGAACTGAAAAGCAAATTTGAAAAATCAAGAATTTGCTCCATTACTTGATTCAAAATATGGATTTTATGTGATAGTAAATAATTGATTTTCAAATTATTTACTAAAATGAACTGATAGTTAATAATATGAGATCATTTTAAATAATTTCATTTATTTAAAATGAGAGAAATGTTAAATTAGGTAATTGAATAATTAAACATAATTATTTAATTTAGAGGATTATGATCGATAATTAAATAAATTAATAAATTCATTTAATTATGAAAATTAGTGACATATTAAATAAATAAATAAAATTCATTTATTTAATAATCGAGAAGACATAAATGAATAAAAGTAATTAAATAAATTAAGAAATGTATTTAATTGTAAGAGGACAATAGACCCTTAGTGACGTATTGAATAAATAAATAAAATTTATTTATTTAATAATCATGAAGAATAAAAGAGATATGAATTAATTAAACAATTATAAATTATTTAATTAATAATAGGAAGTGGACTAGGGACATAATTAAATGTCATAATTATGTTAGGACGAAAGTGGTAAAATTAAGCTTGCAGGCCTAGGTCATTTTTACGTGTCTACAAATTTAATTCCCTAAGTCTTTTTATTTAATTAAATAACCCTAAGTTATTTAATTAAATGTCATTTCGACTTTCTTTGATTCATTAAATCATTTAATTTAACGAATATCACTTTATTCTTCTAAATCCCCTAATTGCATGATTAAAACCTTGCTTAATTAGCAATTATCCAACTAATCCAAATTCCTCCCACTTGCAAAGGAATATTCCAAGGGAATATTCCTCCTTTACACAATTAAATTTAGTTTTAATTAACTAAATATCCTTTTTCCTCATCCATGAGAATATTCCAAAGAATATTCTCTCTCCTCCAATCATTTGAAAAAGGGAATATTCTCACTTGGCTTCTTGAGCAAGTTAAACTTGAAACCTCTTGAGCAAGTTAACCTTTGACCTCTTAAACAAGTCAAAAGTGTGTTTGTTTGGAAGGAATGAGAACCCTTGATTAAATCTCATCTTGCATTCTCATCCATTGATGAGAATCCATGATCCATGCCTCTTATCTCCTCCATCCTTGACCATTGATCAAATTTTTTGACCTCAACCCTTCATTTCTCATTTGATTTCCTATAAATAGGTCACTATTTGGAGACAAATGGATCCATCATCCATCTTTCAGAGCAAACTTATGCCGTTGAAATCACTCACACTCACACTCTTTTTTTAACTCACATTTAGCATATTTTAGTTCATTTTCAGTTGCATAATAGCTTACTTCCATTAATAGATTCCATGCATCCATTTAGCTAATTAGATAATTAGGGTTTAAATCTCTTAGCAATTGCATATCTGAATCATTTAGCATAAAATCATGGTAGATTAGCTTTTACATCATGCTCATTTTATATTAAAATCATGTTTTCATTCACATATCACAACAGTTTCATCGATTCTCTTCAATAGAATCGATTGGAACAAGCTCACTGATCATGGGATTGGGAAAGGGTCATTTTTCCAAATCAACACAACACCAATTCCAAAATGGGATAAGTTTCAGATGGATTAGAGTAGGCATTTAAATGCTTTCACAATTCATAATGGTTAGTTTCAATAAATGTTTAGCTTAGCTTTCATTTGAATGATCTTATTTACGATTGAGTATTAGTGGCATGAATATGATTTGATTCTTCATAAATCAAACATAATCATCCCATACTAATATCCTTGGTTGATATTCACATCCAATCCAATCATTGTCATCCCTAATCATCCAGTTTTCTTGAGAATGTCAATCTACCTCAAGTAACAATCAATCCAATCATCATCAAAAAAAATTCTCAAATCTAATTGGGGCATTATATCCATTGATCATCTATCCAATCTAATCAAACATCTTATCAAACATCCTATCATTGATCCAATCTAATCAATAATCTAATATATCATCCAATCAATCAATAAACTATCCAAATCAATCTTTTAATCAATCATCCAATCATCATCATCTAGTCTTATCCTTGGGTCCTACATCATCCTCATCATCTGATCATCTATACTTTTATGCCCATTTTCACTCGATTGTAAGCTAAGAGACAAATAGAGCAATAAAAACAACAACCAAAGGTTCACCAATCACCTTATCCTCTTGATCCACCTACCAACAGACGGTCCCAGTAGTCTAATAAACTTAGTCAGCTCCCTGAATCAAGTTATCCTCAAGCTTCTATTAAGGAATGAATGGTGCCACAACCTGAGTTCTCTATTGAAGTGTACTGTAGAAATCTATTTAATGTGTAAATGACTAAGTGTATCATTAGTGAGCGGTCAGATTGAATTCTTTCTTTGTTACTCATGTAGGGGGCCAAACCTCCACCTGAGTTTGATATGACACAATAATTTGGTATGGTTAGGTCTTCTACACCTCAAGATCCTTAGACCTCTTAGGCTCCTCAAGCTTCGTTGATTTACCAATCCCCTCAATATTGTCCCTAGGACACCCAGTATCAACCTCGGCTTGGGAATTATGTGTGTGTAATAATTCTATCATCTCCTCTTTGAACTTGAGTTATGGGAGTTGAATCTGATACTAAAAATCCTCAAGACCTATAATAATGCCATCCACCCAATACAACCCACAAAATCCTTTGAATCCACCATCAAGAAATATTGGGGGCAATGTATCTAATGCCTTAGCTTATGTACCCCCTCAAGTTCCTCTCATCCCAAGACAACCGATTTACAACACATCCCACACATCTGTACCATCATCATCATAGATTCCACCACCTATAAACCAAACACCTCAAGTAAATCTAGGACATCTTGTTCCCCCACCATCTAATCCACTATTTCCATCCTATCAACCACAACCACCTTATCAACCACAACAACCATCATCCTAACTTCTAGTTCCTTCTTAACCACAACAACAACCTTCATCACAAACCCAAGGCAATCCATCATCCTAATATCAGCAAAAACCACCATCCCAACCTCTAGTTCCATCTCAACCTCAACAACAACCTCCATCATAATCCCAAGGAAATCCCACTTCACAACATCAACCTCAAGCACCACATACCTATGCCAATCCACCACCTCACTAATTTTCACCTCGCTATCATCAAAATCCTACCTCATCATCTTTTGTGGAGCCTCCCATATAGGATGTGTATTATCAAAAACCTCCACCTCCACCTCCTGTCACTCCACATCAACAATATACGTCACCTAATCCCAATTATCAATATTATTAGCAACAAAAAACCCCAATATTCATCATATCTCAATCTGTAATAAACCCCATCAAAAACATTTCAATAACCCAATCCACAACCACCACCACATATCCCCCAAGAATAAACATACAACTACCAATAAAATCCATCATCCTACTATCAAACTCCTCCATCACAACCTCCTCCATCTAGATTATGGAGGTGTTCCCCAAGCTCCACTATAACATCAACCCTCACCATCATATTATCAACCACCACCATCACAAAAATAAACTTAGCCAAATCAATATCAACAACTGCCATCATATATTCAATCCCCATACAGATACATTAATCCACCACTTGATTATCTCATCCACCACCACCTTCATATAATCAATATGCTCCTCAAGATCAATCCAATCCAACAGTTCCTTCCTCATCAAAATCTGTGAACAAGGGATGAGAAGAAATGAAAGTTTCTTCAAAAGACTTACAAGTTGGAACTTAATCTAAAAATTACTTTAAATTTGAAGAAATTTTTCCATATCCATTCGATCCATCAATCACCACTACACCCTTCTCTAAGTATTTCAAAATTCCAAATTTTGACAAGTATAAAGGAAGGGGAGACCCATGAGATCATTTACAAGAATTCTATATGCATTGACAGGAGGTTTTATATAATGATAACTATCTCCTTTGTTTTTTTCCACATAGCTTAGGGGGAAAAGCACTAGAGTGGTTTTTGCACCTCCCTTGTGGGTCTATTTCTACTTTTTTTGATTTATCAAAAAAAATTGTGGCACATTTCTCTTATAACTTGGAGAAAGATGTGGATACCACAAACTTATTGAAAAAAAAAAATCTTGGTGAGACATTTGCTAATTATCTACAAAGGTGGTGAGCTCAAGCAAGTCATCTTACATGTAGTCTTCCTGAAAAATAATTAATAGTCAACATATTTGTTGAAAATTTTCATCCTAACATAGCTTATAATTTGCATATCCATTACCTATCCAATTTTGTAGAGGTCATTGAGAAGGGAGTTGTTGTCACCTAGAAATGCACCCTATGCACAGTTATAAAAAAATTGAGCTTTATAGTGAAACATGGGATCATTTCAAGGCTGTGGGTCACCTATAGTTGAAATGAACCTCTGGAGAAGGCCGACTTCCTTTGGTGTCACCTAACTACTGATTCTTGTGGGGAAAAAGGAAGAAGGAATACATAGGATGAAGATTTAAATCTAAGGTGATACACCAAAATGATGAGGAATTATGGAAAGAAAAATAGGGTGAACATACGCTGGGAAACCTAATTGCAAACGTTTTACATGCTCAACACAACTTCTTTTAGACTTATGCATCAATCCTAATAGGTTTGATCTACATACACATCTCAGGAAGGAAAGATTAATTTCACAGCATTTGAGATATGAATACAAATTTAAAGATACACAATTGAGAACTCACATAATCTAAATATAGAAAGTGAGAGTGATACAAATGTTAATAGTAGTTTCCAAGGTGAACTCTGCGTTGCATTCCAGATTCCAATTTGAGTTACAAAAAAAGCATACATTAGCTGAGGAAGGATTAATGAAAATCACTAACTCCGTTGAATGCATAATTTGAACTACTTACAAAATGGAAAAAATGCCTTATATACAAACTGTGTCGGCCCCTTAGGGCTTACAAAATATCGGTCTCAGAAAAATCAATCCTAAGATCTTTTAATTGAAATAAATGCTGCACCCCTGCGTGTCCTTGTTGTATGTGTCGGTGAAGAGCTACTGCCTAGAGAAGCCTTCTGATCTTTCCGCAACCACCACATTCATTTTGATCCTGGCATCGTGTCCCGTTCGAACCACCTCGACTGAACGCTTTGAATGCCCTAAGCTCACAACAGATATGTGTTGCATTCATTCCATTGACATCCTTCATTCTGATTAGACTACCATGACTCGTCTCAGCTCCTCCTGGTTGGTCGAGCGTATTCCACGTAGGCTCTGTAGGCGGTCAAAACTATTTTGAAAAGAATCGCATCTCGACGAGACACTGAAAGTGTCTCACCGATGCGATTATGCTCCTCTGAAGCCATCAACATAGCATGTGACAATCGATGAGAGTTCTTATTGAGCTCAAAAAACATACCGATATCACCTCTGTGGTCGCCAAGACAATTGCGTTCAATCAGACAACATGGAGAACTCTTCTCATCCTCTATCGATGAAGGTATATTGATGTTACCCCGATGCATTGCTCTACCCGAGCTCCGCATTCTTTCTAAGCTCTTCATTCCAGGGAGACTTTTGCCGATGACTCCAGAAGTCATCCCGCTAAGCTCCTTTCCATCTGTCGGCCAAACATCCTTATATCGGCAAGACCTTATGCCGATGTCAAGCTCTTTCGGTGAGGTCTTTACTTCCTGGTCAGTGAGACATCACGTGGTCACCGAGACCTTTCAGCGAACTCAACTCCTACGTCGAGAGTCTTAGAGTCGGGGAGACTTTGGTGTGTCAATGAGACATTCACCGAGATTCATTCATTCATTGTGGTGAGACCCCCCGATGTCGGCGTGACCTCTCGCCGAAACCAAAATGCTTCGGCGAGCTCCTTTGCTTCAGGGAGACTTCATGCAGTCGGCGAGACATCTGTTGTTCTCTCCTTTTCTACTCTGGCTCATTCTGCATCGACAAGACCCTTGCTTGTCGCCGAGAGTCATGCCGAACTCCTCCATTTGCTGAGACTCCCACCGGTCGGTGAGACATTTCACCGAGCTCCCCTTCCTTTCGGTGATGAGTTCATTTTTCTTCAATCAGGGGGACATTACCAACTCGGCAAAACCTTTTTCCGATACTTGCTTCCTTTGCCGACACCGCTTCACCCTGACGATTGTCGGTGAGACCTCTTGTTTTCACCGAGACCATATGCCAAAGGCATATCTTATGTCGGTGGCGAAAACCCTCCTTAGGCGAGACACCTGTTATCGAGAAGACTCCTGCCGAACCCTTTATGTTATCGCCAAGACATTCCATTTTCGCTAAGACTTCTTAGCGAGCTCCTTCACTTACCCCGAAGTGTCCAGTCGGTGTGACCTCCTCACGTTGTTGGGACTTCTTACCAACAGTGTTTCCTTCGGTGAGAGTTTCCCCGATGACTTGCCACCATTTGCTATCGACGAGACCTTAACCCTTTGCTGGGACTTCACACCGAGTGCTATAGGTTATCCTAAAGCCCGTGGTCGCCATGAGTCTCGCCGAACGATGATTGAATGGCCTATCGGCCAAAGAAAATCCACGCGATAAGAGGTCATACCGAACCCCTCTTGTTATAGAGATAGGCTCCACAGTGAACGTGTTCGGCAAGACAGAGACTAGGTCACAACGACCTATTCAAAACAAAAACAAAACAGAATGTATCAAAGTTGCTTAGTCGGCTAGACAATGAAGATGTCATGCCGACTTGGTTCTAATGGAGGCTTGAGTCTATGATTATTGAAGCATATTTCCAACAAAGCAGGCTTCCCAACTGAGCTCCCTGTGAAATGCTATCAGATGCATGAACTAACCCTTAATGGAAATATCCCATGTGGCGCTTATGAACACCTGCAATCATAGATGCCTGCCTGATTGAGCCTGAGGGTGAAAATTAGGTAACAGGAGTCATTATTGAAAAGGCCCTCATTACCAAGGGGCTTGTCAAGACTTATAAGGACAATAAGGATAAAAAATGTAATGACAAGTCTTGCTACTAGAACAAAAGTAAGAATGTACTTAATGACGGTATCACTAACACTAAACATGTCCAAGTAGCCAACAACAGCCAAAGAAATCAAAACACGCCAACCCAATCAATAGCCAATGTCATATATATGCATCAAGGGGCCCCACATCCTCCCACTCAATCCAATCAATTTGGTCAAGGGAATGTTAAGTGCACCTTCAATCCTTTAGAAGAACCCTTGGATGCAAACTTTAGAAGGTTGGTTCAAGCCAATGTAGTCGCGTATCCAATTATTCTTTCTTTTGATGAGTCTAAATTGAAGCCAAACTAGTACAAGGATAATGAGTATTGTGACTATCATAGGATTAAGGGTCACTCTACAAATAAGTGTATGAAGCTCAAGAACTATATCTAAGATCTCATTGATTGAGGAGACATTATTGTTGAGGGAAACCAATCTACATCATCTAATACTTAATTACAAATATTCCAAAATGATTTTCCTAAGCATAGCCAAGATGTTAGCTCATCTAATGCAAACACTAGATCTAACAACAATAGTCAAAACAACCATATTTACAATATAAACTATAACAAGGTTCCTTTTAATTATGATAATGTGTTTAATTGTATTACCCAAGTAGATCCACATGTTTCTATGATCCACATAAAGGAAAAGACCCACAATGCATTGTCACAACCCACAAAACCCACATATCTATTCTAGGACCATCCATGTCATCCCAACAACCTCCTGTAAATCAGCAATATAACATTCTTGATCACCTTAGAAAGAATTCTATATCTATTCTATATTTGTTGAAGTCTTCCCCCATTCACCAAGAAATCTTAACAAAATATTTACAAGATACCCATGTGCCAAACGACATTGATCCTACTCAATTCTAAGCTCCTGTATGATATTTTTCATCTACTTATCACTTGGGATTTAGTCAAAACAATATGCCACCCATTGACCCCACTCATAATCATGCCCTTCATATAGAGGTTCTCATTGCTAAGCATAAATTTAAACATGTCTTGGTAGATAATAGCTCTACCCTCAATTTATGTATATTAAATTTCATTAAACAAGTGGGGTTAACTCATACCAAATTAGATCATCAACTCATCACAATCAAAGCATATGATAATGTAGAGAGGGATTCTGAAGGCACCATTTTCCTTCCCATTCAAGTTGTCCCCACAATACAGTATACCACTGATCATTTTCTTGACCTAGATTTACCATAAAATCTCCTCCTCAACCATCCATATCACCATGCCATGCAAGCCATACCATCCATGTATCATCAATTCCTAAAGTTCCCACATAATAGGTATTGAGGTCACCGTACATGCGGATCCACACCCTTTTGAGTACTTTCATGCTCTTTAGGTTTCATTTCCCCATTCTCAGCATTGTCCTAGAGTTGAAGTTGGGCCTCCTAACCCCACTTCATCTTCATCCTATGTCAACCCCAACACTATCCTTTCATCACCCACCCCATCTTCCATTCTTGAATCCTCCATTTCTAAGGTGAAGATCATTGATAAGGGATGTGGAGAATATGAAATTTGTACTACACTTAATGTGGGCACAATTCCACCCTCTCCACATACTTATGGCCAACCATCAGTATCTACACAATAATAGGAACCGACAACCAAGACTTTGAGTTCTAAGATCGTAGGTTCTACGACCTTTTAGTCCTCAGGAACCTTAGCACAAGAGCAACTTGATGATGATGTTAATAAGTGGGTATATGGAGAAGAACCCGATCCTTCTCCTTCTCTTCTGGAGTATTTTCAAGAGGTTTATCCACAAGAAAACAAGTTAGCACAAAAGGTTAACTATCAAGGAGGAGGATTAGGTGTGAATGAGCAAGGAATGCACAAGCCTATTTAGCCACCTACACATCCAAAACAACAAGGGCTTGGTTATGATAAAAAGAAAGCAATTTTCATCATTACCTAGTACGTAAAATAATGTTAATGTAGAAACTAATATAATTGAAGACATCACTAAACAAGAAACTATCAAACTCTCCTACAATGACTTGGATGTCTCTTCATTATTCAAATCCGCATCCATCTTCACCATAAGCCTTTCTCTCTACCACCCTGAGTAATAGATTGGGACCAATGAGGTACAACACCCATTGATGTTTTCCATTTTAAAGAGGCATATGTACATTTCATTGGATTGGAAGAAGATTATGGTATCTACTTTGGGGAAGATGAGCACCCTAACTGCAAAAATAGAAAACAAAAAAAATTAAAAAGGGTCTTTTAGTGAAAACCTTTCTAAGGCACTTTTAGACCCATCAAAAGTAAAAATAAAGGGTGTATCCTCTAGTGAAAACCTCTCTGAGGAATTAGAGGATGGGGATGTTCATCTTCGCCTTATGGGTACTCAATGGTCTGATAAATCTTCTATCCTAATCAAATAGACTAGAGAGATAAATCTAGGTACTAAAGTTGAGCCAAAAATCACATATGTGGCCAAGTCTCTATTTGAAGATGAATATCAAGTGTTCTTTAAACTACTTCAAGAAGGCTTCATTAATTTTTCTTGGACTTATTCTAATATGCCTAGATTGGATCCTACTCTTGTGGTGCACCATCTAGATGTCCGTCCTGATGTCAGACCTATAAAAAAAAAGCTCCAAAAAATGCATCCATAGGTCACTCTACTTGTCAAATTTGAGTTGGAGAAACTATTGGAAGCTAGATTTATAAGACCTATTGACTATTCATATTAAATCTGCAACATTGTTCCTATAGCTAAGCCCACTGGAGGCTTTTAGATCTGCATTGATTTTAGAGATCTTAAAAAATCTTGTCCTAAATATGACTTCTCATTTCCCAATATTGACATACTTGTTGATCTTACGGTGGGTCATGCAATGTTATCCCTCATGGATGAATTTTTAGGGTACACATAGATTAGGATTGCAACTGAAGATCAACATAAAAAAACTTTCACCACTCCTTCAGGAACTTATTGTTATAATGTTATGTCCTTTGGTGTGAAGAATGTAGGGGCAACCTATCAATATATCGTGACAGTCATTATCCATGATCTTATTCATATTATAATGGAGGATTATGTTGATGACCTATTAGGTAAATATAAAACTAGAGAAGCGTTGATGGGTGTTTTTGCACTTCTCAACATAGACAACACACAAGTGTGATGTCTCTCTTGAAAGGTGAAAATATGTAACCAAGTTTCAAACAATCACCCCAAGGTCTCTCAGGTGTCAAGTCATGACTTACAAAAATAACTCACCTTTTTGTTGTGATTTGCTGGTAATCACAAGGGCCCTTTATGGTTCACTAAGCTTGGAGTTTTCTTAGGTCTGCAAATGGAGTTTCAAAGTTCTAGAAATGATGAATAGTGACTGTAATTTTAGAATAACAAGCTGAAACTCCTTGTGTTCATTAGATTTTGCTTTACAATGATGCTAAAAACTTGTTTCTAACTTTAGATTTTAAAAGAAATATCAAAAGGGAAAAGAGGTTTTCCTAAGTCTGCAACTAAGATGAATAGTAACAATGGAGGATGCTATTGTGGAAAAACTTCTCAAACTAAATTTTACTTAACCAGGGACATCCCACAATTTCATAAAACTAGTGCAATCTTCTAAGGTTTACTTATGATTTTTAGACTGCAACATGAATACTTAAACATGCACATATACAATAGAAGTTAAGTGCTATAAATGAAATAGATCAGACTAAATTTACACAACAATTTTTCATCAACAAATGGCTAAAAGCATGAGCTAAAAGTGCATTAAACACTATAGCATACATCCACCATTAAAGCACAACATGAACTACTAACAAAAATAAACTTAAACTAAAATAACAATGCTGAAATTAATTATTGGAGATAGAATCATGCACACATGAAGAGCAACACACAAGAAACCATTAACTCAATGATTTTCTCATATATTTTGCAGCAGCATGTCTTTACACAACAACTCATCTTTCCCTTTGAAAATGAGAGGATGCTCCTATTTATAGTTTTCCAAAAGAAGAATGAATGGTCAAGATTCATTTACAATGAATGGCTCAGATTCATTCTAGTCTAGGGTTTCACCTACCCCCAATATTTTACAATATAAAAATAGACTCTTTTGTCTTATCCCTATTTCTTCCTATAGTCTATTTTTTCTTCTAGTCAACTTTAGCCTTCTATGACTATTTTGACAAATACTCATTAGCTATAATAGGTTTCCTAGCCTCTTTTTGCATAGTGGTATATTTTACAAACTTTCTGATCAAAGCCAGTAGCTTCTTTTCTTCAGAGAGCTCAGATTTGGAGATTGTGAAATCAATTCTTTAAATCCTTTTGCTATTTGGTCCCGATGCTCGGTGCACTTTGGCATAGCTCTAATGATCTTCTCCGACTCTGTGAAGGTTCTGGCAGAAAAATCCATAAAATTGGATGACAAAGTGTCACCAGCCCCCTAATCTACCTTCTTGTGGAATTCTCGTTTAATAGCCTCTAGATCTAACTCTAGGTTGGGCATCTCATAACCTGCCATCATCTTTAAATAATCATCACTTTCAATTTAGTGTGTCACGATCCACTCATGATGGGCTTCTAATTCCTATAGGACCTTTTCCAAAATCCCTTTCCTGTATTAAAAATTCAATTTTCAAGCCTTGGGTAGCCAATGATCTTCCTTAAGTATCCCCAACTCCTTCTCCCATATTTCTCGAGTGAGGTTGAGGATGCTCTCCATCTTTAGATATGTAATTTTTTATAGTTTTGGGAACTCTCTGCAAACGTCCATTTCCTCTTCAACCTCCTTTTGCAATACTCAAATTCATTATGTATTTTGGCCACATGTTGGATGCCTTTGTCACCTGTGTCGAGAAACCTCTTGAACTAATTTGAGGTCGACTTAGTCCAATTCTTCATTCTTTCCATTTTAGTCACCTCCTTTGAGAGCAAGGAGGGTGTGGCGATTCTGTTGGAGCTTCTTCCCCTGATGAGGTCCACTATTGTATATAGGAAATTAGTTCTGCCACTTTTTCCTTTAGCTCTTCCTTTGTGGATTGGTCTTTGTTCATCTACTGCAAGATGGTGGAGACAAACCCTTGGAATTCATCAACCTCTTTCTTGCAAGATGTCAGGCCAATATTGATGGTAGATATTTGATAATCTTGGCCTTGAATGGTTTTCACAATTTTCCCTGCAGTGGGAGTAGCTACTTTTAGTAATCTAGATCCAGATGCATCAGTTGTAATGTGAGACCATATCTTAGATTTCTTCTCCTTCCTAGTTTTTACTTGCGCTCTGGCCAAGATTTCTTCTAACCAAGCCTTGGGATCAACAACTATTGGGGATTTTATTTTAAGTTACTGCTCTAGCCATGAGAGGACTTTTGTTTGACATTCTAGGGATTCATTATCCCTCCCTTCTTCCTATTCCTTCGAAGGCTCATTATCTTTGTTCCTAGGAGCCTCTTTATCATTTCTTTCTTCCTCATCTAGCTCGTTTTCTTGCATAGCCTTCCCTCTGTCAGGCTCAGTAGTTCCTGCATCTTCTTTAGCAACATTTTCTTCCTGTGCTACCCCCTTATCTTCTTCAATTTATTTCTCATGTTCAACACTCTTTTCTCTTGTATCCTCTTCTCCTTCTTTGTCTTTCAAGCCCTCATCTTGGATAGTCTGAGGGGGTTCATTAGTTTTACCTACTTCAATACCCATATCAATTCCCCCTTCATCAAAAGGATGCTCCCCTAGGTTTACTTCCTCCTCTGCGTGCCCTTTAGGTTGTTCTTCTTCGGGCTCCTGGCTAGAGGTATCAACTTCATAATAGTCCTCAAATTTACCTATATCTCCCTCCTTGCGTATTTGTTGTGCTTCTTCATCTGAGGCTAATATGTATACATTTACCCTTAGCCCTCCCTAAGGATGCTCAAAGTAGTCATCCCTATTAGAGTCCTTTGGGTTTTCAGTAATGTCCAAATTTGCTTCTTTGAGATGCTCCCTACTAAGCATCTCCATTTCTTCAAAAAATTGCATAGTTTCCTCCATCTTTAGTGACTCAGTGGGAGGTGGAGGAAGAGGAAAAGCAACAATGAGTTGGGCCATTAATGCTTGGACTTTGGAGTTGAGGATTACCCTAGAGAGCTTGATTGGCATAGTCTGCATGTAAGTAGAGAAGGCATGTGGTAGGGTGATAGTTTCCATGGAGGTTGTTGGAAAAGAAGGCAGCATATTGGAAAAGGTAGGTGATGGAGGTAGGAGAGAGGAAGATGAGAGTGGGGAAGTAGTGGAGGAAGAAGAATCCAACACCACCATGGGGGTATTCGGTGAAGTGAAAATGAGGTGGACTGAGATTTCCATAGTAGGTGGGGATGAGATGGGAAATGGTTTAGGAGTGGAAGGGAATGGTGTGGTGGCAGCAGTGACAATGGTCAATGGGAGTGTAGAGGTGGTAGGTGGTGGTGAGCGAGGTTTCTCAGCTTCTTCCTCTTCACGCAAAGGTCCTTCCTCCTGGATAGTGGGCATCTCAAGAACAAAGGTTCCCGTTCTCTTTGCATTCTTTGATGGCTGCCCCTCTATTGATTTTCATGTGTACACCTTCTATTTGGGCTTATGCTCAACTATATCCTTTCTCTTCTTGGATTTTTTGACTGGTGGGGATTTGGGAGCCTCACCCAAAGAACCAGAAGTAGGCCCACTATTTGTCTCACTTTCAAGATCATCTTTGAGCTCTCCATATGTGGTGTAGTCAAGGATGGAGAATCTAGGAATTGGACTATCCAACCTTGCAACAAGAGTAAACACAACAAAAACTCAAAGAATTGGAACAAAAATTACACATGGAAATATAGAGAATGATCAATTATTCACTGGAAACATGCCCTGCCTTCCAACTTACAGATTACAAAAAGATGTGGCGTTAAATCCCAGAAATACAATGCGGTTCGAAGCCCTTATCTATCACTATTACCCTTTCTACTTGACTAACTCATAATGAAACTACATGATGCCTATATATACTAATTCCCAATTCCTAAAAATGTCTGTGTTAGCCTCAAGAGGTCTCAAACCCCAAAGTTGATGAAATGTGTGAAGTTCGGCCAGAACATATGTTTCTCATTTGATTCATGGAAAATAGATGCAAATCATAATGAAGGTTCCTCGATGAATGTGCATCCTTAAGAAATAGTTTCTTGAGCTCCACAAGTCATGAAATAGGTTTGCACACTTGAAAAGCCATGACTGGTTGGTGAATGCTCTCTGTCCAAATATAATTGATATTTCGTTAGCTATAACTTCATACTAGAATCTCCAAAACACTTGAATTTTGGATATGATGTAGATGTTGCTATGAAGATCATATATCCTACCCTGCAAGCTCTGATGTTACAAGGAAATATAATGCGGTATGAAATACTGAGACTGGGTCCAAATAGTTAACTACTGAAATGCAAGAAAACATGAATGCAAATATTTTTGGTTGATGCAAGATTGCTTGAAACTTGGGATGCTCCTGCATCAGACACTCTAGGTTGAAGAAAAGTGAGCCTCTCACTTTCATGGGGCTAGAGGAAAACCAATGTGGTCCACCTCAGCCTAAGAAATCCATGATGAATCTTCCTCTGGTCTTCCCTTCCATCTGACAAGATATTCCTTGTATTTCCTTCCTTTGGTACTATGTTCAACTTTGCTATCTAAAATTTCCTCAATTTCCTCTAGATGATGTGCTATCTAGTCTGGTAAATGAACTCCTTTGTCCTCCTATGACTCCCCTTCATGATACTAGTATAGGTCTACAATGTTGAATATAGGTGATATGCAAAATTCCTCCGGTAGTTCCACTTCATATGCATTTCTAGATTCAAACTTCCTAATGGTCTTACAAGTTCCAAACTTCTTCATCTTCATCTTATTATATGTCCTAACTGGAAATCTCTCCTTTCTCAGATATACCATTACTTCCTCTCCTACTGCAAACTCCTTATGTCTCCTCTTTTAATGTGCTTTTTCCTTGTATGTATTGTTCATATTCTCTAGGTGCTCCTTAACTTGAGTATGCATTGTTTCCATGAATCCTACAAATTCTTCTACCTCCACACTCCTTTTATTCTCCATACTGATATCTCTTAATTCTGCTACTCCTCTGGGTTTTTGTCCTATCACAATTTCAAATGGTGTCTTACCTGTGCTCCAGTTTATTGAATTGTTGTATGCAAATTCTATTTGTGGTAATATTAAGTCCCAATTTCCTACTTTTCCTTCAGTCAAACACCTCGACAAGTTCCCCAAACTCCTATTTGCCACTTTTGTTTGTACATCTGTCTGTGGGTGAAATGATGAACTATACTTCAAATCTGTCTTCATCTTCTTCCATAATCTCTTCCAAAAATATATAACAAACTTAGTGTCCCTGTCTGATACTATGCTCTTTGGTAGTCCATGTAATCTTACAATCTCCTTGAAAAATAGGTCTGCAACATGTACTGAATCACTATTTTTCTTACAAGGTATGAAATTCACCATCTTAGAAAATCTATCCACAACCACAAATATAGAGTCAAATCCTCTTGGTGTCTTAGGTAATCCCAACACAAAATCCATGCTAATGTCTTCCCACGGTCTCTCCAGTACTATCAATGGTGTATTCATTCTGGTGCTCTAACTGTTTCCTTTTTTAACTTGACAAATCCTGCAACTTTGAACATACTTCCTGAAATCCTTGTACAATTGTGGAAAAAAATAGTTCTCACTCACCAATGCTACAGCCTTGTCAATCCCAAAATGTCCTGCCAATCCTCCACAATGCTTTTCCTTGATCAAATTCTCTATCATTGAACTCCTAGGAATACACAACTGATTTTTCTTGAATAACATACCTTCCTGAATGAAATAATCCAACCATTTACTTCTATCCATCTCTACAGGTTCCTTGCAAGCCTTTCATGCCTTAGCAAAATCAATGTCCCCTTTACACATATGCTTCAATTCTTCAAAACCCAATACTTCAATTTTCATCTTTGTCAACAAGCTCCTCTTGCCCAATGCATCTGCAACCTTATTTGACTTCCCACTCTGGTGCTTCAACACAAATGTGTAACTTTGTAAGAACTCTACCCATATCATATGTCCTTGGTTCAACTTCCCTTGACTATTCAAATATTGTAAAGCTTGATGATCCATGTACAACACAAATTCTTTAGGCAACAAGTAATGTCTCCACTTTTTCAAGGCTTGTATTATTGCATAGAACTTCTGATCATAAACTGAATATCTTCTCCTAGCATCATTCAATTTCTCACTGAAGTAGGCTATTGGTCTCCCTTCTTGACTTAACATAGCTCCTATTGCACTTCCACTAGCATCACAATCTACTTGGAATACCTTATCAAATTCTGGTAGTGCTAACATAGGTTGTTCTATCACCTTTTACTTCAACAACTCTCAATCTTTCATGCTCCTGATGTCCACTTGAACTCCTTCTAGTCACCCCTGATTGTCTCTATCATAGGTGTGCAAATACCACTAAAGTTTCTGATGAACTTTCAGTAAAAATTTGCTAGTTCATGAAATAATCTTACTTCTCCAACATTCACAAGTGTAGGCCATTCAATTATTGCTTTAACCTTCTTAGGGTCCATCTTCAATCCTCCTGCAGATATCACAAATCCCAAATATACTAGTTCTTCCTTCATGAAACTACACTTCTTGATGTTTATCAAAAAATTATCTTCTCTTAGCCTCTGAAATAGTTGTCTGATGTGATCCAAATTTTCCTCCTTAGTCTTACTGAAAATTTAGAATATCATCCAAGTAAACAATGACAAACCCACCCAAGAATTTCTTCAAAACTTCATTCATCAGTCTCATAAATGTACTAGGTGCATTAGTTAGTCCAAATGGCATGAACAACCACACATACAATCCCTCATTTATCTTGAAAGTAGTCTTCCATTCATCTCCCTCTTTGATCCTGATATGATGGTATCCACTCTTTAGATCTATCTTGGTGAAATAATTTGCTCCACTCAGACTATCCATAATGTCATCCATCCTAGGAAATGTGAATCTATACTTCACAATGATATTATTGATAGCTCTTGAATCTGTGCATATCATCCATTCTCCATCTTTCTTAGGTGCAAGTACAGCTGGTACCGCACATGGGCTCATATTTTCCCTAATCAATTCTTTCTTCAACAGTTCCTGTATATGTTTGTTCAGCTCCACATTCTCTCCTGGCATCATCTGGTGTGCATCTTTGTTTGGAAAAATAGCTCTTGGAATAATATCTATATGATGGTTGATACTCTGGATTGGTGGTAATCTATCAGGTACATTTTCTGATACAAGATCTTGGTACTTTGTTATCAATTCAGTGACTTCCTTCTCCGACAGTTCTTCTCTTGTGATTCTCTCTCCATCTAGGGCTCTGCACTTCCTTGGAATCAAAGGAAAACACATGTTCTCATGTCTCAATCCATCTAGAAATTTCCTTCCATGTACCAAATTGATTCTAGCCATACCACATACTTCACTTTTAGGTTCATCTTCCAAAGATGTCAAGGTGATTCTCTTTCCATTGGATGTTATGGTATAGATATTCTTTCTCCCATCATGTACAAATTTCTTATCATACTGCCAAGGTCTACCCAACAACATATGACATATATCCATTGGCATAATATCACATAGTACTTCATCATGATATGATCCTATTTTGAATTTCACTAGGCATTGCTCACTTACTAGTATCATGTGCTCATCTTGAATCCAAGCTATCCTATAAGGTTTTAGATGTTTCCTTCTTTCAAAATTCAACTTTATCACCATTTCCCCATAAACTAGGTTATTCATGCTACCACTATCAATGATAACTTTACAACACTTACCTCCTACTTTGCATCTAGTCGAGAACAAACTTTTCCTCTATGGTGCCTCCTTAGGTACTTCTTTCTGCTAGAACAATGCTCTCCTCATGAATAATGATTCTCCCTTCTTAGGATTTCCCTTGGAACTCGGTGGTTCCACTAGTCCTTCCTCCACATATCTAGTTATTGCATGATTTACATTCTTCTTGCCTTCCTGGCGACACTTAAATGCTCTATGTCCTTCTCCTTCACACTTAAAACATGTTCCTCTAAAATTTCTCTTTTCATATCCTTTCTCATTTCTCTAGTATCCATCATTTCGATAAGAATTGTAGCCTCCTCTATTGTGGCAGTAAGAATTTATGTCATCTCTCCCCCTCTGGTATGAATTGGTATCCCTTTCTTCCTTGTGGTATGAATCTATGTCCTTGTTTTGCTCCACATATGTTTTTCTCCTCTGGAATGTGACCTTCCTTTTTGAAATCTACCTCCTCTTCCTCTCTACCTTTGTTCATGTCTTTTGTTTAGATTTTTCTCCACCTTTAATGCAAATTGATATGCTTCCTCTACCGAATTCATCCTCACTAGACTCAACTCTTCCTGAATGTTCATCCTCAGCCCATTGATATATCTTGCCACTTTCTCCTTGATTTCTTCACTATGTCTAGTCCTAATAATGATCTTATGAAATTCCTCAGTGTACTCTTTCATAGTCTTTTCCTTCTATCTCAAGTTTTGCAATCTCTTCAATATATCCAACTCATAGTCTACAGGTATAAAATAGTTCTTCAATTTTGTCACCATCCTATCCCATTTCACAATCTTCTCTTTACCTTTTCTATTTCTTTCCAATTGAACCTCCTTCCACCATATTGTAGCTTTTCCTTTCAGCTTATTCTTTGCAAATCTCACTCTCTCTGGATCTTCAATTTCTTCATATTCAAAGTATTCTTCAATGTCATTTATCCAATCAATCAACTCCTCGGGGTTTAGATTTCTGGTATAATTCAAAATATCCATTCTATGTCACTTTCCTATCTTCAAAATATCCTTCAACATCTTCATTTGATCTGATTCTTCCTCTTCTAAGGTTTCTTCAGCTTGATTTTTAGTTTGAACTTCATCATCATCACATTCATCATTAGGTCTAGGGTTTAAGCCCTTTCTTCAGTCTTCTTCAATAGCATCCAATCTCACTTTCATGGTTCGCATCATTTCCATCATCTCATCCATCTTTCTAGCAACATTAACAGCAGTATGAATTCTCCTTGGCAACATCTTTTCCTAGGATCTGGTGCAACTATCTCAAGTCGGCGATCTAGCTACAAGGTCGCAACTACCTCACAATCGGCGATTTGTTGACAAACACAAGTAGGCTGCCACAAATCAGTGATCCATCCACACAAAGATCTTACAGAATTCCTTCGCTCAACTTCACAAACTCACTCTAGTGCAACTGCCTCAAGTTGGTGATCTATCCACCTTCGTTGTCCCAAAGTTTGCAAACTCACTCTGATCTTCCAAAGGTTCACAACTTTGCTCTGATACCACTTGGTGTAGTCAAGGATGGAGGGTCTAGGAATTGGACTATCCAACCTTCAAACAAGAGTAAACACAATGAAAACTCAAAGAATTGGAGCAACAGTCACACATGTAAATATAGAGAATTATCAATTATTCACTAGCAACATGTCCTACCTTCTGACTTACAAATTACAGAAAGATGTGGCATTAAAGCCCATAAATACAATTTGGGTTGAAGCCCTTATCTATCACTATTACCCTTTCTATTTGACTGAATCCTAATGCAACTACATGATGCCTATTGTATACATCTAAAAATGGTCTAGAGAAAATTAATTAAATACTAGTTATTTAATTAATAAAATCTTTATTTCCTCTAATTATAAATAAATTGCAAAATTTATTTATAGAGTTCATATTTCTTAATTCTTCCTATCTAAACCACTTTCTTCATGATTTAATTAAATAAACAAATTTAACTATTTTTTTTTATTTGATTAATTCTCTCCAACTAAATTTGAATTTTAAAATTGGAATTTAGTCACATTTCTCCATATTTTTCTAACTTCCTTCCACCTCATCTTCCACCTCACCATGTGTCACATGAAATTAATTATTTCTAATTTCTAAATGGACATTTGTCCTCAACAATTTTAATAGCCTAAGAGACACATGGTTTCTCCTTTCCACTTATTCCCTTCTACACTTGGCAAGCTTGTTCTATTAAAGGGAACAACTTCCCCGATTCTCTCTAACCTCTTCGCTTCTGACCGTTGATCTCTGCAGACTGAATCATTGCCGTCCATTGTTGCCACATCACTTGATTCCTTAGTGAAATCTATAAATAGAGGCTCATTTATAACTTTTCATATAGAGAGCATAGCATAAATTTACTCTGTAGAAATACTTTCAATATTAGTGAGCTTAGCATTGACATTTTAGCTTAGAATTTAGCATTTGATTTCAAGTAGTGTTATAATGGAAATTTCATTTCTAGGAACTTAATTTGTTGCATTATCATTACAACATTTCCATAACATATCCATTAGCTTAGCATTTTATCATTGCGCCATTTAGAATCATTTTGTATACAACATCATATCATTCAGCATATCATCCATCAAATTCATCAATCATGTAGATGTAGGCATAGTTTCCTACATTTTAGTTTAATGGCTTCTCATTTCTTAGGTTTCATCCCAATAGTTTAGTGCATACCTAAAATCTGAGATCACTAACATAGGATCCTTAAGAATAGAGGACAATGAAATTGATTTGAGGAATCTTTGTATCAGTTGTATTGTTAAATTTGATTTCCTTAATATAGCATGTTGCATCGATTGTGTGGTTTGAATTACTTGTTCTGATTCCCATATTTTGCACACATAAATTTCCGCCCATCATGGGGCCTAGCCTGTGTTATTTTAAACATTTTTTAGAAAGTGTTCTTACAGGTTCATACGTGAATTCTTCCGACACAACTGCTAATTATTTTGGCACACCTAAAACATTTTTTGGTGCATACACTAACTATTACAGTGCAACCATGAGTTCTTTTGGTGCATCCAAGTCATTCATCAGTGCATCGGGGGGTTTCTATAGTGCATCCATTACTTTATGTAGCGCATTCACTATTTTCTATAGCGTATTCACTGATTCTCAAGCACATCTACCTTTTTAGTGCATTGAATTACTGTAATGGCACATTTAATTTTCATTGTGAAATTTTTCAAATTCTAAAAATTGATGAATTTTTTTCTGCTGTATAGGTTTCATAAATGCTATCAGAGACTCTGATGAAACCCTTGAACACTGTAAAAGAACATTTATTGAAAACTACTAATAAATTTGGTGCAGGGGCTGGAGTTGATTTATTTCCTTTTGGTTAATTTAGGAATCTAGATTAATTAGGAGGGAAATAACACCATGTTTTATGTGCTTGATGAATGGTAGGCATATGCTCTCCCCTTAATTGGGTTACCAAAAAGCCAGACCCATTTTTTTTATTTTGTTTTATCCTTAGAGGGCCTGCCTTATGGGAAAAAGTAATCACCCAAGGGAATGACCCAATCGAGAACAATGTAAACCCAAGCGACTTCCACCCAGTATATAAGTGTGGGTACTTGAGGAAAGTTCAAGTATCACGAGGATTGTTCTAACAAGAAGGGAAAAAATGGTCTCTTGCCATATGGATGATCCCCCACGAATGAAATTCCTATACTACAACCTTTTGTTATAGCAGGCCAAAATCCTATTCTACTTACTGGTGCAGAAGGTCTAACCTTTGAAGTCGTCCCACATTTTTGTAGCTTTTAGTAGAGATGAGAAGTATTCCATGGGAGATTCATGGGTATTGAAGCTTGGCTAACCTGAGAAGTGAGTATCATGGAGGGGAGCCAGTGTAGTCAAGCTTCTAATCATCCGCTAAAAGTAGGTGCAACTGGAGTAAAATCCAAGTGGGAATCCAGTAAACATTGTCCTACACAGCCTTAGGAATTGTACATGCTTGATGTGTTTTACCAATGTGTTTTTAAATAAACTTCAAACAAAACATCACACACTAGAAGTGAAAAACTTGATTCAGAAAACATCCTTTGAAACAACCAATTCTCTGACTGGAAAATCAGAAAAATCAAACAAACTTGCAAGAAATTGTAACATTTTCCCAATTTAGCGCATCCACTGATTATTCTGGTGCATTTACACCATTCTTTGGCACATCCATCTACTATTATAGCACATTCACCATATAGGCCAGCACATCCATTGCATTCTGTAGCACATTCACCCATTATTACAGCGCATACACCCCATACTTTGGTGCATTCAATTTATTCTGTAGCGCATCCAACCAATCCTCTAATGCATTCAAGCTATTCTATAGTGCATCCAACCAATCCTGTAGTGCATCCAAGCCATTTTGTGGCACATCCAAGAAATTCTATAGCGCATATGCCTTTTAGCACATCCACTGACTATTACAGCGCATCCACTAGATTTATAACCAGAAAGCTAAATTTTACCCCCTATCTGACATTTTGAACCCAAATTTAGGGATCTTTTCCATAGAAGAGTTCTTTCCTTATTCCAACATTTCTATGAACTTGGAAAAATTATCATTCACAATTGAAATCATTTACCTAAACTTTGATCAAACATCTAAAAGTTCCCAACCATCAAACCTAAATTTTATCATTAAGTTGAGTTTCACCATCAGGATTTGTCATTCTTCATCCAAAAACAACACACTTTACATCAAATTTCCTAACCTTAGTCCCATCAATAGAATTCATCATTCTATTTGACCTAGGTATCTATTTGGCACTCCTAAACAACGATCAAAATTTAGCAAACCTTCACCACTTGCATGCCCGTTTTAACAAGATCCCAAAAAGCAAAAACTTAAGGATAAGGAACTTGAACCTCAAAACACTGTGGGTGAACTAGAAGAAAACCCTTTCCACAAAATCCCTCAAAATGAAATAGAAAAATAACAGAGGAGGAAATAGAACAAGCAAACCAAGATCCCAAATTTCACAAATTCCTCGAGAGGATCTTTGAAAAGGATGGAGAAAAATATCTTCTAATGTTAGCAAACCAAGGGGTCAAATTACCAAATGATTTTGATGTCAATAAATTGAAAGGAACACCAAAGAAAACTGAAACTGAAACACCAAATGTAGATCAAATGGCTGCCCTAACACATCAAATGAAGAACCTTCAACAATAATTACAAGACATGCAAAAAGGGACTACCAAAATATATTTTTCCCTACCCTTTTGATAGGAATTTGAACATGATACCATTCCCACCAAATTGTGACCTCCCAACATACAACAAATACAATGGAAAATCTGACCCCATAGACCATGTGAGGGAATTTTGAACCATGAGTCTTGAGTTTTCTCACGAAGATATCTACATGATGAGACTATTTCCTCACAGCTTGGGAGGCCATTGTATGGAATGCTTTTCGAAACTACAGCTAGGCATAAAATCCTTTGAAGAACTTGTCAAAAAATTTATCACTCAATATTCATATAACATTTCACATGAGATAACCATGAAGGATCTTTGTAATACCAAATAGAAACAAGGAGAATCCTTTATCATATTCTTACAAAGGTGGAGAAGGTTATTTGCTCGATACACTTTTCCTATACTCGAACAAGAAAAGATAGAAATTTTTATTGACAACCTCAATAGCGAAATGAGCTATAGGCTTCAATTGCAATGCCCCCCTAGCTTTGAGAAGATGATAAAAAATGGTGTCAAAATTGAAGAAGCTTTAGTCAAAAGAGGGGTATTGAAAATTCAAAATGAAGGATCAAACAATGCTAGCTCTTCCAATCATCATAATAACAATGCGAAATCAAAATTTTGGACAAGAAATAAGAATGCCAATGATGGTGCTGCCAAAACACATAATGCCAAACCGGTCTTTAATCTATTAGGAACCACAACCAAGACTGATCAAAACACCAATCAAGGAACTAATCAAAATGTTAACCAACACAACAATCAAAACAACCATAATCAAAGTAATACCCCATCTAAACCTCCACCCTATCAAACATAGTAAAACTGCAAAAAATTCACGCCTTTGGGTCAATCACACGAATCTTCATTGAGAGAACTTCTTGCAAATAACCTTATAATGTACTACCTGACACCCAAGGCTTTGAATCAAAAGTAAAATCGTCACGGTGGAATGATGCTTATTACTGTGAATTTCATCGATGCAAAGGTCATTAAACAAATAGTTGCATGCAATTGAAACACAAGATACAAGACTTAATAAATGACAAAGTCATACGAATAGAAGGACTCCAAACAAATGTTGATTATGGAGTGTTCGAAAATTCCTTACCAAACTATGAAAAAGGGGAGTCCTCTACAACAAACAACAAAGGGAAGAATGTAAACTATGTCCATTATACGGTCATCCTTCATATCTCAGTAGTGGAAGATCAAATTAATAACATTGAAACCAATGACAACCAAGACACTATTGCAGCCAACAATCCAATTAATGACATTCCAATTGAACATGAACAAGACATCATTATAGTTGAAAATTAGATTAATGACATCAAACAAGACATGGCTGCAACTGATACTCAAATTAATGTCATTAAAATCAATGGGAAATAGGACAACATACCAGTAAATGTGACCATGAGAGCACAGGCTAAATATGTACTAAAAGGAAGTTCGTCTAAAACATTTGTGGCCTCATCCAATCAATATAACGTAGTAGACCAATTACAAAAGATCCCCATGTAGATATCTATATTGGAACTGCTCAAGATTTCACCCGCCTACAAAGAGATTTTGGAAAAAGCCCTAGTGGACATAACAGTACCAACGGATCTGGAAGTGTGTAAATTTGAGGCCATGGTGGGACATTTGACTGCACCTCATTGCTTATCTTTTTCAAAAAATTATGACGCATATATTTATCATCCCCACAATGCCCCACTCCATATTGAAGTCCTAATTCATAAACATCATGTCAAAAGTGTCCTAATAGATGGAGGAGCCAACCTGAATATATGTACTTTAAAGCTTGTTCATGCCCTAGGATTTTCTAAAAAATGCAATAGATTCAAAGAAAAAGATTACAATAAAAGCATACGATGATGAGGAAATATCTTCACAGGCATTAATTTTCTTACCCATTCAAGTATGACCGATTCAGAAAGATGTAATCTTCCAAGTCTTGGACAAGGATTTGACTTACAACATACTATTGGGTCGCCCATGGATCCATGAAATGCAAGCAGTCTCATCAACATACCACTAATGTTTGAAATTCCCTTGTGGTTTCCAAGAAATCACCATCTCTGTTGATTCTAATAGTCCTCAATATTGCAACACCCTTAAATCGGTCCAAGATGTCTTTGTGCCTCATAACAGAGAAGCTTCCACTTCCATCCCTACCAATAATCAAAGCCAGTCAAGTTCCTTGTCAAAACCGTTGGTCACTTCCCCAAATCATGAAGTTCAATCTAGTTCCATGTCTAAAAAATCTAAGAAAAAGGAAGAAGGTGCCCCTTCTACATCCTCAAATCATGAAACCCAATTAAATGCCTTGTCCAAACAATTCGAGAAAAAAGTCCAAGTCAAAGACAAAGGTGTGGGTGAATATTTCATTGAAAAATCTCTATGCCTTTCACAACTGTCTTCCCCAAAGTCATATGGGAAACCCTCAACATCAATGCAATAGTCATCACAACCAATTACACTCTTTGATGGTTGATTTTTAAAATCAGGCACCACAGTTGATGAATCCAAAGACAAGGATGTTCTAAGTTGGCTTTATAAGGACGAAGAAGAGTGCCAAGCAGCCAGTGCAAATGTACAAACAACACAATATGGAAAAGGCTTCACAATATTAGAAAAAATGGGATACAAGGGGAAAGGCCCAGTAGGAAAAATAAAAGAAGGAATTGTGGAACCAATTCAACCCCTCTTAGTCAATCCAAAAGACAAGACTAGGCTGGGTTATAAAGAGGAGACAAAAGAAGAGATAACTCAGAGGGTTGCCAAGAGAATCTTGTAACTACAAGCTAGTGATGATCATGAAATTGATTCAAATGAATGTGAGTGGGATTCAATATCTGAAGAGTCTTGTCACGACAAGGAAATTGATGTGGTACACAAGTATGCACCCCTACTCGAGGAGGGACAAGGCTCAGGTTCTAGACTGCTTGAAAGAGGATCACAACACATTGATGACTAGCAAAGATGATCAAACTAGGAGTGAAATGGATAATTTAGAGGAAAGTTACCTTATAGACCTTGACTTTGCTATTGGAAAAATCAAAGACATCACCATCAGGACTCTTACTATCTCCGACCTTAACTAGTTTGATGATTCCTTACCCCTAGTACATCCTGAACTCATAGACTAGAACCAAACCGAGCCATTTGATATCCCCACATTTTCAAATGATGATGCCATCGTCAACTTCCTCTGTTTCAACAATCCCCAAGTATATTCCACTATTGAACATCATAACAAAGTTTCCAAATAGGGGAGTGTCAAATCTTTCAGCTGAAAAATGAATAATACAAGAAATAGATCTGATGGTGAAAACCATTCAATGGTAGTATCAAATCTAGAAAAAGAAAAAAAAAGAGCACATCCAACGACAAAAACCTCTTTAAGGCGTCAAAGGATGGAATATTTCACACTTTCCCAGAACATTTTCAAGAAATATCAAAAGGATTGATTGAGCCCACACAGTCCGTCAATATCGAAAATGCAGAAATAGTGAAGACTATCCATTTAGTGGCATCCTTGATAGACCAAGAAAAACCAAGCTTCCTCAAATTCTTCATAGAGAAACAAATCAACTTTTCTTGGTCATATGCCGACATGCCAGGGATTGATCCAGATCTTATCATGCACCACCCATCCTTACCACCAGGAGTAAAACAAGTCAAGCAAAAGCTAAGGAAAATGCATCCACATATTGCCCTATTGGTAAAAGCAGAGCTGAAGAAGTTATTGGATGCAGGATTCATCAGACCCATTGACTATGTTGAGTGGATCTCAAATATTGTACCTGTCTCAAAGCCTGACAACAACATCCACATTTGCACAGATTTCTGAGATCTTAATAAGGTTTTCCCTAAAGATGATTTTCCTCTACCTAACATAGACATCATAGTGGACTTAACAACAAGACATGGCATGTTGTCACTTATGGATGGTTTTTCAGGTTATAATCAAATCAAGATAGCTCCAAAGGATTAAGACAAGACAACCTTCACATGTCAATGGGGAACATTATGTTGGAACGTCATGTCATTCAGATTAAAGAATGCAGGAGCTACTTATCAGTGCGCCATGACAACAATTTTTCATGATATGATGCATACCTTCGTGGAAGACTATGTGGACAATCTATTGGCCAAATCATACACTAGAGAAGGACACTTAGAGATCTTGGGCAAAATATTTACCAGATTGGAGAAGTTCAATGTACGAATGAATCCAAAGAAATATATGTTTGGGGTGACTTCAGCCAAAATCTTGGGATATATAGTTTCAGAAAAAGGCATTGAGGTAGACTCGAAAAAAGTTAAAGCTATCATGGAGATTCTGCCACCGAAAAACATCAGCCAACTATGATCTCTGCAAGGGAGATTTCAATCAATCTGAATATTTATTTCACAATTGGCAGACAAGACCTGTCCTTTCACTCACTTGCTACACAAAAATGTTTCTTTTTGATGGGATGAGAAATGTGAAGAGGCCTTCAACCAATTAAAACAATATCTAATGAGTCCACCTATCTTAATACCACTAGTAGAAGGAAAGCCACTCTTATTATACATTGCAACAACTGAGATATCATTGGGAGCCTTGTTAACACAAGAGGATTTAATAGGAAAAGAAAGCAATTTATTACATCAGAAGGATGCTAAATGGCTATGAATTCAATTATACATCCATTGAAAAGGATTTTTTGGTAGTAGTGTTTTCCACCCAAGAGCTACGACACTACATGCTAACTCATACCATCAAGTTAATAACCAAAATAGATCCACTAAAATACCTTCTTAGCAAAGCTAATCTAACTAGAAGACTAGCCAAGTGGGTTATGATACTAAGTGAATTTGACATCCACTATGTGGATAGGAAAGCAATAAAAGGACAAGCAATCATAGACTAGTTGGTTGAAGCACCTCTACTAGATGATCATCTTCTACACATTGAGTTTCTAGACGCTGATGTCCTCACCTTGACTGCACAACAGTGGACATTATACTTTGATGGATCACACACACAACATGGATCAAGGGCTAGAATCCTATTTGTCACTCCACAAGGACATACCATTATGAAATCATACAGATTGATGCTCCCTTGCACCAACAACATGGTGGAGTATGAAGCATTAATCATTGGCATTAAAATAGCAGTAGAATGGAAAATCCCATAATTGCAAGTTTACAGAGATTCTCAATTGGTCATTAACCAAGTCAATGATGATTATCAAACAAAGGATAAAAAATTGATGCCCTATAAAAGAAAGATTGGTGACTTTAAGAAATACTTTGTGGATATTAAATTTGAAAAGATTTCAAGAATGGATAATAAATTTGTTGATTCCATGGCCACTATTGCTTCCTTATTACAAATTCCAGAGAAAAGAAGTTATGAGTTCATGGTGGAACAACTATTTACCCCTGCTTATGATGATACCGAGTCCCAAGTTATATGTCACCTAGTTGATGTCGATACCTCAATCTATGGTAAAATTTATACCTATCTAAAAGATAAAACCCTTCCACCCGACCCATCCTTCAACCAAAAATGAAGTTCTTCATTTGCCAAGCCGCTTGACATACTCTTATCATAGATGTACTTTACTGACAAGGTCTTGACGAAACTCTCTTTCAATGTCTAGAACGCGACAAGTCTGAAATGGCTTTACGGGAAGTTCATGAGGGTATTTTTGGAACTCATTCAAATGGCTTAACCCTAGCCAAAAACTCCTTCATTTAGGGTATTACTAGCCAAACATGGAGGAGTCTTTTTAGTTCGTCAAGAAATGCCAAAAGTGTCAGATTCATGGCAACCTCATTCATGCACCAACACAAGACCTTCAACCGTTCACACCAACATGGCCCTTTTGTCAGTGGGGATTGGATCTTGTAGGAAAAATTCATCCACCTTCGTCAAATGGATAGAAGTTTATCATCACAGCCACAAAGTACTTTACGAAGTGGATTGAAGTTGTTCCTCTAATCACCATCATAGGAAAGAAAATTTCATCCTTCATCCTCAACTACATCATCTATCGGTACGGCATCCCTCAAACCATTATCACTGACAATGGAAGATCGTTCAAAAATTAAGACATGCAAGAATCGTGTGAGAAGTTAAGGATCCAACATCGCTTCTCTACACCATATTACCCTTAAGGAAATGGTCAAGCAGAGGCCTCCAACAAAACTATTTTGAAAATCTTGAAGAAAATGGTCAACGATGCTGGACATGATTGGCACATCCAATTAAACCCTGCTCTGTGGGCATACCAAACCAGTATCTACACACTAACAGGAGCCACACCATATGCTCTTGTATATGGATCTGAGGCCATTGTACCCATTGAGGTTGAAATACCATCACTCCATGTGTCATTGAAGGGTATCATCTCTGATGAAAACTACCGAGTACCTAGATTGCAAGAGTTGGAATTATTGGATAAATGACATCAACATGCAGTGAACCACCTAAAATCCTACCAACAACGAATGTCCATAAGCTATAATCATAAGTTCAAACCCAGAACATTTCAATTTGGTGACTTGGTGTTGAAGGAGAACCCATGCAATTAGTAGGATAGGGAGAAGAAAGGAAAGTTTGAACCCCAAATTGGTTGGGTCCCTTTGTCATTGTGTCAATCTTTGGATCAGGAGCATACCAGCTATCCATGCCAGAAGGAGACCTATTTGAGGAGCCTATGTACAACCTCCATCTTAATAAATTCTACACATGATTCATCCGATGCACCATAAAAGTCTGAAGAAATCCAAAAAATTAGAAAAGTCTTCAAGAAATCCAAAAAATTAGAAAAAGTCCTAAAAAATGGTCACCCTAATGAAAACCTAGCAAACAAGCATCTTGGTGACAACAAAAATCAAAAAATACAAAATACAAAAAAGAAAAAAAAGAAAAACCAAAAAAGAGAAAAGAGAAAAATACAAAAAAAGTGAAAAAAAAATTAAAAAATCATAAAAGCTGAAAAAAGTGCAATAAAAGCAAGTAGTGAAAACCTGGCAACATGCGCTATTTGTGATGGACCATCTTTTTCCTCTATTGGAATGCGTGTCAACTGTTGGATCTTTGCTATCATTATCCACATCTATCATTTGAGCCTCATGTACATATCTGGGTGTCGCGGTTGTGTCTCACCTTGGCTTGGCGATCATTGTACATATCCATAATAAATTGGTTTGTTTCTACTGGGGGAAAAATCCTAAACTCACTGGGGGAAATCTATCTTTGAGTTTAAAACGATAGACAAACAACAATACGACAACATGATAAAAATACAACGATCAAGTGAACTGCAACATTGAACATCAATCATAATCAAAAACCAACCATTTGAACCAACAACAACAAGATCAGTCAAAACAAATCTCATTTGGTGGCCATTCTCTGAATCAATGTTTTATCACTTTGGCATGAATGTTCAAATTATTTACATCATGATTATTGTTATCATTTCTCTAGAGCAACTCAAGGATGTCAAGAACTAGAGAAGCTATGATTGAGAATGATATTTTTCTTTGTCTACTGTTTGTGAGTTGATCATTATTACTATGTGAATCATCACGGGACGTGCTCTACAAAGTATCACTGATGACATTTTGGATTTGCATAGGAAAACAATTAACTCTTGTTAGTTTATGCAAAAAATGCTCAAGTCATCTCAATCCAATTATACCTAAATGCTTGTGTTAACTTGCACTATCAAACATCATGAAAGAAGTACATAGGTCATCATGGTCTAATTATACCATTGATGTTTGTACTTACTTTCAACATTTTAAAATCTCAATGATGATACCAAGCACAATAAATTGATTACTAGGATGAAAACATTGCATTATTAGGTTTGCATGTTTAGGTTGCATTCATACTAGTTTTGCATCTGTATTTATAGATTTTTCCAAGGCTGGTACAATTTCATGAGTAATGTTATCTCTATCATTAACAGATTGAGTACATTTGGCATTAATGAAAAGATCATTTAGATGCATAAGCATTAGGATGTCATTCACTCATTATCATATCATTTCATAATCCATCTAGTCTTTAGGTCATATAATTGCATCATGAAAGTCCAAAAACAAAGCATTTACAATATCATTTCCATCCATCTATACATTTAGTCATACATTTGCATTACAAAAACAAAATCCAAAAAGAAACATTCTCATAATCCATTTCATACATGTGTTCATACTTTTGCATTAGAAAAATACAAAAACATAGATTACAATGCACCTCATACATCATAATAAAGCACAATCCATGGGAACACCTAGAATTGTACATCATCATTCAATCATTCCATCCATCCATTTATGCATTAACATTATCATATATTGCATCATACATTTGCATTATAAAAGTACAAAAACATAGCATCTATCACATTTCATTCACATAATAAGATTCATCACATATAGCATATAGACATCATTCATAAAAGCATCATAGAATCATAATGCATGTTGCATCCATAATCTATCATATCATCATCATATAGAAAATCACATAGCATACATAACTAAATGCATCCATCATGATCAACACACATAAGCATATAGATCAACCATCATCATCACTACATATATATCTCAAAATAATGTCAAGTGTACAGGGATATCCGAATATGAAGAGGTACATCATAAAAAATGACAATAAATCATCAGTATCAATGTATATATGTCCAAAATACAACAAAAATCATGTGTCAAAGCTATGTAGTGCTCCCCCCAGACGGTGTTGGCATCTTTGGACCTATGCCTCCACCTGATGGACCTGTGCCTAGATCTCGCCAAAGTGGTTGTGTCGCACCCCTACTAGTAGTCCTCATCTGGGTGTGACTAGCAGACTACGAGTAGTTCTCGCAACACTCTGGTGGAACAACCTCATGATATTGAATCTGATAAAACTCTTCCTCCTTGGCAGAGTGTCGTGCCTCCCAAAAATGATTTGTCGTCCCACTTCCCTCTTCCGCCCTCTGCAGTCTCTCTACAACACCCTTCGCCCAATCTACCTGCAGTCTCAACCTATCTCTCTCTACTATCAAGGCGGTAATCTATCCCTATGCCTGTGAGAGCTGAGCCTGTGCCTAAGAGAGTTGAGCCTGTGTTTACATTTGCACTTGTGCTTGTGACTAAAGTTGCCCCTGAATCTGTGTCAACTAGCCTTGAAGTGTCTAGACTTGAGCCTGTAGGGTTATAATCTATGCATGTTGTTGTTGAGAAGGAAATTGTATCCGCACGTGTTGTTGTTCCACAGCTACTAAGGATCACCTCTTCCGAGGCACTCTGACATCTAGTCCTGGATGGGCACCCCCTCCTCCATCTCCTCCACCACCATCCCAATCTCCATCTCCACCATCATCACCACTACCTCCCCCATCTCCTCCATCCCCATCACCACCATCTCCCTCCTCCTCATCTCCACCACCTTTGTCTCTCCTCTGTTTGGGTGCTCTCTCCTCATCATCCTCTAGCTTCGAAACTAGCTCATCATGCCTCGAGATCCTGGGAAACGGATGTCCACAAAAGTACTGTGAGTGCTCCTCTGTCATATATCCCTCCACAATCTCTGGATGATAATCCCAAATCACTAGTTGTAATCTTTGGTACTCATCTCAAGCAGCATCATAGGATAAGGTGGGTCCCCACTTCGTGGCATCCTGTTGTCTTTGTGCATATGTAGCCAATCCTTGTGGAATCCCTTGCACTATGTCATACTGTCTAAGTACCCTCATCAGTAGGAATCTCTTAATGATGAAACATGTATGTCCAATGAGATATCTGGCTATGCAAACATAAGGCATCTCTAGGTGATCCTCGGCCCACTTCTCGCAATCCACATACGACTGCCATGTCACAAAATCCAGGTCATCCAGTATGCATCTCCAATACTCCAGTTTTCCCAGTTTATGCTAAACAACTAGGCCAGTATAACCATAGATATAAGGTCTCCCAATCGGCCAATACATGTCTTTCACTGGGTGTGTCACCGCTATATGCTCCCAAGCCCACATCTGTAACAATGTCACCCCTACAAATAGACTGGAACCTCCAAGATACACTACCTGATGTAAATCATGATACAACTGTGCAAGCATGCACGAACCCCAGGCATAACAAGTCCCATATAGAATCATTTGCTCTAGTGTCCAACCCCAATCGACAGACAATCCCTTTGACCTCTTGTTGGGACATAGAAAGCCACCGAAAAAACTTGCAAGCACGAAAGGTAAAGGGGCATAAGTCTTAAACATATCCTACTAAGGAATCTCATAACCACTAATCTGATCATCCTGAAATATCCAACGTAAAGCATGTGTACCACCCTACTCGGCCTGATCATACACAACAATGTCACCCATCACGGGAATCTATGGGATCCTATAGACATCCTCTAGCATCACAATCATCTCTCCAGTGGCTAGATGAAAGGTGTTGTGGTCGCTATACCACCTCTCTGCCAGTGTGGTTAGCAATCCCCGATTAATCCTAATCTGAGGCATGTCAATCAATGAATATAATCCAAATCTCTCAATAATTTCTCTATCAGCTTATGATAGACATGGAATCAACTCCCAAATCCGTGGAAAACACTCTCATGACTAAAGATTCCCTAAATCACTCTCCTATCATTATAACACATCACAATTAGCATATCAATTAACCAATCAATCAAATCAACAAAGCAATCAACATTACGCAATCAATCAACCTATCAACTCAAGTGATATTTTGAACAAATCTCGTGAACATCTAATTTTGATCCTCACCTATCATGAGGTCGAAACAACATCATCATTATTGCATATCACCTATCATGAGATCAATAAATCATCTAATCTATCAACAACAACAAATCACCGGCTGACGCGATTGAACAACATCAAAATCAAGGAGAAAAACAAAAAAATATTCAATTCTTTCCTATATGTGCTACTACAGTGCTTCTATGCGCCAAAGGATAGATGCACCATTAAATTCTCTCAATGTGCCATAATAGTCTCTTAATGTGCCATTTTAGTCAATGCGCTAGAGAAGGTCATCAATGCACCAAAGAATAACATCAATGCACCAAAAAATTGGATGTGCTATTTCTTTTGGTAGGTGCACTTAAACTTTAATCCAACGCGCTAATACAATGGATGCACTATTTCAATACCCTAATGCGCTAAAACATTGTTTTGATGCACTAAAATGTCTATGCACTATTACAAACCTCCTATGCGCTACATTGGGCCTGGGATGCGCTAAAACTCTATTTCTATGTGCTAAAAAACTCATCCTATGTGCTAAAATAGGAGGCCTCTGCACTAAAATGCATGAATCATAAAATTTCAAAATTTCAAAACACAAGAAAAACAATTTAAAAATTCACAACAAGGGTTTTGGAAATTCGTACTGAAGGTCCATATGCCACTGGTCGATTATGTCGCCACACATGCTCAAACCGATGATTCTCATAGGGAATCACCATCTTTGTTGAAATTTCTCAAGTTGCTCTCACTCCAAATTTTCAAAATCAAAGTGCACAATTGAATGTCATTTTCACTTTTTTCCTATTAAAAGGGGTAATTAAAGTGGGATTCATGATTGGATATTTTAATTTTTTAGGGATCAATTAATCAAATGGCAGCTAATTTCTTCAATGTTAGGAGATAAATCACTGGAATATCATCATATCAGAAAATTATCATCAACATCATCAAAAATCATCAAAAATTTCAAAAATCCTTAAAAAATAAAAAATTCCCTGATTTATCTCTTGAGGGGACATACATCCGTTATCTCTTGAAAATCGCCATTTGGGGCATTATCAACATTTTATCAGCACTAACAATTTTTTATTTGAAGCAATGTGTAAACACACCACTTCAAAGAGGGGAAAAATGTATACATCTAAAAAATGGTCTTGAGAAAGTTAATTAAATACTAGTTATTTAATTAATAAAATCTTTATTTCCTCTACTTATAAATAAATTGCAAAATTTATTTATATAGTTCATATTTCTTAATTTTTCCTATCTAAACCACTTTCTTCATGATTTAATTAAATAAACAAATTTAACTAATTTTTTTCATTTGATTAATTCCCTCCAACTAAATTTGAATTTTAAAATTGGAATTTAGTCACATTTCTCCATATTTTTATAACTTCCTTCCACCTCATCTTCCACTTCACCATGTGTCACATGAAATTAATTATTTCTAATTTCTAAATGGACATCTATCCTCAACAATTTTAACAACCTCAAAGACACATGGCTTCTCCTTTCCACATATTCCCTTCTACACTTGGCAAGCTTGTTCTACTAAAGGGAATAACTTCCGCAATTCTCTCTAACCTCTTTGCTTCTCACCATTGATCTCTCCAAACTGAATCTTGATCGTCCATTGCTACCACATCACTTGATGCCTTGGTGAAATCTATAAATAGAGGCTCATTTACAACTTTTCATATAGAGAGGATAGCATAAATTTACTCTGCATAAATACTTTTAATATTAGTGAGCTTAGCATTGGCATTTTAGCTTAGAATTTAGCATTTGATTTCAAGTAGTGTTATAATGGAAATTTCATTTCTAGGAACTTAATTTGTTGCATTATCATTACAACATTTCCATAGCATATCCATTAGCTTATAATTTTATCATTGTGCCATTTAGCATCATTTTGTATACAACATCATATCATTTAGCACATCATTTAGCATATCATCCATCAAATTCATCAATCATGTAGATGTAGGAATAGTTTGTTGCATTTCAATTTAATGGCTTCTCATTTCTTAGGTGTCATCCCAGTAGTTTAGTGCATACCTAAAATTTGAGAGCACTAATATAGGATCCTTAGGAATAGAGGACGATGGAAATACTTTGAGGAATCTTTGTATCAGTTGTATTGTTAAATTTGATTTCCTTAATATAACACGTTGCATCGATTGTGTGGTTTGAATTACTTGTTCCAATTCCCATATTTTGCACACACACCTATATATACTAATTCTCAATTCCTGAAAAGGTCTGCGTCAACCTCAAGAGGTCTCAAACCCCAAAGTTGATGAAATGTGTGAAGGTCAGCCAAAACATATGTTTCTCATTTGATTCTTGGAAAAACATGATGCAAATCAGAACGAAGGTTCCTGGTTTGAATTACTTGTTCTAATTCCCATATTTTGCACATGCACCTATATATACTAATTCCCAATTCCTGAAAAGGTCTACATCAGCCTCAAGAGGTCTCAAAGCCCAAAGTTGATGAAATGTGTGAAGGTCAGCCAAAACATATGTTTCTCATTTGATTCTTGGACAAACATGATGCAGATTAGAACGAAGGTTCCTCAATGAATGTGAATTCTTAAGAAATGGTTTCCTAAGCTCTACAATTCATGGAATAGGTTCACACACTTGAAAAGCCAAGACTGGTTGGTGAATGCTCTTTGTCGAAATACAGTTGATATTCTATTAGCGATAACTTCGTCCTAGAATCTCCAAAACATTTGAATTATGGATATGATGTAGATGTTGCCATGAAGATCATGTATCCTACCCCGTGAGATCTAATGTTACAAGGCGGTATATTGTGGTATGAAATATTGAGACTGGGTCCAGACAATTAACTACTGAAATGCAAGAAAACATGAATGTAGATATTTTTGGTTGATGCAAGATTGCTTGAAACCTGGGATGCTCTTGCATCAATATGTTAACTTCATGCCTTGTTCATGTAACTAAGCTATTTTATCATCTATCCATTCTTTAGTTATTTGTTTAATAGGATGGGTGATGGTATTCAGGTTGATGACCTCTTCCTTGACCCAATCAATGACATATAGGGGCACATTTTCCAAAGCATTGTATTTCTTATCAAGAATATTATCATCCTCTACAATTTTATAAAGCACCGGCAACAAATTGATGGCCTTCACGAATTGGGACATCATCCTAATATAATTCCAACTCTAGACCTCTTGGTCATCATCACAATTTTCCCAAAAGTCTTCAATGTGAGGTTGATGGGGGTACTATCTTCCAACATGTTGATGGTGTTTTCTGCATAGCAACAACTCAGACATAATATAATATCCTATCTCTCTTGAAAGGTAAATCTCTATCAGCAAGCCTCAAGAGATAACCCCAAGGTCTCTAATGTCAGGTCTTGACAATGCATAAACAACTCAGTGATAAAATGTGACAATGCTAGTAATCACAATGGGACCTTACTACAAGCAAAATACTGAATCGATTTTATCAAATCTAACAATCTAATGATATTGTGGTCCAAGATCTAACCCAATAATCAAAGAAATAGCAAAAGATAAGGGTTTCAAAGAGATTTCTAACTTGATACTAAACCTAATATTAACAATGAAAGTAACCAACACCCAAAATGGACCAATCCCTCAAAACTGATCTCTACTTGACCCAGATAAATCTGCAATCTTATAGAAATAGTGCAATCTTCTAAGGTGTTAAGATTTTCAAATCGTAAGCATTCATTCAAACAACCCTATTGCAGTTGAAATGAATAATCCCTCACAATCAAACTTAAGCACAACGAATATGATAGTCCAGGCTAACTTTGCAAAGCAACTAACAATTAGTTGGTTGCAAAAAGTATGGATTGAGAGATTGCTACAACATTCAAGTATAAAATCACAAGCATTATTGAATCAAATCTAATCTAAATATTTACCTCCTCAAAGCAATTTTAAAGATAGAATAACAAGAACCATGCGAGAAAAAAGAATACAAGTATGGCACCAAATCACAATGTCATTATTTTCATTCGAATTATCCACTATAGCAACAATTCCAACTTCTGTTACAATATTTGCTTGAGAGCAACTACTCGCTAACTTGCTATTCTTGCTTATAACTACCTTGCTCTATTCTACTCCTGTCTTCTAAATTCTTAATGAACTTTCTAACACTTAAAAATGAGGCGAAATGCCAAACATATAGAATCCCCATAAAAACCTGTCAGCCCAGCAAGAGTTTCGCAGTATTAATGGCACAACAACCCAGCCAAGAGGAGCTCAAAACTAGTCAAACAAGCATTAAACGCATGTTCCATCCAAGTCAGCCGAGGATCCACAATGTAGTCGAACTGACACGCGGGAAGATAATAGGGAAGCACAAATCACGTTGTAGCCTATCATTAGCTCCCTTCCCTATTATCCCTATTCTGACCCATCATTTCATGAACCTTCAGAAGCATCCCACCCAATTCAACTATTGATGGCAAAGGAAAAAATCTTAGTCAATTTTTGATGGATGCAATTTGTTCCCTTGAGTGTTTGACCGACCTATCCCAGTTCACCCTATATGTCATGTACTTATCAATAACTGCGAGGTAGGTGGCGGAATCGTCCAATTGGTGCTCAGAAATAGAATCATCATCAAGTGGCACATAAACATCCTGCCACCAACTTCTTAACCACTCCAGACTGAAACATTTAGGAGAAATCTTCCTTCATCCCATCATAATCTCAAAAAAAGCAATGCAGCCATTATAGACACCACTTAGGGTATCATCAATCTGCCTTCTTTGCTTGTAAATATTCTTCAACACTTTCTACCTGATTTGCAATGCCTCGAACCACTCCCAAGGTTTGGTAGCCCTCAAAAAGGGAAGGATCATGTCACCCATTATTCTATCCTTGGTGTATTCCATGATGATCTTGGTTTTCTGTAGCAGTAGGTCTGTATCTTCCTTATCTTGCGCTAACACCTATTTCAGCCAATCCATCATCCTGGAAGTATCCTTCCCTATTGACAGGATTTCCTTAATAGCTTCATCACCTTTTACTTGCACTTCTTTCAACCAATTGGTAGTGGCAAGGGTGGAGGCTTTCATCTTTTCTAGCTCGGTGATGGTCTCTTGAGGCAGAGGATTTGCAGCAGAGGAAGAAGGGTTAATGGATTGCAGGGGCTTCATTAATTCCTCCAAGCATTTCCTAAGATTTTCATTTTCTCTCTTCAGCTCCTACTTGGTATTTATCTCCTTTCTTAACTTGCCCATGATGACTGCAGTAGAACCCTCATAATCCTCAATGTCATGTTTGAATGATGTAGGCCCAAGATTGAAAGTCTAAATATTGTAATCCTTTCCAACCACATCATCTCTATTTTTGTCCAGAGCAGGGGTGGCAATGTGAACAACTCTACCATGAGCTTCATCTCTTTCAATCCTCGAGATCACCCTAGCCTTCCTCTTACCTTTATCTTTTCCAATTTTGGCTAGTAGTTCATCCCAATTCGGTGGACTATCTTCCATAACAATTTTTTTTCTCTTTATCTCTTTTTCCAGCCAACCAGGGATAGTGGATTCCAATTTCCCCTCACTTTTTTTCTCCTCCTCTTGATCTTTAGGTGCTTCCTCATTCAAATTTTGTTTATCAGGAGTTTCATCTATCTTACTTTCTTCCTCTTCAACATGCTCACCCTCATGTATAGGTGAGGGAACCTTCACTGTTTCTTCTTCTACAAGAGGAGATTCAACTTCTTCATTTGTGACTAGCAATCCTACATATGCAACCAAGGGAGATTGTATTACCTTTTCAACCTCAGCCTCTGCATTGTAAAATTATCCCTCATGGAACTCTTTCCCTTCAGTGTCTGGATGCTCATCAACTCCCTCAGCTTCACTGAGTTCACTTTGGGCTTCATGAATGGGATGAACATCATCACGTTGCTCATCATGAGAAACAACTGGAGGGAGGTTAGCCTTAGGCACACTGTCCCTGGGAGAAGGATTCCTAGACCTCCTTGTATATACCTTAGACTTCTCCCCTAAACTTTCAACATCTACCACTGGTGGGGAAACTTCTTCCCCTTCAACCTTGGAGCTAACCCTCTTTGACAATTTTATGATTCTTCTCCTCTTGGGCACCAGCACATCAACCTCAAGATTTTTCCCTATTTCTCTCTATTCAGACTTCTTAGTTCTTGTCCTCTTCTTAGCCTTTGGTCTTCTATGCTTTTCGGTTTCTTGAGCCTTTTCTCCTTGGACATTTTTTATTTTGACTTTGAAAGGAGAATCCAACTTACCCTCACCCTTAGGATCCTGCTTGGTAGATTCCTCAGAGGTGGAGTGGAGATCCAAATCTCCCATTAGTGCATAGGTGCACTATACACCATTATTTTCCAGCTCCCACAGCTTATGCCTTAGCCACATCCTAGTGAATTTGATCACAGGATCCATTAGTTGCTTTAATTTTGTCCCTTCCTCCTCTAACCAATCCACATCACCAATTGGTCTGTCTTTTATGGCCTCATAAGCATGATCTTCGATCAAGTTCCCATCATCTTCCAATTGATTGGGAACTACCTTTACATTGTACAACCAAACTGATTCCACTAGAAGCCAGGAGAATTTCTTCTTTCTAACATCAAATTCATCACCGCAGTTGGCCCAGTAGTCCTCCAAGTTCACCTTATGGCTATATTCCCTACTGGCTTTCTTCTGGGCTTCTCCTGTAATATCAAACCTTGATCTCTCAGAATGAAAGGACAGACTGAAGGTATTCATTTCTTCCTATGAAGCTTGGGAAAAAATAATGGAAGGACATGCCTCTCCAGTGCCAATCCTTAGGGGAAATCTCCACCAAATCCTATCTTGTGTTTGTCCTTCTTGACAATAGCATCAAAGTCACAAATCTGTCTAGTTACTTCCAACAAGATAATGTGATCAGTGGGGTACCTTGGAAGTCTGTATGGGGCCCTTTGGCAGCCATCAATCCGAATGTAGGAGAAGGTTGGGAACTGAATAAACCAAGCCCCATATTTCCTGATGAGTTCTTTGGCTTGATCTGAAATCCTCACATGCTCTGCCTCATGAAGCATTCTGGTGATATACATGGTAAAGGCATCATTTTCCCTCCTATAGTTCGAACCTCCCAAGTACAATTGAGGGAAAACTTCATAAATAATATCCTACCTGAAAATTCCCTTTGTATCCAATCCTTTGTAGGGGTGGAATCTTGCAAGTGCATAGACCAAATATGAAGTCATTGTGAAAGTCTTGGTCTACAACACATTGGATAACTACTCATGGAGTACTCCACAAATGACCCCTGCCCAATGGTAATTAATCTTCTCTTGCTCCATTCTCACAATCACATGGCACATCCAACTCTCAAACATGCCAGCATTCTTCAACCCAACCACCCTTCTGAGAAGAGTGATGGCATCATAATATTCCTTCTTGAACTTTTCTTTGAACAACTGCTTGGGCAGTTTGGAATAATGTGACTTGGGCTTCTTCAGCCAAGAGTTGATGAACTATTGATATTTCATAGTCTGCTCCTCGTATAACTCCTGAGTTGTCTGCATGTTGAATCCCACCACATGAGACTTGTCTGGCATGTCAAATGTTTGGGCAATGGAGACAGGGTTGAGATTTGCTACAACCCTCCCCTGAGGACCAATTATTCTCTGTTTGTCCTGATCATAGTGCCTGGCACACTCAAGGACCAGCTCATAACATTGCACTGCATAAGGGAAACTAGCCACATGGGACAAGCCTGATTCCATCATCCTTTGAGCCACCAAAGGAGGATCCTGAGTCGCCATTCTTTCCTTAAACTCTTCATAATCCCATGACCTGACATTAGTATCAATCACCTCCAACCAAACTGAAGTGATTTTTCTCTCAGGGATCTTGCTTTTAATGTCCATTTTAATCCTCTTTGCATCAGACATTGAGGACCCAGCTACTATCTTGCTAGATTCAGCCTACACTCGACATAGAAATCGTAATAAGAACCACAGGAAAGGGAAGTTTAATCCATCAGGACACCATTAGAATGAACCTCATACAATCAAGGTGCTATTAAATTTCATATGAAATGATCACAATGAATTTTGGGTTTCAAGACCATCCGCGGAATCTAAACCAAAGAGGAATTTTGGGAAATTTTGGACCAACCAAATTCCAACAAAATAGCCAGGAAACACCCACTTAATCATCAAACCTGATCATAATCAATCAATAAGTCACATGGGAAATCTAAATATGACATGAAATCATCATCAAATGTATCACAAATTATAAACAAATCCAATTATCTCACATTCTTTTACATTTCATCAAAGTTCAGGAAAATCGGTGAGGGACGGATTCCCACGAAGAACGAGCCAGACAGGAGACTTCGGAAAATCAGAGGGACACTAGATTTCGAAGAAATCCAAACTCGACAGAATTCTGCGGATAAGGAAAAACTCTAACAAGCAGTGCAAAAGCATGTATTCGGCCAAACAAATTTCATTTGGAATGAGGTCACACCAAGTGGGACATGTCCTGCCAACCGGCGATGAGGAAATTCATGTCGAAGAGAGACCTTCTCTTCGGGGTGAGGTCTCGGTGAATCCTCTTTGTCTCTCTGACCATAGAGTTTAAGAAAACACTTCGGCCAAACTAAAGTTTATCTATATGAAGTCTTAGTGAAGCTGCAGAGTCTTGCCAAATGTCGATGTAACAAACATATCAATATGACTAAGGGGCAGTCGGGGTAGGGTCTTGGTGAATTTTCTTGGTCTCACCGACTAGCGATCTAACATAAGAGACCTTCAGTGTGAGGAAAATGGTGTCCACAAAGAACAAGGGCATGAAAGCGTCAAAGAAAAAACTAACAAATCGATCAATTCAAACTCAACAGCTCCAAATTGGATCAAACACTCCCAAGAAAACACTCCTCAGCCCAAATGACATCAAGCAATAAGTATGATAGAACAAAAGACCTCGAAAATCCAGTTAAGAAACATCCTTCAAAGCACGTACGAAGAAATTAATGCCATCGATAAGACAGCCAGAGAACTCGGGAATCTGACAATAGGGCGGAATCTGGGAAAATCAGGCCCATGCGAAAATCCGTGAATACAAAAAATCCCCGAACAACAGGGTCCAGCCAAAGTCCAAGCAGGATCCGGGAAAATCCGACCAGGGCGGAAAATCCAGAATCCGAGCAAAAGCCCAAAATTCATCCCGAACTTAAAATTTTCAACGAATAACCAGGGGAAACACTTAGGCAATCAAAGTAAAAATTTAAGAACGTGCCTAAGTAAGAAAAAACCTCAAAATGGAAGTGCCAAAACACCAAAACTGAGTGAAAGAGGGTCCCTGCTTCCAGTGGGGTGTGTGTGCAAAAACTGCACAATAAATGGCAACTTCTACTGGGAAAATGCTCCAGAGCATTTGATGACGAACATGAATCGAGAACCCAGAATCTCTGGTTTCAGTCTCACCATCAAACAAAAAAGTCAAAATTCGAAGATTTAAAGAATCAGAACCAAAGGGTAGATCAAAACCTTCAATAAACTAAAAATCCAAGTGTGTGCATTCGAGTTCATTTCCCTCAAGCTACTACAGAAACCAAGCTCAGTTAAGTCAAGATACGTAAGGATTCTAACTTCAAAAGCAACCTGGATAGGGCCTCGCTGCCAGTCAGGAATCCATAGCCTCGACAAGGTTATCGCTATGACTCTCCTGAACATAGCTCTACTGCCAGTCAGGCATCCATAGCCCCGGTAGAGATATTCAGGTACCCCTGATAAGTTGAATTTATTCTTTTGATATTCTTTATATGTCACTTTCATTTCAACTTGTGAACAACAAAGTTCACACTCAGGGCTGAGAACCATAGTGGTGCTGAAGCAGAAATAGGATTTTTCACCTGACAAAACTTCACAAGGATTCCTATGGTAACATAAAGATTTTTTAAGATATATGAGGGATATAAGATTTTCATAATACTTCAAATTCAAATCAAAACCAGTGACCTATCCTCAATAAATCAAACATTGAGACTGTTGGTAATAGCAAAGACTTCAACCATCCTTTCAAGATACAAGACCACCATCCACTGACAAATACTTAGAAAAATTCTAGATAATGATAAATTTTCCATGCAGGTGCAACACATCCAGGAAAAAACAGAAAAACCCCCAAAGCAAGAGTGCAAGCAAAAGAAACAAAGCAAAAGAAAACTGAAAAGGGAAACCTACTCTAACCAACGCAAAGCAAAGCAAACAAAACAGAAAGGGAACCTAATCTAACTATGTACAATACAAGAGTTGAAAACAGCTCAATACTGGAAATAATGCTTCAAATATTGCCCATTGATAGGCAGTGGGATATCCTCTCCAGTGAGAGTTTTCAAACGAAAAGCATTATCTCCAAGAATTTCTAAAATCTGGTAAGGACCAAACCAAAGTTTATCAAATTTTCCATGCTCTCCCTTACGATCATGGGCTTTATCCCAATAAAGAACCAAGTCAGAAATCCTAAAAGCTTTAATCTTGGATCTTTTATCAAACCATCTCTTGACTACCCCTTGATGTTTAGCAAAGTTTTCCAGGGCTTCGTCTCTCTTTTCCTCAAGGTGCAACAATTTAGCAAGTCTTGCCTCACATTTTTCTCCCTCATCATAATATTCATTAATGAACTGCAAGGTGGGGATCTTTAACTATATGGGAAACATAGGCTCTAATCCATAAACCAAGTGGTAGGGTGATATTCCTATGGAAGTCTTATGTTTAGTGTGATCTTCCCAAAGAGAAAATCTAAGTTGGGTATGCCAGTCCTTCATATTTCTTTCTAACAATTTGTGAATAACAGTCAGGAGGTTTTTGTTGGATGACTCAGCTAAACCATTACCCTGAGTGTAATAGTTGGATGTAAATTTAATGATAGTCCCGTGATTGAAAGCCCAATTAGAAAACTTTAATGATGAAAACGCAGGACCATTATCACAAACTAAAAACATAGGACATCCAAAATGATTAAGAATACCTAATTCGATGAAGTTAATTACTACCTTTGAAGTACATTGTTTGCAAGCAAGGGCCTCAATCCATATTGTAAAATAATCAGTGATAGTAAGGATATACCTATGTCCTACAGAGGAAGGCAGATTAATGGGACCTATAAAGTCCATTCCCCATTGCGCAAAAGGTTTTACCTCAAAGACCAGTTGGAGTGGGAGCGTTGCATACTTCTCTCTGGTGGCCGCAGTTTGACACACATGGCATGTCCTAACATGACTGTGGGTGTCTTTGAATAGTGCAGGCCAGTAGTAACCCACTTTGAGAATCTGGTTCGCTGTAGAAGGTGTTGATCCATGGCCTGTACCATATCTGTAATGAAACTCCAACATCACTCTTTCGGATTCTACCCTTCCTAGGCATCTCAAATAAACACCCTCATGATTTTTCTTGTATAGAACAGCTCCTTTCAACATGAAATTGCCACTCTTTAAATGCAATGACCTTCTTTGTACTGAATTAAGGTGATCAAGGCACCTCTGAGTTAGGAGATAATGAACGATATCATCATACCACTCACCAGGAGAAACATCCTCTAAATTGTAACTCTGAGCTGTGAGATCAGGGCCGGTTTCTGCCATTGTGTGTGTAAGCCCTTGAACCCTTACCAGCTTCATGGGTTGAATTTCCATATCATACTCTTGTATAATAGTTACCCACTTGGCCCTTCATTCTCCCAGCTCATTTTGCATTAATAACAGCTTAACTGCAAGATCCAGAACTATGGCAAAGATTTTGTTTCTAAGGATATAGTGCCTGAATTTCTTTACTACTCTGACTAAGGCATAAGCCTATTTTTCCACACTTGGATACCTCAACTCTGCATCTTTCAATGGTGCACTCATGAATGCTATGGGATGCTTGTTTCCTTGATCCAATTTTTGAGTTAACATAGCAGCACAGGAATGATCAGAGGAAAATGAATATATATAGAATGGTTTAGCATAGTTCGGACTTACCAAAACAGGAGCTTCAGTAATAGCTCTCTTTTTTTCTACAAATGCTTCTTTCACCTCTGCACTCCATTCAACTTTGGCTTCCTGCTTCAACATCGCATTTAGTGGCTTAACTATTTCTGTGAACCCAGTGATGAACTTCCTCACAAAGTTAACCTTGCCAAAGAAGGATTTCATTTCTTTCTTACTAGCAGGTAGTGGGATCCTAAGAATGGCTTCTATGCATTCTAGATCAATGGCAATTCCCTTTTCAGAGAGAACATGCCCCAAAAATTTACCTTCTGCTACTCCAAAGATGCATTTCTTTGGATTGAGAGATATCCCAAACTCTCTACACTTCTGAAAAACTTTGCATAAATCTGAGATATGATCACCCCTCCTCTTGGAAAAGACTATTAAATCATCCATATAAATGATTATGCACTTACCAATTATGTCTTTAAAGGTGATGTCCATAGCTCGTTGGAAGATGGCTCCAGCATTAATTAAACTGAAGGGCATCCTCCTGTAGGCAAAAGTCCCCCACTTGGTGGTGAAAGAAGTCTTGTGTCTATCCTCATACTGCACCATGACCTAGTTGTATCCAAAATAACCATCCAAGAACGACATCATCTAAGACCCATTGACAATTTTAAGCAATTCATCTACTGAGGGCACTGGATAATTATCTTTCTCTGAGGCCCTATTTAGGTTCCTAAAATCTACACATAATCTAATTTCACCATTTTTCTTTTGTACTGGAACCAGATTTGCAACCCAAGTAGAGTGTCTAACTGGGAATATTATCCTTGTAGACAACAGTTTCTACACTTCCTTCTGTATTATGGGTTCCAGTAAAGCATTGATGGGCCTTTGCCTCTGTCTGAAAGGCTTTATTCTTGGAATGAGAGGGATAGTATGGGTTATGATCGATATACCATAAGTCTTTAAGTCTTCATAACTCCAGGCTATCACATCGGGATATCTATGTAGTGCATTGATGATTCCTTGCCTTTCCTCAAGGGTGCATACTTTACCAATAAAGACATTTTTGACATCCTCCTGAGATCCCATGTTAAATTTATCACACTGTCCGCTAATGGCCTCCTTCTTGGTGCCCTGTTCTTGCTCCTTGACCTTGTCTAGGTCAAAAATCCTTTCTAGTTGCACCATCCCCTTAGGAATAGTATTGGTCTTCAAATTGATTATCACTTCAAGGTCTATCTCCGCTTCTTGGAGCTCAGTTTCATCAATGATTTGAGAAGCAAAAACATATGTACTTGTGATAAAATCTAGAATATGCTTATCATCTTCAAATACCTAGAAGTTGGTGATATTATTGGGTACTAAGGGTACTGGGGTCAGCTCCATAGTAAACTTCTTTAGTCTAGAAAGGGACAGAGGTTGCAATGTATTGGTTGCCTGGGCCAAGGAATTAGTTGTCTGGTTCTTGTTTCGTGGAATCAAATGAATGTTGAAAGCATCAAATCCTTCAATAAGGTCCCACACTCTATGTCTATAGTTGGTCATTCTTCTGTCATGGCAAGAATATTGTCTCCTAACTTGCTTGACTACTAACTCAAAATCTCAAAAAACTTGCAAGATTTTAACTTTTTTCTTCAATGCCATTAAAAGTCCATGCACCAAGGCCTCATATTCGGCTACATTGTTCATACAATGAAATTGAAGTCTATGAGCAGAAAAAAATGTCTTACCTCTTGGGCTAATTAGGTCAAAGCCTGTCCCAGCTCTTTGCTTTGACTTGGACCCATCAAATCTAAGAGTCCAACAACCAACATCTGCAGGGCTTCCTACTTTTTCACTTACAGTGTTACTGTTGGATGGCTTTTCAGAAGGCATCACCCTTTTTCTTTTAGGATCTTCTTGGACATTTAGGATATCACTTTTGACTATAGGAGTGGGGTTGATACACTTCTGTATTTGTTCCACTGCAGCCCGGCATAAGCAATAGTCCAATTCTGAATGAGAGGCATTATGTGCCCTACACCAATTGGGCAAAAGTAGTTCTCCAAAGTTCATTCCTTTTCCTAGCTGAATTTGATCTTCAATGCACTTCTGAATAAGCTCTTGAAAACTATTTAGCAAAGCTAGCTGACTATCTTCTGGATCATCATGATTTTCAGTTGGTTCATCATTGTCTTTAACCGGTTCCACTAGGGCTTCAGTACCACTAGACCCTTCTATAAGGTCAACAGGTGTTGTGTGGAACATGAGGAAATCCTCTATATCTGGCTCTTCAGAAGGAGAAACAAGCATATAGTTACCCATACTTACCTATGATACCAGAATTTCAGCAGAGGTTTTTTGATATTCTGTAATCATGTACTTCATTCTGGGTTCTCTTTCAATTCTAATCTGGTTTGGCACTCCCTTCCAGGGAAGCCACATATGGGAGTGATTAGTCGAGACATATCCATTCAAGGACCTGGTAAAGTCTCTTCCCAGGATTAATCCATAAGCGTCAAGTATGTCAGCTACCTGTATATTGATAACCTGTTGAATCCTAGGGTCAGAAGCAATCTGCATATGAATCATATTTAGCTCTCCTACAACATTGACTTAGGTCCTATCCAATTGCATGACTTTCTTTTGTGATTCAGCAAGAGTAATTCCCATAGCTTGACATACACCAAAAGGCATAACATTGGTGGAGGCACCAAAATATAGTAGACAATTATGCAGATTCTTACCAAATATTCAAACAGAAATCAAGAATGGAGGTGTGTATGTCTTCCCTTGAAACAGAGTCAAGGGAGTATCTACTTGGACAACTTGAGATTTATCCTTTTCTTTCCTAGTGTCTCCAGGGGGCACATGGACTTGATTATGGGACTGATTTTGTCCTCCTACCAACTAAGGACTAGATACTCTGTTGACACTCTTGCTAATTGATTTATCTTGTGACATGGAATTTGCATTATAGGATCCTAAGACTGCACTCCTAATGGATGGAACTCTTAATAACTCGAATTTGGATAGACTTACCTTTAATTTTTAGAGTTCTTCAGCAACATACGTGGCCAATTGTTCTTCATTTAAATTAGTAGGGGTCTCCCTGGGGTATTCCACCATCTTTTCTTTATTTGCATCAGCATTCCTCCCTTTTGGTACATCAGCATGTCCTGGATCTTGAGATAAATATTGCTTGGACACCTGAGGGAGTGATGGATTATTGCTAGCATTAGGGTCTGGAGGCATGTTGAAATTGTTTCATGGAATGAAAGTAGTAAAGGGGCCTCCAGCCTGTGGGCGCCTGTGTGGCAACTCCCTCAAATTGTACTTCTTGACAGGTCTCTGGAAGGTCTACACTTCTTTAATGTAAGCTTCATCTTTAAAACAAACTTCTTCTTCATCTCTAGGACCGTTATCATTCTCTGGACTCTCATCAAATAGCTGTAAAATTTCATCTCCATTGCATACCTGGTCTGGCTCTTCCTCTAGCTGGTTAGATTCTTCTTCAGGTACATTCTCCTCACTTTGCAGAAAAGGAGCATGGTTTAATACCAACACTGGTGAATCATAAGGAATAGAAGGTACAATTTCCTCACCGCTTGCATTATTCTCCACTTCATACTAAAAGATCGAGGCTGTTGTTTGGAATTCTTGACAGTCTAACTCATAATGTTGACTCATTTTGTGGAGCCTACACCACCTTGATAAAGTAGCCTCAACTAGATATACACCGCTGGGAGGCTTTTCTTGATTAATTGATTGATTAGCAGACTGATTAATAGGTTGATTAACTAGTTGATCTAATAGGGTGGGGACTCCTCCATTATTGGGTCCTGTGTTCCAAGTCTTGTTTTGTCCTAGTTGCTACCTTCTATCGAATCCTTATCCACCACCTCTGTCAAAGTTCTGACCCGAGGGTTTTCCTTTATCATAGTTCTGTCTTCTATCATTATTATACCCTCTATCATTGTTGTAACCTCGGTCCTGGTTATATCCTCTATCATTATTGTATCCTCTTTCATGATGTTTCCCTCTATCAAAGTTTTGTCCTTGTGGACTCTCTTTGTTCTGATTAGACTGCATATTTCTCTGAGCAGCTTGTAACTGACTTTCTGGTTCCTCAAGTAAGTCACCTCCATATTCAGCTTCTTTATTTGTTTAGACAATTCATCCAGTCTTTCCTTGTCAGAATTACTGTATGGAGGTTGATTCATATTATTCTAGGAATACCCTACTGTAGCATTAGCATTTAGTGATTGGTTTAAGACTTTAGAATTCTGCAGGTACAAAGGATAACTAGCCTGAGGCTGGGTATGCAGGGGTTGATTCACATTTTGCTGGGGGTAATTAATCATGGATAACACCTGTCCCATAGGGGGTCATGGGTGAGGGACCAAAGGCACCTGAGGTATCCGATTCATGATAGGAGTATGGTGTGCCAGAGCTTGGTTGAAAGCTGGAACTTGTCTAGGGTGAGCAATGGGTCCTAATGAGGGTAAAGGCCTAGACAGATGTTGCCTTAAATTAGTGCTAACTTTCACAGCTTCTGCATATGCATCGAGTAGACTAGCAGGAGGGTTATTACTCCACTTCATAAAGGTAGTTATCAAACTATCAAGTCCCTCATAATAAACTTCTAAAGCGGTGGGTTCATCAACAGTATAAGGGGTCTGTAGTCTAGTATAGGCACGATGAAACCTATTGTTGAAAGATCTTATAGGATCATTGACCTCTCTTTTAACATTAGTGAACTGACGGTAAAGCTCATTAGAACTAATGGGAATTCAATTTTTTTGCAAAAAGGCAGCCTCTAGCTCAGTCCAGTGTTGGATAGATCCAATAGGCAAATGGTTGTACCAATAGAAAACATCCTCTCCTAGTGAATAAGGAAATAGTCTACATGCTACATCCTCATGGTTTATCCCTCTATCTTTAAGGCCAGTCTGAAGGATCCTGATGTGTTCCTCAATGGTTCTATTTGGATCATTGACATGGAACTTTGAGCAAAAGTGTTCAGGGTTTTTTCGCATGACATTGTAAATGGCAAAACATAATGGAGATGGGTTGGTTGCTAGGAAAGCCATTGGTGGAGGTGGGGGTGGTAATGGCTGATTTATGACTGGTCGAGGTTGTGGACTGGGGATCTCCTCAAACTCAGATGAACTTCATCAAGATGGAGATGATGGAGATGTGGGAGGTGGATGGGATGATGATGACTCTCCCCTTCTGTTGGTTCTTCTTGACCTAGTGGGGTCCGGTAACTCCTGAAATTCCTCCTCTTCTGGATCAGACCTTGTTCTTCTTCTAAATCTCTCAGGAGAGATGGCATTCAAAAATCAATCCAACTTGCTTATTCGAGGCCCTCCTTCTAGCGCCAATCCTGTTGATGGTGTTTTCTGCACAGCAACAACTCAGACATAATATAATATCCTATCTCTCTTGAAAGGTAAATCTCTATCAGCAAGCCTCAAGAGATAACCCCAAGGTCTCTAATGTCAGGTCTTGACAATGCATAAACAACTCAGTGATAAAATGTGACAATGCTGGTAATCACAATGGGACCTTACTACAAGCAAAATACTGAATTGATTTTATCAGATCTAACAATCTAATGATATTGTGGTCCAAGATCTAACCCAATAATCAAAGAAATAGCAAAAGATAAGGGTTTCAAAGAGATTTCTAACTTGATACTAAACCTAAGATTAACAATGAAAGTAACCAACACCCAAAATGGACCAATCCCTCAAAACCGATCTCTACTTGACCCTGATAAATCTGTAATCTTATAGAAACAGTGCAATCTTCTAAGGTGTTAAGATTTTCAAATCATCAGCATTCATTCAAACAAACCTATTGTAGTTGAAACGAATAAGCCCTCACAATCAAACTTAAGAACAATGAATATGATAGTCCAGGCTAACTTTGCAAAGCAACTAACAATCAGTTGGTTGCGAAAAGTATGGACTGAGAGATTGCTGCAACATTCAAGTATCAAATCACAAGCATTATTGAATCAAATCTAATCTAAATATTTACCTCCTCAAAGAAATTTTAAAGATAGAATAACAAGAACCATGCAAGACAAAAGAATACAAGTATGGCACCAAATCACAATGTCATTATTTTCATTCGAATTATCCACTATAGCAACAATTCCAGCTTCTGTTACAATATTTGCTTGAGAGCAACTACTCGCTAACTTGCTCTACTCACTTCTAACTACCTTGCTCTATTCTACTCCTGTCTTCTAAATTCTTAATGAAGTCTCTAACCCTTACAAATGAGGAAAAATTCCAAACATATAGAATCCCCAGAAAAACCCGTCGGCCCAGCAAGAGTTTCATAATATTAATGGAACAACAACCTGGCCAAGAGGAGCTCAAAACCAGTCAAACAAGCATTAAATGCACATTCCATCCAAGTTGGTCGGGGAACCACAATGCAGTCGAACCGACGTGCGGCAAGATAAAAGGGAAACACAAATTTCATTGCAGCCTATCATTAGCTCCCTTCCCTATTATCCCTATTCTGACCCATCATTTCATGAACCTTCAGAAGCGTCCCACCCAATTCAGCTATTGATGGAAAAGGTAAAACTCTCAGTTGATTTTTGATGGATGCAATTTGTTCCCTTGAGTGTTTGACTGACCTATCCCAGTCCACCCTATATCTCATGTACTTATCAATAACTATGAGGTAGGTGAAGGCATCGTCCAACTGGCACTCAGAAATAGAATCATCATCAAGTGGTGCATAAACATCCTGCCACCAACTTCTCAACTGCTCCATACTCAAACATTCGGGAGCAATCTTCCTTCATCCCATCATAATCTCGAAAAAAGCAATGCAACCTTTATAGACACCACTTAGTTATCATCAATCTGCCTTCTTTTCTTGTAAATCTTCTTCAACACTTTGTGCCTAATTTGCAATGCCTCGAACCACTCCCAAGGTTCGGTAGCCCTCAAAAAGGGAAGGATCTTGTCGCCCACTATTCTATCCTAGGTGTACTCCATGATGGTCTTGGTTTTCTACAATAGTAGGTCTGTATTTTCCTTATTTTACGCTAACACCTATTTCAGCCAATCCATCATCCCGGTAGTATCCTTCCCTAGTGACAAGATTTCCTTAATAGCTTCATCACCTTTTACTTGCACTTCTTTCAACCAATTGGTAGTGGCAAGGGTGGAGGCTTTCATCTTTTCTAGCTCGGTGATGGTCTCTTGAGGCAGAGGATTTGCAGCGGAGGAAGAAGGGTTAATTGATTGCAGGGGCTTCATTAATTCCTCCAAGCATTTCCTGAGATTTTCATTTTCTCTCTTTAGCTCCTGCTTGGTCTTTATCTCCTTTCTCAACCTGCCCAAGATGACTGCACTAGAACCCTCATAATCCTCAATGTCCTGTTCGACTGATATAGGCCCAAGATTGAAAGTCTGAATATTGTAATCCTTTCCAACCACATCATCTCTATTTTTTTCTGGAGTAGGGGTGGCGATGTGAACAACTCTACCATGAGCTTCATCTCTTTCAATCCTCGATATCACCCTGGCCTTCCTCTTACCTTTATCTTTTCCAATTTTGGCTAGTAGTGCATCCCAATTCGGAGGACTATCTTCCATAACAATTTGTTTTCTCTTTATCTCTTTGTCCAGCCAACCAGGAACAGTGGATTCAAATTTCCCCTCACTTTGTTTCTCCTCCTCTTAATCTTTAGGTGCTTCCTCATTCAAATTCTGTTTATCAGGAGTTTCATCTATCTTACTTTTGTCCTCTTCAATATTCTGTTTATTAGGAGTTTCATCTATCTTACTTTCTTCCTCTTCAACATGCTCATCCTCATGTATAGGTGAGGGAACCTTCACTGTTTCTTCTTCTACAGGAGGAGATTCAACTTCTTCATTTGTGACTGGAAATCCTGCATATGCAACCAAGGGAGATTGTATTACCTTTTCAACCTCGGCCTCTACACTATAAAGTTATCCCTCATGGAACTCTTCCCCTTCAGTGTCTGGATGCTCATCAACTCCCTTAGCTTCAATGGGTTCACTCCAGGCTTCATGAATGGGAGGAACATCATCACATTGCTCATCATGAGAAACAACCAAAGGGAGGTTAGCCTTAGGCACACTGTCCCTAGGAGAAGGAGTCGTAGACCTCCTTGTATATACCTTAGACTTCTCCCCTAAACTTTCAACATCTACCACTAGTGGGGAAACTTCTTCCCCTTCAACCTTGGAGCTAGCCCTCTCTGACAATTTTATGATTCTTCTCCTCTTAGGCACCGACACATCAACCTCAAGATTCTGCCCTGTTTCTCTCTATTCAGACTTCTTAGTTCTTGTCCTCTTCTTAGCCTTTGGTCTTCTATGCTTTTCGGTTTCCTGAGCCTTTTCTCCTTGGACACCTTTTATTTTGACTTTGAAAAGAGAATCCAACTTACCCTCGCCCTTAGGATCCTACTCGATAGATTCCTCAGAGGTGGAGTGGAGATCCAAATCTCCCATTAGTGCATAGGTGCACTATACACCATTATTTTCCAGCTCCCATAGCTTATGCCTTAGCCACATCCTAGTGAATTTGATCACAGAATCCATTAGTTGCTTCAATTATGTCCCTTCCTCCTCCAACCAATCCACATCACCAATTGGTCTATCTTTTATGGCCTCATAAGCATGATCTTGGATCAAGTTCCCATCATCTTCCAATTGATCGGGAACTACCTTTACATTGTACAACCGAACTAATTCCACTAGAAGCCAAGAGAATTTCTTCTTTCTGACCTCAAATTCATCACCACAGTTGGCCTAGTAGTCCTCCAAGTTCACCTTATGGCTATATTCCCTACTGGCCTTCTTCTGGGCTTCTCCTGTAATATCAAACCTTGATCTCTTAGAATGAAAGGACAAACCGAAGGTATTCATTTCTTACTTTGAAACCTGGGCAGAAATAATGGAAGGACACACCTCTCTAGTGCCAATCCTTAGGGGAAAATCTCCACCAAATCCTATCTTTTATTTGTCCTTCTTGACAATAGCATCAAAGTCACAAATATGTCTAGTTACTTCCAACAAGATAATGTGATCAGTGGGGTACCTTGGAAGTTTGTATGGGGCCCTTTGGCAGCCATCAATCCAAATGTAGGAGAAGGTTGGGAACTGAATAAACCAAGCCCCATATTTCCTGATGAGTTCTTTGGCTTGATCTGAAATCCTGACATGCTCTGCCTCCTGAAGCATTCTAGTGATATACATGGTAAAGGCATCATTTTCCCTCCTATAGTTCGAACCACCCAAGTACAACTGAGGGAAAACTTCATAAATAATATCCTGCTTGAAAATTCCCTTTGTATCCAATCCTTTGTAGGGGTGGAATCTTGTAAGTGCATAGACAAAATATGAAGTCATTGTGAAAGCCTTAGTCTACAACACATTGGATAATTACTCATGGAGTATTCCACTAATGACCCCTACCCAATGGTAATTAATCTTCTCTTGCTCCATTATCACAATCACATGGCACATCCAACTCTCAAACATTGCAGCATTCTTCAACCCAACCACCCTTCTGAGAAGAGTGATGGCATCATAATATTCCTTCTTGAACTTTGCTCTGAACAGCTGCTTGGGCAGTTTGGAATAATGTGACTTGGGCTTCTCCAACCAAGGGTTGATGAACTACTGAGATTTCACAGTCTGCTCCTCGTAGAACTCCTGAGCTGTCTGCATGCTGAATCCCACCACATGAGACCTATCTAGCATGTCAAATGTTTGGGCAATAGAGACAAGGTTGAGATTTGCTACAACCCTCCCGTGAGGATCAATTATTGTCTATGTGTCCTGATCATAGTGCCTGGCGCACTCAAGGACCAGCTCATAACACTGCACTGCAGAAGGGAAACCAACCACATGGGACAAGCCTGATTCCATCATCCTTTGAGCCACCAAAAGAGGATCTTGAGCCACCATTATTTCCTTAAACTCTTCATAATCCCATGACTCGACGTTAGTATTAGTCACCTCCGACCAAACTGAAGTGATTTTGATCTCAGGGATCTTGTTTTTAATGTCCATTTTAATCCTCTTTGCATCAGACATTGAGGACCCAGTTGCTGTCTTGCTAGATTCATCCTGCACTCGACATAGAAATCGTAATAAGAACAACAGGAAAGGGAAGGTTAATCCATCGACACCGTTAGAATGAACCTCATACAATCAAAGTGCTATTAAATTTCATATGAAATGATCACAACAAATTTTGAGTTTCAAGACCATCCGCAGAATCTGAGCCAGTGAGGAATTTTGGGAAATTCTGGACTGACCGAATTCCAATGGAATAGCTAGGAAACACCTACTTAATCATCAAACCTGATCATAATCAATCAATAAGTCACATGGGAAATCCAAATTTGACATGAAATCATCATCAAATGTATCACAAATTATAAACAAATCCAATTATCTCACGTTCTTTCACATTTCATCAAAGTTCAGGAAAATCAGTGAGGGATGGATTCCCATGAAGAACGAGCCAGACAGGAGACTTCGGAAAATCAGAGGGACACCGGATTTCAAAGAAATCCAGACTCGACAGAATTTTGTGGATAAGGAAAAACTCTAACAATCAGTGCAAAAGCATGTATTCGGCCAAACAAATTTCATTTAGAATGAGGTCACATCGAGTGGGGCATGTCTTGCTGGCTGGCGACGAGAAAATTCATGTCAAAGAGAGACCTTCTCTTCGGGGTGAGGTCTTGGCAAATCCTCTTTGTCTCTCCGACCACAGAGTTTAAGCAAACACTTCGGATAGACTAAATTTTATCTATATGAAGTCTCAGCGAAGCTGCAGAGTCTTGCCGAACATCGATGTAACAAACATATCGATATGACTAAGGGGTAGTCAGGGTAGGGTCTCGGCGAATTTTCTTGGTCTCACCGACTAGCGATCTAACATAAGAGACCTTCAGTGTGAGAAAGATACTATCACAGCGAATGAATATGGACTCGGGGAGGGCTTTCGGTGTAACGTCTCACCGACGAGGGAAGTCACGGCGAAGCAAATGGATGTCTTGGTGTTAAGTTTGAATTTAGCCAAAGGTCCCAGCGACTACATAATGTTTCGCTGACAAAGGAGCTCTTCGGTATAACCTTTGGCTGACAACATGTGATCTCTCCAAAAGAGGATCTGGGTTCGCCAAGATGGGAGGACTTTGTTATAAAGTTCTGGCGACCATTAGGAGTCTCGGCGAAAGTGAAGATCTTGGCAAGAGTAGTGAGCTTGCCAAAAGCTCTCTCCGAACAGACAGAGTCTTCCCGACTTCGAAGGGTGCTCGATGAGAATAGAATATGTTCGGTGAAAGGTCTCACTGAAAGATGGAAGTCTTAGTGATAGAAGAGATTATCGGTAAGATGAATGAAGGTCGTTATGACCTCTTAGCGATGAGGGTTTGTCTTGCTGACATAAAGACTTTTCGGCGTAAGAATTACATTTTCCCGGCAATCAAATATGAACCTAAGAAGGTTTTGGTGAAACGTGGGATGACCGATATAACATCTCCCCGACTTCGGAGGGTCACAGCGAAGGAAATATGGAAGGGATGGATTATCTTGGAGGGACAAAAAATCCCGCACTGCGACGCAAAGTCACGACTTAACCCCAAACACCGAATCAATCATGAATTTCAAACATTTAAAATTAGAGCAAGTCAGGGATGGACCTTCAGAAGATTTTCTTTGCGTTCTATGTCCGATTGAGAGCGAACTAAAGATGACTGGAAATGCCCTAGGTTTAAACCCCACTAATCCGCCATTAAAGCACAGGCGAGCTCAGACTTAAAACTTTCGACCGCCCGAAAATCCCCTACTAGGGACAACTCATGATTTCCAAAGCATGACTCCTCACAAGGTGAACAAATAGATGAACTCAGGACTTGCTTGGAAAACCATAAATCAAATAATTACCGTGAAACCTTAGTCATGAGAACATCCAAATAATGCAGAAAATGAAACCCGAATAGGATTTATAACTTCAATGTGCTATATGCAATCTTCAATACAAAGTAGGGCAATCAAACATACCATGGTAAAGAAGAAATCGATCCTAGAACCAGCAAATGTGAGGAGAATGGCATCCACAAAGAATAGGGGCACGAACGCTTCAAAGAAAACATCAGCAAATCGATGAATTCAAACTCAACAGCTCCAAATTGGATCAAACACTCCCAAAAAAACACTCCTCAGCCCAAATGACGGCAAGCAATAAGTATGATAGCACAAAAGATTTCAAAAATCCAGTTAAGAAACATCCTTCAAAGCACGTACGAAGAAATTAATGCCATCGATAAGACAGCCAGAGAACCCAGGAATCCGACAACAGGGTGGAATCTAGGAAAATCAGGCCCACGCGAAAATCTGCAAATACCAAAAAATCCCCGAACAACAGGGTCCAGTCGGAGTCCAAGCGGGATCCAGGAAAATCTGACCAGGGCAGAAAATCCGAGCAAAAGCCCGAAATTCATCCCGAACTTAAAATTTTCAACGAATAACCAAGGGAAACACTTAGGCAATCAAAGTAAATATTTAAGCACATGCCTAAGTAAGACAAAACCTCAAAATGAAAGAGCCAAAACACCAAAACCAAAGCGAAAGAGGGTCCCTACTTCCAGCGGGGCGTGTGTGCGAAAACTGCACAACACAACCTACTTCAATTTTTTGAGGGGATTGAAGCATCCCCTATCTGTGTGTAATTCAAAATTATACTCTACTAGCTCCTTCTCAAAGTACTCAGCACATGGGGCAGAAGGGAAAGATTACATTCCCTATCCAAATATGAGGGGATATGGAACCCCAACATGATGCTTATTGCTAAACAAAGTGTGGGAAGTCTATAGCTACTGAGTAAGCTCCAACAATACTATTCTATCATTTGGATATCGAGGTAGCTGGTAGGGTCTTCCTTAGAATCCCTCCACTCTAATGTATGTGAATTTAGGGAATTGGATGAAAAAATATCCAAATCCCTTTATGACTACCTTGGCGTTGTGTGATACTCTTCTGTGAAAGTATCCTACCAAGGTTCTGATGATGTGCCCAATGAAGGCATCTTTGACCCTCCTATGGTTTTTCTTGAAATTTCTATACTGAAGTTGAGGGTAGCAGTCATATACCTTAAGTTGTCCCTTCTTTGTTCCCAGTACTCCAACACAGTCTAATCCTTTATACGAGAACTTAACAACCAAGAGGTAGAAAAATATGAGGTCATGTAAAATTGTGAAGTTTTCTTCATCACCATAAACTCATTATGCAAATTCTCACTGATCATTTTTTCCTAGTGGAATTCAGCAGTGCCTTAGAGGATTTCTTCTAAAAAGTAAAACATCCACTCCTCAATGAATGTGGAAGTGGGAAGGTCCATTACTCTACACAGGAGTGTGACCAAATCATTATATTCTTCTACAAAATCACTCCTATACAATGTTTGAGGCACCTTGTTGGTGCTGCCCCTTTTATCTTTTAGCCATGTTTGATTTATTGTCCTTTTGCAACCGATGTGGTCATCCTTCTAGACATTCAAGGAAAAATCCTTTGATACTTCCTCCATTTGGTCAAAGGTCAGGATGCGAAATTTCCTCCTAATGGACTGGGCAGATAGGTTCGCTAGTACTCTTCCATCCTTGGCAACTATTATTCTACTATAAGAGTGATAGCATTCTCGGAAAGCCATTACTAGTTCTAGAGAAACAAAGGTAGGAGGAAAACATGTTGCCTTTCGAAGGCCACTTTCCTTGATTCTTAAAGCCTCTTTTGTTGTAGGTTTTACCATGACCCTCTTCTTGAACTCATCAATATTGACATGTTCGAGGTTTGTGTCAGTGATCTTGTCCTAGTTGGACATGATCTTGGAGGTGCACTTGACCTCGCGGAATTGGCACTTCATATGTTCCTTATCCTCTTTCCCTCTGGGGATTCTTGTTGTTCTCTTTCCCTTATGAACTTTCTCCTCTGGCTTCTCTAATGGTCCCTCAGTAGGTTCCATAAATCCTGCACATGAAAGGTGTAGTAAGTGCATTGACAAATCAAAAGGGAAAATGTTAGTTAAATCATGTAAATATACCATCATCTGTATTCATAAGCCTAAGAAAGACTTTAACATTCATCATTTTTCATCATTTGAAGTTTGTTTAGGCAGTTTGCAAACATGCGGGCCAGGAAGTGCAAGAGTCCATCCTACGGAACCCGCCATAGTGAGCATCGTACAGAATGACTCAGGGGAGTGGGAACCCTACAGATAGCCACCCGATGAAAAATTTCTACAAGAAATGATCAGTCAGCAAATCCTATGTGAAACTTATTAAGCACATGTAAAATTGGTGATGGAGGGACCTACAGTCATTTTCCTTTGTTAAATCAACCTTTTCAAGCTTGTGCGGGTGTAACAAATGCGAGTGTCGTGAGTGGGATCGATGCTTTAGTTTAGTTGTTAAAATGCGTCCTTATGTATATGTCCTTCCACAAGTGGAGTTCTGCTTGGTGGAGTCTGAAAAACATTCTAACTTAGCCAACTTTACCTTCAGCATATGCATGGAATTGTACTTGGTTGATCTAGTTCAAAGGTTAGATCATTTCATGATGAGCGGGGATTGGGTGTGTGGAAGCTGAGTAGCGAGGCACCATCAATGTCCCACCGTTAGACAATGGATTCTGATGGGCATCATTCCATAGAAGGAGGCACACGTGATGGGACCCGATGAGAAACCCTAACTTGTGATTTTTGTCATTTCTGCATTCACTAAATCAGCAATGTTGGTAAGCTTGAGGTCTTCCATGCAGGGGGAAATGATATTTTACTACAAAGAAATGATCGAGGAGTGACAACTTCCTACAAATGGTGGTCTGCATAGGAAAACCCACAAGGAAGTTTGACTTAGAAATATCGTCACTTCAAACTCCAACATTGGGAAAACGAAAGTAATGGGTGCAAACACCACACAGTGGGGAGGTGTGATGGTCTTGCTACTCAATAACAGCTAAATCAAGGTGGATTCCCCTTAGCAGTGGCCCACATGAGTGGAACCACCAAGGAACCTTAGTGTTTTAGAGGCCTTTTGCTTTAGATTACCATGCCCAGTTGCAGATAGAACTATATGGAGGATAGTGAAGGCTTTGCCATTAAATGATGGCATTAAAGGAGTGACAACCCAAACACAGAAACCTGCAAGGATGGGTCTGCGGAGGACCTAATCTAGAAGGTTCAAAGCTCAATTAACTAACCTACTAGAAAACCAAGGCAGAGGGTTATAAGAATCACATTGTAGGGAGTGGTGTTGAAGTAGCAGAGCTTTGTACGAGGGCCCACGATGAAATTTTTTTGCTATGTTTCGACTACGGGGTTGAAGGGCACGGGTTTGTAGCCTACCTGACCAATTTTGAATGACATTTCTGGGGGAGGTGCTTCTTAATTGAGTATATTGCAAAGAGAACCATGAGAAGGGGTTCATTTTCAACATTTAATCTTGAACTTATGAATTTTTTTCAAACCCTAACTTATAGCTCATGAACAATACTAAAATAACCAACGATGAAGAATTCAACACATACCTAGGTCACATTCATTGGATGAAATAACTAACATCAAAGTCCTTGAATCTTCACGTGCGAGGGAATGTAGCTAGCTCTCCTAGATTCAAAATCATGAGTGAAAATGACAGGTGGGCCAATGGCTTTATTTAGGTCGACCTCCATTAATGCCCAGTATTAATTATAGGTACGATGGGCTTCAGGTAGGTAGAGTTGCAGAAACCCACATTGGAGAGGATGTTGAATCGAAGATCAAGTGAAAAAGGATAATGTGGGTGCCACACTACGAGAGGACGTCAAAGGTTAGTCGTAGAGAATGGAAAAAAAGAGGCAGTAGCTTGATAGGGGAAACCTGCAAGAGTGGACCTGCAGGCGATGATGGGCGAGACGACTTCTGATGGACAAAAGTACACAATAGAATCCCTGCTAACACCAAAAAAATTATGAAGCTTAGGTAGGTGATTTTGGTCAAGATGTGTTTGATAATTTTAAGGCATGCGACCACTTAGGCTCAAAAAATAGGGGCACGCAAAATGAGGAAAAAGTAAAATGACTTGGTGAAGTCAAGAAGAAAAGAAGGGGTCCCTAGTTTGAATGGGGTGTGTGTGCTATAGGCACAACAAATGGAAACTCTATTGGGATAACAATCTCGAGCATTCCAAGGGTAAGGATTCATTTGGAACCCAGAGTCTTGGGTTTCATAGACCAGAAGCAAGTGTCCCCAAACAAACTAAAGGCTCAAAGGAGAGCATAATCTTTAGTTGAATCAGATCACAAAACACCTCAGAAGTGTGTGTGCGCAATGAATTCATTTCTCTCCCTTAGAAACTATAGGGAACAATGGCCAATCAACTAGAACAAGCTACATAGGTAATCTAACTCCAAAAGTAACCTGGACATTGCTTCGCTATCAGTTAGGCATCCATAGCCCTGACAGAGTTGTTGTAATCCCAATGAACATTGCTCTATTACTGGCTAGACATCCATAGCCCTAATAGAGTTTCTTGTACACCCAGAAAGTTTCCCATTTTTCAATATTTTCTTTCTTTTCTATTCTTTTATTTTCCTTTTATTTTTTCTTCTTAATACTCTTTTGCTCAACTGTATAAGCAATGAAGCTTATAGTGGGGTTGGAGATCATAGTGGTCACTGGAGCATATTTATGTTTTTTTCACTTGCCAAGGCTTCATGGTGACTACCGTATAGCTCATCAAGAGTTTTAAGATGTGTGTTATGTGATTTATGAGGTAAGCATGAGAGGAGTCAAATAATGGTTTTGTTCTAGGTTGAGCTAGAGTTCAAGTGAGGAAACCTAAGTCACGAAGGTGAACAGAAACTCCTGGTATCTGATGAAGACTTATCCAAGCAACAAAAGGAGCATGCAGAAAAGTGGGCCCCTTTAAAGGCCAAGCACAACCACTGCATCAAGATTGGACAACACCCTCAACAAAAAAAAAAGGTCAGAAAGTGAAAGCAAAAGAAAGCAAAACGGAAAGAAAAAAGGAACTATGCTAACTATATACAAGGGTGAGCTTAAACAACTCAGGAAAGGAAATAATTCTTGAGGTATTACCTGTTGACCAGAAATGGGACATCCTCTCTAGTAAGCTTTTTGAGGTGAAAGGAATTATCTCCTAGAATTTTAGAAAGTAGAAAGGGGCCAAGCCAAAGCTTATAAAATTTGTCATGTCCCCCTTTCTTCTCATGGGATTTGTCCCAACATAGGACTAGGTCAACAATTCTGAAGGCCTTTCCTTTGGCTCTTCAATCAAACCATCATTTAACTATGCCTTGGTGTTTGGTGAAATTTTCAACTACTTCATGGCACACTTCTTCTAAGTGGAGGAGCTCAGCTAGGTGATATTCAAGGCGTTCTCCTTCCTCATAATAGGTGTCGATAAATTGTAGCATAGGAATCTTGAGGTGGATTGGGAAAATAGGTTCTAGACCATAGAAGAGGTAGAATGGGGATGTTCCTAGGGCTACTTTATGTCAAGTGCAATCTTTCCACACAGAAAAATGCGGCTGGATATGCCAATCCTTTGGGTTCTTGTCTAACAGTTTGTGTATGATAGTCAACAAGTTTTTATTTGTGGATTCAGCTAGCCCATTTCCTTGTGGATAGTAATTGGATGAAAACTTGAGCACAACCCCATAATCAAATTCCCAACTTGCAAACTTAAGGGAGGCAAATGTAGGACCATTATCATAGACTAAGGAAAATGGGCAGACAAAATGATTTGCAATAAAACTTTCACTAAAATTAGTTACTACCTCAGTTGTGCATTATCTATAAGCAATTGCTTTTGTCCATCTAGTACAATAATCAGTAGTGGTTAGAATGTACCTGTGGCCTACAGAGGATGGTGGGTTTACCAGACCAATGAAGTCGATCCCCCATTGAGCAAAGGGCCTTACCTCAACAACAAGCGAGAGAGGAACAACAACATACCTCTCCCTAGTAGCAGTAGTCTGGAAGACATGACATGATCATACATGGTTGTGAGCATCTTTGAATAAGGTCAGCCAGTAATATCTAGCCCATAGTATTTGGTGTTGTTGAAGGGCTAGATCCATGTCTCGTTCCAAACTTGTCATGGAATTCCTTCAGCACTTCAACTACTTCTGCTTTCCCCAAACATTGGAGGTAGATTCCCTCATGATTCTTCTTATACAACATAGCTCCTTTTAACATATAGTTGTTTCTTTTCAATCTCAGGGCTTTCTTTTGAACCCCTTGCAATCGTAGTAGACATTTGTTATTCAACAATTAGTACACTATGCCATCATACCATTCATTTGGAGAAATGTCCTCTAAGTGGTACTGCTAAATGGCGAGCTCTAGTTCTGCCTCCACTATTGTGCATGTAAGGACTTGTCCTCATACCAGCTTCATAGGTTGGATTTCCATGTCATAATCTTGTAGCAGCATTACCCATTTTTCTCTTCTTTCTCCTGGTTCATTTTGCATCAATAATACCTTGACAGCAAGATCAAGGACAATAGCAAACACTTTGTTCCTTAGAATATAATGTCTGAATTTCTTGACACCACAAACCAAGGAATATGCTTTCTTTTCCACATTATGATAGTGTAATTCAACATCCTTGAGTGGGGCACTTATGAAGACAATAGGATGCTCGTTTCCATCATCATGCTTTTGCATTAACATGTTGGCACATGAGTGAGTTGAAGCAAAAGAGTAGATATAGAAAGGCTTTAAATAATCAGGGTTGACTAGCATGGGGTGTTAGCGATGGCTCTTTTTATTTTTGAAAAAGCTTTCTTAGCTTTTGGCATCCATTCTACCTTTGCATCCTATTTGAGCATTGAATTTAACGGCTTTACTATTTCTGCAAATCCAATGATGAATTTTCTAACAAAGTTGATTTTCCTAAAGAAGGATTTCATTTCCTTTTTGTTACCCAGAGGTTGAATTTTGAAGATGTCCTAGATATGCTCTGGATCGATGGATATTCCCTTCTCTAAAATCATGTGACCCAACAATTTACCTTCTGTCACCCTAAAGATACACTTCGGGTTTATCGAGATTCCAAATTCTCTACACTTATGGAACACCTTACATAGGTCAGAGATGTGGTCCTCTCTTTTCTTTGAGAACATTGTAAGATTGTCCATGTAGATGATGATGCACTTTCCAATGAGGTCCTTGAAGGCTATATCCATAGCACACTAAAATGTTGCACCGGTGTTGATTAACCCAAATGACATCCTTCTATATGAAAAAGTTCCCCATTTTGTAGTGAAGTTCATCTTATTCCTATCTTCATACTGCACCATTACCTGATTGTACCCTGAGTAGCCATCAAGAAATGACATCATTTGAGAACCATTTACTATTTGCAACACTTTGTCTAATGAGGGCATCGAATAATTTTCCTTCTTAGATCTGTTTAGGTTCCTAAAATTTGCACATAATATGATTTCTCTATTTTTCTTTCTGACTGGAACCAAATTTTCCACCCATGTGGAATGTCAAACTAGAAAAATGATACGGGCAGACAACAACTTCTACACTTCTTTGAAGATGATAGGTTCCAGCAACACATTGATTGGGTGTTGTCATTTCCTAAAGGGATTCACATTCGGCTTGAGGGGAATAGTGTGAGTGATTATTGATGTGTCATATGTTTTAAGATCCTCATACCCCCAGGCTATCACATCATGATAAGTGTGCAGGGAATCAATGATTCCTTTCCTTTCCTCTTGGGTGCAGACCTTGCCAATAAAAACATTTTTAACATCGTCTACAGTACCCAAGTTGTGAGCATCACACTGATTGTCTATGGAATCCTTCTTAGTATTCTTATCTTGATCTATCATGTGGTTTAGGTCAAATATCCTTTCTAACTAGACCATACCCATTGGTATTGTGTTGCTTTTCAAATTGATCACCCCTTCTATACCAAGCTCTACTTCTTCGGGTTCTACCTCATCTATGATCTGGGAGGAAAACACATCTAAACTAGTTATGAAGTCAAGAATATTTTTTTCATCATCAAACACCTAAAAGTTGGTTACATTATTAGGCACTGATGAGGTAGAGGTGAGCTCTACGATGAATTTTCTAAGGCTATTCAATGACAGAGGGTGGAGGGTACTAACTGCTTGAGCTAAGGCATCGGCGGTCTGATTATTTCCATAGGGAATGAGTTAAATATTGAATGCATCTAGCCCCTCTATGAGGTCCCATACTCTATGCCTATAATTTGCTAACCTTTGATCATGGCACGAGTAAAATTTCCTAGCTTGTTTGACAACTAATTTTGAGTCCCCAAATACTTGCAACATTTTGAGTTTCTTCCTCAAAGCCATGAGTAGCCCATGAACTAACGCTTCATATTCTGCTACATTATTTGTGTAATAAAATTGTAACCAATGGGAAGAAAAGTATTTCTTATCCATAGGTTGATGAGCTCAAACCCTGCTCCCACTCCTTGCATGGATTTAGACACATCGAAGCACAATGTCTAGAATTTGGAAGGACTTTTTCCTTTGGATTTGATTGAGCATACTTCCTTTTTTGGTTGCATGCGTTCGGGTTGGTCTTGATCTTGTTGTTCCCTCAAAATCTCCTTTGGTGTGAATTTCCCTTTGATATGATCCATTATTGTTTTAAATAAGCAACACTTAAACTCAGAAGGGGTTGCATCATGCACTCTACACCAGCTAGGTAGCAATAGCACTTTGAAATCGATAATGGCCCCTAAACTGAGTTGATCTTGCACACACTTCTACATAAATTCCTAGAAACTAGTGAACAACCCAAGGTTACCATTCTCTTGATAATCCTCATTATCATACTTGACCAACACTTCTATGCTATTAGGAAGAGGAGTCAGATTGGTGGGAGCACTACATAGCACAAGGATTTCTTCTACCCTTTCTTCTTTTTCACCTTGGTAGGCGACAGGAAATTAATTTCCCAACTTTTTTTCTGCAAACAGTACTTCATTTGTATTTATTATACTTAGTTATCATAAATTTCATCTAAGGTTCACGTTCGATACAGATTTGGTTAGGGAGCCCTTTTCAGGGTAGCCAAAGATGTGAGTAATCAATCACAGTATAGCCATTTAAGGCTCAAGTGAAGTCTCTTGCCAATATGATGTCGTAGGTGTTACAAATGTCAGCAACCTGAATGTAAATGACTTTTTGCACCCTTGGGTCTACTGCAATCTGCATAGGGATCATGTTCATCTCCCCTACTATGTTCACCTTGGTCTTGTCTAACTAAGTCACCATTCATCTAGATGGGGTCAGGGTTATTCCTAGTGCTTGGAATACTACGAATGGAATGACATTAGTCAAAGCTCTTGAGTCAAGTAGAGAGTTGTGTAGTTTTTTTTCTGAATATACAAATTGTCAATAGGAAAGGAGGGGTCTCTAACTTCCCTTGAAATAGTCCCATAGAAACATTAGTCTGGGCTACCTGAGCCTTGTCCTTTTTATCACTTTTTTCTTTGGTGAGTGTCATGCTTTGTTCCTTAGCTGGTTGTTTATCTAATGGCCAATTTTTACCAGGTGGTTGGTTAGGTGGCTAATTGGGTTTCTTTCCCACTATTTCCCTGACTACAGGCTCATCATTGGAGGAATCAAATAAAAATTTCTTTGTAGGTTTCTCTTGAGTTGGTTTTGATGGGGAAGTTCCATTCAATGATCATTCCTAATGGAAAGCAATTATAACAACTCAAAGGCTAACAAACTTACTTTGACCATTTTTAACTCTTCCACCACATACTCCCCCATTTTCTCCACATCTGCTTCAGTGGAAGTGCCTTAGGCAGCATTAGCAGGTTGGTCCTGAGTCAGATTGGGCTACGTATTTCTATTGAAATATTGGGTTGGGACTTTGGGATAGGTTGGGTTATTGTTGGCATTAGGATCAGGTGGATTATTAAAATTGTTTGGTAGGGTAGAAGTTGTAAAGGGGCCACCAACTTGTCTATTTATTAAGTTATAAGGAGTTTCTTGTTGGTGGAACATACGAAATTTGTCTTCACATTGCTCTTCCTTGTCTTTGGGACCATTATCTATCGAATCAAATAGTTGAGACAAAGATCTCTCGTTACTTACCTCTTTCACTTTGCCTTTCTTTGTCATGGCCTCTTTCTTGGGTGAGTTGTTGTCACCTTGGGGGAAGGGAGCCTGGTTGACCACCAAAACCGAAGAATCATACGGCTTCGATGGAACTATTTCCCTATAGCTCGAACCATCAACAACATTTTGAACTTCTACTTGAAATATTTATGTAGCATTCTGGAACTCTAGACAATCGAGCTTGAAATGCCCACGGTTTTATGCATTCTACACCACTTGGACAATGCTACTTTAGCTAAATAAACTCCACTTTTTGATTTGTCCATACCACCAGGCGGGTCAATAGGTGTGGGCATGCCTCCATTGTTGGGTCTAGTATTCTATGTTTTGTTCTACCTTTGGATCTGCCTTCTTTCAAAGTTATGTCCTGAGTTTTGACCTTGTTCATAAGTTTGGTTTGAGGATGGTCCCAAATCTTGGCTGTCTCTCTAATAGTTGGCTTGAATGCTCTTCTGAGATGCTTGCAGTTGGTTATTCTGATTCCTCAAATGATTAACTTTGGTGGGAAACTTCCTCACTAATTCATCTAGCTCATCGATCTATTCCTTGTCTACATTATTCTACATGGGCGCTGAGTTTTGAAGAAAAATAGGATGCACTGAGGGTTGATTCTATTAGGCAGTTGGGACCTCAGAGTTCTCTAAGTATAAAGGAAATTGGAATTGTTGAGAATAAGCATGTTGATGTGGATCCTATAAATAACTAGGCATTGGTGGGGCTTGATTCAATGGAGGCCCTAGGTATGGCACCATGGGTAGTAGAGGAATTGGATTCATCAATGAAGTTTAATGTTTCAAAGCATGAGTAAGCACCTGGACTTATCCAGGGTTGGCGGCTGGTCCCTATGATGGTAGTGTACCTACAACATGTTGTCCCAAGTCAGTGCTTGAATTTACTACCTCAGCATATGCCTCTATCAAAATTACAGGTGGTTGATGTATTCTTGTGACCAAGGCAGATGTGAGGTTGTCTAGAGCTGCATAGTATACCATTCTAGCCAAAGCATCATCAACTACATAAGGAGGCTACAACTTCACATAGGCTTGCTGAAATATGTTACTGAATGAGCTAATTGGCTCATTGACTTCTCTTCTTACTGACATGAATTTTTGGTACAAATTTGTGGGACTGATTGGTACTTCAAATTTCTACAAGAAAATGTTTTTCATGAGGTCCCAAGAAGTTATGGAGGCTATAGGTAGATGGATGTACCAATAGAATGCCTCATCCCCCAATGAGTAAGGGAAGAGCTTACAAGCCAAGTCCTCATGTTCAATATTCATATCCTTCAATGCTATTTGGAAGATCTTGATATGTTCTTCTACTATTCTTTGTGGATGATTGGAACTTGGAGCAGAAGCCCTCTAGATTCTTTGGCATTTCATGGTAGCCACTAAAGGATAGGGGTGATGGGTTGTTTCCCAACCAAGCCATTGTTAGAGGTGGGGGTGGTAATGGTCAAGTTGAGGAAATTTGTGGATGAAGTGGGGTAGCTACTGTTGCAGTGCCTTGGATGTGGGAAGTGAATGGAGAAAATGTTGGTTCGAGTGAAGGAGGAGATGGAGATGGAGGGATGGGAGGATATGGAGGGGTTGGAGGCCAAGTGGGTGGAGCTAATGTTGATGCCTCCCCTTTCTTGGTTCTCCTAGCCTTACTAGTGTCCTTTAACTCCTTAAATTGTCCCTTATTTGGTGTTGAACTGGTTACTTTGTGAGATCTTTGGGAGGAAGATGACCAAGATTGATCCAACTTAATCCAAGTTCCCTCATTCTAGTGCTACTTTTGTTGATGGGTGTTTTTACACTTCTCAACACAGAGAAAACACAAGTGTGATGTCTCTCTTGAAAGGTGAAAATCTGCAACTAAGTTTTAGACAATCACCCCAAGTTCTCTTGAGTGTCAGTTATGAGTTGCAAAAACAACTCAATTGTTTGTTGTGATTTGTTGGTATTCACAAGGGGTCTTTATGGTTCACTAAGCTTGGAGTTTACTTGGGTCTGTAAATGGAGTTTCAAAGTTCTAGAAATGATGAATAGTGACTATAATTTTAGAACAACAAGCTGAAGCTCCTTATGTTCATCAGATTTGTCTTTACAATGATACTAGAAACTTGTTTCTAACTTCAGAGTTTAAAATAAATAGCAAAAACAAAAAGGTTTAAAAGTTTTCCTAAGTTTGCAACTAAGATGAATAGTAACAATGGAGGATGCTATAGTGTACAAACTTCCCAAACTAAATTTTACTTAACTAGGGACAACCCACAGTTTCATAAAACTAGTGCAATCTTCTAAGGTTTACTTATGATTTTCAGACTGCAACATGAATGCTCAAACATGCACATATATAGTAGAAGTTAAGTGTTGTAAAAGAAATAGCTCAAACTAACTTTACACAAAAAAATTTCATCAAAAAATGGCTAAAAATATGAGTTGAAAGTGCATCAAACGCTATAACATAGATCCACCATTAAAGCATAACATTAACTACTAATAGAAATCAACTTAAACTGAAATTATAATGCTAAAATTAACTATTGGAGATAGAATCATGCACACATGAAGAGCAACACACAAAAAACAATTAAGTCAATGCTTTTCCCATATATTTTGCAACAACATGTCTTTACACAACAACTCATCTCTCCCTTTGAAAATGAGAAGATGCCCCTATTTATAGTTTTCCAAAAGAAGAATGAATGGTCAAGATTCATTTACAATGAATGGCTCATATTCATTCTAGTCTAGTGTTTTACCTACCCCCAATATTTTACAATATAAAATAGACTCTTTTGTCTTATCCCTATTTCATCCTGTAGTCTATTTTTTCTTCTAGCTAACTTTAGCCTTCTATGACTATTTTGACAAATACTCATCAGCTATAATAGGTTTCCCAACCTCTTTCAATAGAGGGGCATATTCTACAAACTTGTCAATCGCAGCCAGCTTCTTTTCATCGGAGAACTCAGATTTGGAGATTGTGAAATCAATTATTTTAAATCCTTTCACTGTTTGGTCCCGATGCTCGGTACACTTTGGCATAGCTCTGAATTTGTGAAGGCTATGGCAGAAAAATCCATAAAATTGGCTGAAAAAGTGTCGTCGGCCCCCTGCTCTACCTTCTTATGGAATTCTCATTTAATAGCCTTTGGATCTAACTCCAAGGTGGGCATCTCATAACCTATGATCATCTTCAAATAATCATCACTTTGAACTTCATGTTCCATGATTCACTCATGATGGGATTCTAATTCTTGTAGGTCCTTTTCCAAAATCCCTTTCCTGTATTCAAAATTCAATTGCCAAGCCTCGGGTAGCCAATGATCTTCCTTGGGTAGCCCAAACTCCTTCTCCTAGATTTCTCGAGTGAGCTTGTGGATGCTCTCCAGCTTCAAATATGTAATTTTATAGAGTTCTAGGAACTCTCTACAAACATCCATTTCCTCTTCAACCTCCTTTTACAATACCCAAAATTCATTGTGTATTCTGGCCACACGGTGGATACCTTTGTCACCTGTGTCGAAAACCCTCTTGAACTAGCCCAAGGTGGAATTTTTCCAATTCTTCATTCTTTCCATTTTAGTCACCTCCTTTGAGATCAAGGTGGGTGTAGGTGATTCTATTGGAGCTTCTTCTCCTGATGAGGTCCACTGTTGTATATAGGCAGTTAGTTTTGCCACTTTTTCCTTTAGCTCTTCCTTCATGGATTGGTATTTGTTCATATACTGCAAGATGGTAGAGATAGACCCCTGGAACTCATCAATATTTTTCTCGCTAGATATCAGGCCCAGATTGATGGTAGATATTTCATAATCTTTGCCTTGAATGGTGTTCGTGCCTTTTCCTGCAGTGGGAGTAGCTACTTGTAGTATTCTGGATTTGGAGGAATCAGTTGTAATGTGAGACCAGAACTTAGGTTTCTTCTCATTCCTAGTTTTTACCTACACTCTAGCCAAGATTTCTTCTAACTGAGCCTTGGGATCAACAACTATTGGGGCTTTTCTTTTGAGTTTCTCCTCTAGCCACGAGGGGACTTATGTTTGATGTTCTATGGATTCATGATCCCTCCCCTCATCCTGCTCCTTCGAAGGCTCATTATCTTTGTGCCTAAGATTCTCTTTATCATTTATTTCTTCCTTTTCTTGAATAGCCTTCCCTTTGTCAGGCTTAGTAGTTCCTACATCTTCTTCAACAACATTTTCTTCATGTGTTGCCCCATTATCTTCTTCAATTTCTTTCTCAGATTTAGCACTCTTTTCTCTTGTATCCTCCTCTCCTTCTTTGTCTTTCAGGCCCTCATCTTGACCTGTCTGAGGGGGTTCATCAATTTTACCTGCTTCAATACCCATATCAATCCCCCCTTCATCAGAAGGATACTCCCCCAAGCTTACTTCCTCCTCTACGTGCCCTTTAGGTTGTTCTTCTTTGAGCTCCTAGTCTGAGGTCTCAACCTCATAATAGTCCTTAAATTTACCTGTATCTCCCTCCTCGAGCATTTTCTTCCCTTCTTCATCTGAGGCTACTTTGTCTACATTTACCCTTAGCCCTCCCTTAGGATGTTCGAATTAGTCATCCCTATCAGAGTCCTTTATGTTTTCAATAATTTTCACATCTACTTCTTTGAGCTTCTCCCCACTAAGCCTCTCCATTCTTCAAAAAATTGCATAGTTTCCTCCATCTTTGGTGGCTTAGTGGGAGGTGGAGGAAGAGGAAAAGTAGCAGCGAGTTGGTCCATTAATGGTTGGAATTTGGGTTTGAGGATTACCCCAGAGAGCTTCATTGGCACAATTTACATGTAAGCAGAGAAGGCATGTGGTAGGGTGAAAGGTGCCATGGAGGTTTTTGGAAAATAAGGTGACAGAGTGGAAAGGGTAGGAAATGGAGGTGGGAGTGAGGAAGATGATAGTGGGGAAGTAGTGGATGAAGAAGAATCCAACACCACCACGAGGTCAGTCAGTGAAGCAGAGGTGAGGTGGAATGAGATGTCCATAGTAGGTGGGGATGAGATGGGCAATGGTTTAGGAGTGGAACAAAATGGTGTGGTGGAAATAGTGACAACGGTTGATGGGAGTGCAGAGGTGGTGGGTGGTGGTGAGCGAGGTTTCTTAGCTTCTTCTTCCTCTTCATGCAGAGGTCCTTCCTCCTAGATAGTGGGAATCTCAAGAACAAAGGTTCATCTTCACCTTGTTCAATGGCTGCCCCTCTATTGATTTTCTTATGTACACTTTATGTTTGGGCTTTAGCTCAACTGTATCCTTTCTCTTCTTGGATATTGTGACTGGTGGGGATTTGGGAGCCTCACTCGAAGAACCAACAACAACACCACTATATGTCTCACATTCAAGATCGTCTTCGAGCTCTCCATACATTAACTTTGTGCCTTGTTTGTGTAACTAAGCTATTTTCTCATTTATCCATTCTTTAGTTATTTGTTCAATAGGATGAGTGATGGTATCTAGGTTGGTGACCTCTTCCTCATCCTAGTCAATGAATGATAATGACACATTTTCCAATACATTTTATTTCTTATCAAGAATATTATCATCCTCTAGAATTTTATCATGCATTGGGAACAAATTGATGGCCTTCATGAGTTGGGCCATCATCCTCATATACTGTCACCTCTAGACCTCTCGGTCATCATCACAATTTTCCCAAAATTCTCCAATGTGATGTTAGTGGGTGTATTGTCTTCCAACCTACTTCTTCAATTCGTCAAGGGGATCCAAGCCTCCCCTATCTGTGTGATTTAAAATTATACTTTTCTAGCTCATTCTCGGAGTACTCAGCGCATGGGGCAGTAGGGAAAGAGTACATTCCCTATCCAAATTTGAGGGGATATGGAACCCCAACACAATGCTTATTACTCAACAAAGTGTGGTCAGTCTATAGCTATCGAGTAAGCTCCAACAATACTATTCTATCATTTAGATACCAGGGCAGCCAATAGGGTCTTCCTAAGAATCCCTCCACTCTAATGTATGTAAATTTAGGGAATTAGATGAAAAATATCCAAAGCCCTTTATGACTACCTTGGTGTCATGTGATACTCTTCTATGATAGTCTCTTGTCAAGGTTCTGATGATGTGCTTAATGAAGGAATCATTGACCCTCCTATAGTCTTTCTTGAAATTTCTATACTACAGTTGAGGGTAGAAATCGTGTACCTTAAGTTGTCCCTACTTTGTTCCCAGTAATCCAACACAATCCAATCCTTTATATGGGAACTTAACAGCCAGAAGGTAGACCAAATATGAGGTCATGTAAAATTGTGAAGTCTTCTTCACCACCATGAACTGATTATATAAATTCTCACTAATCATCTTTTCCCAATGGAATTTAGCAGTGCCTCATAGGATTTCTTCTACAAAGTAAAACATCCACTCCTGAAAGAATGTGGAAGTGGGAAGGCCCATTACTCTATTCAAGAGTGTGACCAAATCATTGGATTCTTCTAAAAAATCACTCATATACAATATCTAAGGCACCTTGTTGGAACTACCCCTTTTATCATTTATCCATGTTTGATTTATTATCCTTTTATAGTCGATGGGGTCCTCCTTCAAGATGTTCAAGGAAAAATCCTTTGATACATCCTCCATTTGGTCAAAGGTCAGGATTCCAAATGTCATCCCAATGGACTGGGTAGACAGGTCCACCAGTACTCTCCCATCCTTGGCGACTATTCTTCTGTTCTAAGAGTGATAGCATTCTTGGCAAGCCATTACTAGTTCTAGAGCAACCAATATGGGAGGAAAAATTGTTGCCTTTCTAAGGCCACTTTACTTGATTCTTAAAGCCTCTTCTATTGTAGGTTTGACCATGACCCTCTACTTGAACTCATCGATATTGATGTGTGTGAGGTCCATGTCAGTGATCTTGTCCCAGTTAGACGTGATCTTGGAGGTATGCTCAACCTTATGGAATTGGTACTTCATCTATTCCTTTTCCTCTTTCCCTTATCAACTTTCTCCACTAGCTTTTTCATTGGTCTCTTAGTAGGTTCCATAAATCCTATACACGAAAGGTGCGGTAAGTGTATTGATAGATCAAGAGGGAAAATGTTAGTTGAATCATGTAAATATAACATTAGATGATTCATAAGCCTAAGAAAGACTATAACATTCATCATTTCTCATCATTTGAAGCTCGTTTAGGCAGTTTGTAGACATGCAGGCTAGGAAGTGTGGGAGTCCATCCTACGAAAGCTATCATAGTGAGTGCCATAGGGAACAACACAAGGAAGAGGGAATCCCGCAAGCAACCACCTGATGAAAAATTTATGTAAGAAATGATCAATCAAAAAATCCTATGTGAAACTTATTAGGCACGTGTAAAATTGGTGATGGAGGGACCTATAGTCCTTTTCCTTTGTTAAATCAACCTTTTCAAGTTTGTGCGGGTGTGAGAGATGTGGGTACTGTGAGTGGGACCGCTGCTTTGTTTTAGCTGTTAAAATGCATCCTTATGTATACATCCTTCCACAAGCAGAGTTCTACTTGGAGTCCGCAAAACATTCTGACTTAGCCAAGTTTTCCTTCGACATGTGCATGGAATTGTACTTGGTTGATCTAGTTCAAAGGTTTGATCATTTCATCATGTGCGGAGATTGGGTGCATGGAAGTCATGTAGCGGGCCACCATCAAGGTCTTGCTATTACACAATGGCTTCTGATCGACGTCGTTCCACAGACAACAACCCACGTGATGGGACTCACTGAGAAACCCTAACTTGAGATTTCTTTCATTTGTGCATTCTCTACACTGGTGGTGTTGGTAAGCTCGGGATCTTCCATGCAAGGGGCAGTAATATGTTTCCACTGAGAAATAGCTGGGGAGTGACAACTTCCCACAAATGGTGGTCCACATAGGAAAACCCGCAAGGAAGTTTGACTTAGAAATATTATCACTTCAAACTCCAACATTGGGCAAGTGGAGGTAATGGGTGCAAACATCGCACAACAAGGAGGCATGATGGTCTTGCTATTGGATAATAGCTAAATCAAGGTAGAGTCCCCTTGGTGGCGGTTCGCATGAGTGGACCCACCAAGGAACCTTAGTATTTGACCTACAATGTGGAGACCTACAAGGATGGGTCCATGGAGGGCCTAATCTAGAAGGTTCAAAGCTCAGTTAACTAACCTGCCAAAAAACCAAGGCGAAGGGTTGCACAAATGATGTCGTAGGGAGCGGCGCTAAAGTAGTGGAGCTCCGCACGAGGGCCCACAATGAAAATTTTATGCTATGTTTTGACTACAGGGTTGAAGGGCACAAGTTTGTAGCCTACCCATATAATTTTGAATGGAATTTCCAAGGGAGGGGATTCTTGATTGAATATCTTGCAAAGAGCACCATGAGCAGGGTTTCATTTTCAACATTTAATCTTGAACTTATGAATTTATTTCAGACCCTAACTTATAGCTCATGAACAATACTGAAATAACCAGTGATGAAGAATTCAACACATACCTTGTTTGCATGCATTGGAGGAAATAACTAATGTTGAAGTCCTTGAATCTTTGCATGTAGGGGAATGCAGTTGGCTCTCCTGATTTTGAAATCATGAGTGAAAATGGTTGGTGGGCCAATGGATTTATATAGGCCAACCTCCATTAATTCATAGTATTAATTGCAGGTATGGTGAGCTTCAGGTAGGTGGAGTTGCGGAAACCCACGCTGGCAAGGACATTGAGTCAAAGGTCAGGCGGAAAAGGATAACATGGGTTCTGCACTATGGGGGGACGTCAATGGTCATCCATAGAGGACGAAAAAATAGAGGTAGCAGCCTGATAGGGGAAACCCACAAGAGTTGACCTATAGGCGGTGATGAGTGAGATGACTTCCGATGGATGGAAGTCTGCAATGGAATCCCTACGAAGGCCAAAAATTTTATGAAGCTTAGGTAGGTGATTTTGGTCAAGATGTGTTTGATAATTTTAAGGCATGTGATTACTTTGGCTCAAAAAATAGGGGCACGCAAAATGAGGAAAAAGAAAAATGACCTGACGAAGCCAAAATGAAAAGAGGGGGTCCCCATCCAAATGGGGCATGTGTGCTATAGGCACAACAAGAAGAGCATCCCAAGGTTCTGAAATAGATTTTTGATAGATTAGAGCATTATCGATTGCGGCTAAATCCTAAGAAATGTGTCTTTGGTGTCACTTCAAGAAAATTGTTGGGATTTATTGTATCCAGGTGAGGTATAGAAGTTGATCTAGCAAAAGCCAAGGCTATCATTGAAATTCCCTCACCTAGGAATTTAAAATATTTAAGAAGCCTACGAGGAAAAATATAGTCAATTTAGTGCTTTATAGCTCAACTTGTTGATAAGTGTTAGCCCTTTACTCATATTCTTCATAAGGACATAGTCTTCAAATGGGATTCAGAATGCCAATAAGGTTTTGATAAAATCAAGGAATACCTTACTAATCCTCCCATCTTGATGCCTATTATAATAGGAAAACTAATGTTGCTTTACATCTCTACCACATCTGTTGCACTGGGGGCACTTTTAGCTCAACATAATAAGAATGGGAAGGAAAGGGCCATCTACTATATCAACTGCACACTTGTTGGATAAAAGCTCAACTACACACCCATTGTTGGTATGTGGTGACTAATCATGCAAATACTATACACTCTTAACGTATCCTTTCTAGGGTTCAGGGTCAGGTTGGGCCCCGATTAGGGGTTTGGGGGTGCAACCCCTGAACTTTTTTCCCCATTAACATTTCAAGGGGTTGATAGTTAATTTTTTGTTAACCGATTGATGAAAAATTACTTTGTAAAAACATAATTCTAGAAGCTTCCAAAAGGCTTGTTATAAGTAGTCGAGATATGTGTTGCAGTATGGTATTCATGAGATTGTAATTTTTTTTGCACTAGATAATAAAATTAGTGGATGGATGAGTTTCTATGGATGTAATCCATATTGGGTGAACCACATTAAAATTCTATGTTGATCGCTTTTATGTTATTCTTCATTATTATATTTGGGTTATTTAATCTACATATAATTGTTAATATTTATTTCTTCGATCTACCTAAATCCTAACAACTGGAATCAAAGTTGTGTGTATTTCGGTTGATTGGAAGGAAACCTCTAGATTTGAGTGGGAGCAATGGAAGAAGGAAATTTCAAGGTTGAGAATTTCAACGACCAAAACTATCAATTATGGAATATGTAGATGGATGATTATTTGTATCAAAAGGATCTATGGTGGCCATTGTAAGGAAAAGCAAAGAAAGATGTTGCGATGAGTGATGAAGAATGGGAGATTCTAGATAGAAAGGCATTGGGAACCATTTGGTTGTGCTTGGCACCATCTATGGAATTCAATATAATAGAAGCAAAGATAATAGAGGATCTGATGGAAGGTTTGGCTAAATTTTATGAAAAACCCTCAGCCTCAAATAAGGTATTTCTTATGAAGCGTTTGTTTAATCTAAAAATGATTGAAGGATGATCTATGACAAATCATTTAAATGAGTTTAATACAATTAATAGTTAGTTAACTTCTATAAAAGTGAATTTTAATGAAGAGGTGAGATCTCTCTTGGTTTTATGTTCTTTTCCAGAAAGTTGGAATAGCTTGGTAATGGTTGTAAGTAACTTTGTGTCTGGTTCAAATACATTGAAATTTGATGATGTTGTTGGTGTTATCCTTAGTGAGGAAATGTGATAGAAAAACATAGGTGAGAGTTCAACATTGGGTAATTCTTTGGTTGTAGAGAACATGGGAAGAAAAAATGAGAGGAAAAATCCTAACAAATCATGGGAAGTCATAAGGGAAGTCGAAGAAAGGTAGATCTAAATCCAAAGGAAGAATGGATTGTGGGCACTATGGAAAGCTAGGACACTTGAAGAAGGATTGTTGGTCTCAAAATGGAAAAAAAAGGAGATGGACAACATGATGACAATAAGGAAGCTAATGTTGCAAGTAATAAATTACAGGATGCTTTAATTTTGTGTTTAGATAATGCTAATGATTCCTAGGTAGTAGATTCAAGGGCTTCATTTCATGCCACAACCCATAGGAAATATTTTGTAGATTATGTTCAAGGTGATTTTGGACAGGTATATTTAGGTGATGATGAACCCTACCAGATTGTTGGAAAAGGAAAGATAAAAATCAAATTATAGAATGGAAATGAATGGTTGCTACAAGAGGTAAGAAATGTTCCAAATTTGAGAAGGAATTTAATTTCTACAAGACAACTGGGTAGTGAAGGCTACATAGTTACCTTTTCAAAAAAAGTCTGGAAGGTCACTAAAGGTGCATTAGTAGTAGCTAAAGGTGAAAAGGTAGGCACATTTTATTTGTGTACTAGTAATACTTATTCTACCTTAGATGCTATAGAAAAAGTTGCTACTGAGATAGTTATAGCACTTGCTATAGGGGCAGAAACAAAATTGTGGCACCATAGACTTGGGCACATGACTGGGAAAGGGATGAAGATCATTCACTCCAAAAATTTGCTACCATATTTGAAGTAGATTGACTTGGATTTCTATAGAAATTGTGTTTATGGAAAATAGAAAAGAGTCTGATTTCTCAAAGTTGGGAAAGAGAAGAAGAGTGAGAAATTAGAGCTTGTGCATTTAGGCGTATGGGGACCAACTTAGGTATCTTCTCTTAGTGGCTCTTGCTATTATGTTACTTTTATTGATGATGCAACTAGAAAAACATGGGTGTATTTACTAAAACAAAAAATCAAAAGTATTTGAAACTTTTAAAAAGTGGAAAGATATGGTTGAGAATGAGACAGGAAAAAAGTTGAAGTGTCTCAGATCTGATAATGGAGGTGAGTATTGCAACAAATAATTTGAAACTTACTGTTCATACAAGGGAATCTGTAGGAAAAAAATAGTTCTTGGAAACCCACAAGAAAATGGTGTGTTTGAGAGGATGAATAGGACCATTATGGAGCGTGCAAGGAGCATGAGATTGCATGCTAGACTACCCTTAGAGTTTTGGGAAGATTCTATACATACCATTATTTATTTAATAAACATGGGACCTTCAAATCCTTTGGATGGTGGCATTCCAAAGGAGGCATTGATAGGTAAAAAGGTAAACTATTCATTTTTTAAAACCTTTGGTTGTGAAGCTTTTGTCCATGTTTATATTGAAAATAGAACCAAGCTCAAGGCTAAGTCTAAAAAATGTACCTTCACTAGATATGGAGTAGATGAATTTGGTTATCAGTTATGGGATTATAAAAATTATAAATCATTACAAGTAGAGATGTTATATTCAATGAGAAGGTCATGTATAAGGATCAACTACAGGAAAAGAAGCATGAATAGGCCAAAAAGGAATATGTGGTGTTGGATGAGATTCTAGAAAATAAAATGCTAATGGTACTTGATGCTCAACAACAAGAAGTTGTCCCATAGACTCTTGCAAGTGTTAGATGTTCTACAAGGATAACTAGACCTCCAGAAATATTTTATCCATCATTATATTTATATTATTAACTAATTCTAGTGAGCTTGAAGGTTATGAAGAAGCAATGCAGGTAGATACCAAAAAATAGTGGGAGCTAGGTATGAAAGAGTAAATGGATTCCTTCACTAGTAGAATTAGGCAAATAAATGACTAATTTGGTCGTTGACTAAAAAATTATTTAGTCATAGAAATAAAAATGACTAAATAGTTAGTCACCAAATACAAATTAGACAAAATTTTAAAAAAACATTTTGGCCAATTATTGGCACAATGTATTGGCATGATTCATTATTTGTGTTTATTCATGTTCATTTCAAACCTCGCTTCATTCATTAGTTACAGTTGGTTAGACTAGCACTAAGGAACCTCATTTTGAGTTACAACAGTTGGGTGTGTGAACTACACTAGGCATTTTGAGTTACAACACTTGCATGAGCGATAAAGATTGTTTGGAGAGGACCTGGAGAATTCTAAAAAGGTAGGCAAGGAATTTGGTGTTTTCTACAAAGTATTTGAAGTCTGCAATGATGTTGGATTTGGGGATGCCCTCTACAAAAAATTCAGAGGCAATTCAAAACCCTCATTACATTAAACACAAAATCTATAGCTTTCTGATTGGCAACTTATAGTAGTTACAATCTACTGCTCTTAATAATGTTCTTTTACAATCTTGCCACTATTCTGGTTCATAATGTGTTCGAGCTAAATATAATAAAATTTGGGTTTCAGTGCCAAAATAGAATTTCCTCAAACAATTTTGATACATTTTCACCACAAGCACAAACTATCCTTGTGCAAAGTAAACATGTGATAGATTTACCCACACATCAAGCATTTGAACAAAGATGTTTCCTATAGCAGCTTCTTGTACCTGTGTAAAAAATTCCTTTGCAATATCAAATTGACCCCTTTTAGCTAGCACAATGGCTACCCCACTTTTAGCATAAACATTTCTTGGTCTTTGTGCCAACACTTTAAAATGGCTTCCCCATTTGTAGCATAAACATTTTCACTACAAGCACAAATTGTCCTTGTGCAAAGTAAACATGTGTTAGATTTACCCACACATTAGGCATTTAAAAAAAGATGTTTCCTATAGCAGCTTCTTGTACCTGTGTAAAAATTTCCTTTGCAATATCAAATTTACCCCTTTCAACTAGCACAATGGCTACCCCATTTGCAGTATAGACATTTCCTAGTCTCTATGCCAACACTTTTTAAAAGTGGCCCCTTTTATGACATTAAGATCCTCTTGAGTTATTATTATACTCCTATTTTCCAAGAGAAAAATCCCCAAGGCCCATGGGAAATGAACAATGAGCATTTTAGTTTCAACTTGGTTTCATTTCAAAAAGGGAAAACCTAGTTTCATTTCGAAAAGGGGACATTACTTTGTACAAAATTTGTTTAACAGTAGAATAATTTAATCCACCTATTTGGGACTATAAAATAAAACTAGATGAATTAATCTATTTTCAATTATAGGTTCTTTTATTCTAGAATCTAATAGAAAGATAAAGCATAATGCATTGAAGGACACAAAAAATGTTCTAAAATAAAGACTAAAATAGGTTTCCCATAAAAAACAAGAAAGAGGAAAAATGAAAAGATAACATACAGATGATTCATTTGAGGTTTTTGATAAGATCTCATTTAACTATGTCAAATGGATTTGGAAGGGACAAAGCATATTTGATTGACTAAAATTTTGAGGTAGCTTATCCATCATCATTGTATGCATCATCTTCTCTTGCAATTTGTTTCTACAATGCACCAAGAGAAGATGATGCATACAATGACGATGGATAAGCTACCTCAAAATTTTAGTCAATCAAATATTCTTTGTCCCTCCCAAATCCATTTGACATAGTTAAATGAGATCTTATCAAAAACCTCAAATGAATCATTTGTATGTTATATTTTCATTTTTCCTCTTTCTTGTTTTTTATGGGCAACCTATTTTAGTTCTTATTTTAGAACATTTTGTGTCCTTCAATGTATTATGTTTTATCTTTCTATCAGATTCTAGATTAAAAGAACCTATAATTGAAAATAGATTAATTCATCTATTTTTATTTTACAGTCCCAAATAGGTGGATTAAATTATTTTGTTGTTAAAAAAATTATACAATGTAATGTCCCCTTTTTGAAATGAAACCAAGTTGAAACTCAAATGCTCATCGTTCATTTCCCATGGGGATTTTTCTCTTGGAAAATAGGAGCTAGGTTTGGTTAAAGCTCAGGAAGCCTAGAAATCATCATCATATGGATCATCTTCTCTTGAACTCTGTTTCTACAATGGTTCATCATCTTTAGAATCAGAGTATGCATGTCTCCTTTGTGATTTTGTTGAAACTGGAGAATTTGTCTCACCATCATTAGAGTCCTCTAGACCTACAACTACAATAATATCTTGGGAATTTTCTACATCATCTTATGCCTTATCACTCATATAATTTTCCTCATCTTCCATGGCAACATCAGGTCCTCCATATAAGAATCATAAGCCTTGTGGCCCTTATCCTTCTTCTTTTTCTTCTTTTCCTTCTTTTGTTTTTTCTCAAACTGACCAGCCTCATCATTGTCATCATCCCTATCCTTATACTTACTCTTCCATAATTGGGCATGTGCAAGATCATCATGGAAATAATAGGCCCTTAAGTGGTGAAAAATTTAGAAAAATCAGAGTTAGGCAACTTGACGTAAAATTTTGAATAAGTTATCTATATTATTTCAAAAATATGTAATAATATAATCTATAGCAAATTAAATGTAATTTCTAAACCACTAGGTTTTTTTTTTTTTAAATCTAATTGGTGAAAATTTGAAATTTTAATGGAGTAGTACTTAAATTTTAGGGAAAAAATAAGAAGTAGGTGTCTATCTAACCATCCTAACCACAATAAAATGATAATATTTTTTATAATATTTTAGATATAAGTAGAGGACTCATGTCCCAATGTGATGCATATTTTTTGTAATTTTTTTCCAAGTAAACAATTAATTATGATTTTTTTATTAAAATTTTTAAAAATATAAAACTCGTATGTCTGACCACCTTAACTTGGTCAGAACTTCACGAAATTCTTTTTTTTTTAATCCTATAGTTTGCGAAGCATAGAATGTGACACATATTTCGGATTCAAAAAAAGTGATATCATTTGAAAGCCATAGATGTTTTTCAGTAAGCCTATCAATTAGGACTTTAGTTGTAATTCAAATAGAAAATGAATAATAATTATTTATTAAATTCAAAGTAAAGCATAATTTATATGGGTGTAAATATGAGAATCTCCTTTAAAAACCCTTTTTGTTTCATCAATTTCGGGTAAAAATAAAGTCGTCAGCCACATACCCTACACATACCCATCATATTGCCACTTTTTGGCCCATCATAATCCTAAACATACCCAATTCCTTCACACATTAAAATTGCTCCTTTTGTTCCATCACCCACTGAAGTTCTTCCTCTTTCTTTCTCCTTTCCATCTGAATCCTTCGTTCTTCATCAAATTTTCATTTTGCTTCATCAACCAAGACAAGTTGGCATGCTACTTTAATTGTTTATTTTGCTTTAAGCTAGTCATCTATTTTCAGTTCCATGTTGCCAAGCATACATAAAGCATTTTATGAGTTTTTATCCACCTTAAGTGCACCCCCAATCAATTCTAAGCTTAGTTGGATCTCATTCCAAGCCTGAGCCATTGATGCAAGATGTAGATATGCATCCACATAATCAAGAAACTTGAACAATATTAGCCTATATAAAATATTTTCTTTTTGAGTATCATGTAGTTGTTCAAACAACCTAGCAAGATTAAATAGTGGTGTAACTTTATCCCATGGTAACTCAAGTGAGACACCACCTTCTTCTAGTCGATGGAAGAATTCCATATCCTTAAAGTGCACAATTTTTTTTTGTAGAATTGGCACTGGGTCTTTTATTTATTAATTCAACCCAAATGCCATTTCCTAATGCCTCCATAAAAGTTTGTTGAGCTAACTCTAGTTCATCACTGATGAAAATCCAAGGTGAATAATAACTCACAACAAACTAGTGTCAATTCAAAAACAATGAATTCTTCTTGGAAACATCTTCAATCTGTCAGACATCAACTCACCCTCAAGGAGTCTTATTCCTCCAATCTATACAACAACTAAAAACCTCCACCAAGGATCTGAAAAAGTCCCTCAACATTCCTTTGATGACAATTTAGCCATTTGAATTCAATCTTAAAGTTAGATTCCTCTAGATCTTCAAAACTCACCTTTTGTCACTAATCTTCCTTGTAGCATAGGGAAACTGATTTTTCAGTCTTTTCTCCAAATTCCTCCAAAACACCTAAGAAATAAAACATGGAATCAATCACCCATTTCAGATTCATTCAACATATCAAAGACTCAAGTATCACTATTTTGGATCAAAGGTTTCAAAATCAAGAACTTCACAGTTTTAGGCCTCCAATTAGGCCATTTTTACAAAGAGACCCCTCTTTGTAAAACCTCTCCAAAAGCCAAAACCCAAAAAAAGTCTTGAAAAATGATTCAAAACAAGAGATTTTCTAGGATTTATGACCCCATATACTCATTTAAACCTCAAACTCAAAAACCCTCCTAGAACTTGCAAAAAACAAGGGTTTTAGTAGAAATCAATATTTCCAGGCTTTCCCAATCATGCCAATGTTTCAAACACTCATAATAGGGCCTATACAGACCTACCACATCATTCAAAACTTTATTGCAACATTTGTTCCCAAAAACCTAACATAGAACCTCCATTTTCATGTCAAAAACTCACTTTTCAGCCTAAGGTAACACCACCCAGCCCTATAGACACATTTCCATGCTTAAATAAATCATGGAAACTTAAAAGAAACATGGTACAATCCTTCCCTCTGAATCACATAGCATCACAATAGGAGGAAAGGCTCCATCTTTAAATTGAAATGTAACTCAGACCATGCTGGTCTATACAGGCTGAACAAGGAACAATGGAGTTTTCCTTTCACAAAGTTAATCAAATGAGCCTCAAAACAAAAGGAATTATATGTTAGAACATTCCACCAAAATATTTATAAATTTCAAATCATTGAGGGCCTGTACTGGGCCGCACACAGGGAAAAAAGAGATCAAGAACTCAGGAAAATGCTTGAAAACCCACAGTTGAATGTTGTAAAACAGAGCACCAATTCCTCAAAAGCATTTCATTGAAACTTTATTTGGGCTTATATGATGTCTTTATACATTCTCAAATAAGGGAAAACTTCCTTCAACACCTATAACCACCCTTGAACTACCCATCCTTTATTAAGCCTAAAAGCACTTGTATTAACAATAGTTTGCTTAGTAGGCTCCATTATGCCAATTTGTTGTTCTAAAGACCTAAGATCATTTAGACTCCCTTACCTTACCCAAAACATGACCTTTAGACTCTTCCTCAACATTTCCATTTACATTTTACATAAATTCTCCTTTGTGGTAACATTAACAATCATTTGATTCAAGAGTGCTCTTTGCACATTTGACCACCTTAGCCCACAAATTCCCTAAATGACTCAACAAACACTTTTATTACATTATGGTTGGTCATTTTAGACCTTATTGAACAAAATGAACACAAAATACTTAACAAGAACCTAATAAACATTCAAATATCCAAAATTGAACATTGTGGTGTAGGTGCTCCTGCACCAATCACACTCAAAATGAAGAACCCCAATGTTGTTTAACAATTGAATGGGTACTTCTTCTTTGCTCTTCTTCAGAAGATACTTTGGCATCTTAAGAGAATCTAAGGTTGCACTGGGGTCTAATGATATTAATAACTTACCCATCTTGATAAATGCATGGGCATCATGTGGATCTATGCGAGTTGCCTTAAAATTTTCAAAGCCTTCTCTGCCTACCATTGATGAGCATATATATGGCCTACAACTTTTAAGCTCTCATAGTTCTTAGGGTGGACCTCCAAAACCTTTTCAAAATTTGAGAGAGAACTCTTAATATCTCCTACCTTCAATTGAACTTGTCCACAAAATCTCATGGCCTCTAGCTTTCCTTGACTGATGCCATGTAGTAGTGGCCAGTTATGTCATAATCACCTTTACTATGATAAGATCATGCAAGATTATAATATGAATGGGATTTCATGAGATGGTGGTCAATTGAAACAAGAGTTGTCTTAGTCAACTATTCCATAAGAAAATGTTGCCCTATGAAGAAAATATGGTTTGCTAAATGATTCAATTCCATTGCACAGTATGGGTATAATTCAAAGGCTCTACACATATTTTCCATTCCTTCATGAACACTGCCTTTTTCACTAACTATGAGAATCTTACAATTAAAAAATGCACAAAACTGACCATAGAGATTTTTCCCCATTTCAAATAACAAAATTTCCAAAAATATGCATTTAAAACCTACAAAAAAATGCAAATAAACTAACGTTGATTTTTGCAGCAAAAAAAACCATGAGACCATAGCTTGTTGCTTACTATTATGCTTTGATAGATTTTTTCCAAGCATCCATAGCTTTTTGCTTACTATTATGCTTTGATAGATTTTTTCCAAGCATCCATAGCTTGTTGCTTACTATTATTGATAGATTTTTTCCAAGCATCCATAGCTTGTTGCTTACTATTATGCTTTGATAGATTTTTTCCAAGCATTTGTATCTTGTTTGAAATCACCTGTTTTAGGCTTTTAGCCATAGTAGCAAGGCAGTGAACTATTTGATAAAATGCTTTGGTAGAAATGTATGAAAAAAGTGGTAGCATAGACAAGGCAATGAACTTTGGCAAAAATGCCTCAAAGAAATTTGGTCTCAAGGTGATGGAATGCCATGACGAATGCCATGAAAAGTGAATTGTTATGGATTTTCATGGCATTCCATCACCATGAGACCACATTTCTTCGAGGCATTTTTTCAACTAGTTCACTACCTTGTCTATGTTATTTCTTACTATTATGCTTTGATAGATTTTTTGCAAGCATCCATGGCTTGTTCGAAAGCACTTGTTTTAGGATTTTAGCCATAGCAACAAGGATGTGAGTTGTTTGATAAAATTATTTGGTAGAAATGTATGAAAATTATGGTAGCATAGACAAGGCAGTGAACTTTTTGAAAAAATGCCTCAAAGAAATGTGGTCTCATGGAATGCCATGACAAGCAAATGCAATTGGCAGCTACTCCTAGTTATTAGTTATGCAATGTGAAGTAACTGCATAACTGCTTAGGTTGAATTTGTAAAAACTATATTGTAATTGAAATTTTGTCATCTATGAGCATCTAGTTATTAGTTATGCAATGTAAAGTAATGCTTTGAGTTTGAAAGATGTGCAATGCAATGTAATCAACAATTTTAATATAAACTACAAAAATCTATTTTTTACAATCATTAGTTAAACTCTCTATTTAATCTGCTCTTTATAACTCTATTTCTATGGAAATGTCTTTCAATTAAAAAAAATAGTTTTTCTCTCTTATTCTACAATTTTTTACATTTTTTCATCTACCAGCATCTAGTTATTAGTTATGCAATGTGAAGTAATGCTTTGAGTTTGAAAGATGTGCAATGCAATGTAATCAAAATTTTGAATATAAACTACAAAAATATATTTTTTACAATTCATTAGTTAAACTCTCTATTTTATTTTCTCTCTATAACTCTATTGCTATGGAAATGCCGTTCAATTAAAAAAAATAGTTTTTGTCTCTTATTCTACATTTTTTTGTTGTTGTGTAGAACATTACAGATGGATCAACATCGAAGGTTGACTATGAATCAATAACATGCATTTGATGAGAGAATAGCCGATGAGAGGGACATGGATAGATACCCATGTCCATGTGATGACTGTCTTGGTGGAAAGATGAAAAAAAGAAGTCTAATTTATCAACATATGATAAGATATGGGAATAGTGGTATAACCCATTGGAATGTCAATTATTATGAAGATATGATAGAATGGCAGAGTGTGAGAGATGAAGAGGCAACAAACATAGATGAAGTGGCACAAAACATAGATGAAGAGGCAACAATGTTAGATGAAGGGTTTGAAGTTGATAGAATGTTGGATGAGGGTCTAAACGATGATTGGGCCAAGTTGATAGAGGATGCTTTAAAGCCTGTGTATGCTAATTGCAAGTTAATTCATTTGAAAACAATCCTTCAAATTCTTAACTTGCAAGTAACGTTTTGTTGGAAAAATGAGAGTGTAGATCAGTTATTGGCATTATTAAGTTTGTTGTTACCACCTGACTCCACATTGCCAACAAAATGAAGTCAATGTAGAAAGGAAATCCTAATCTAGGATTAGGGTATGAAAACATCCACACATGTGTGAATGTTTATGTATTATTTTGCAATAATCTTGCAAGTGAGAGTGAATGTCTAAAATTCCATGAAGCGAGGTATAGACAAGGGTTGAAATTAGCTATGGTTCCTAGAAAGGTTCTTCGCCACTTTCCGGTAATCCCACAATTACTTTGAATGTATAGGTGCAGAGACATTGTTGAACTTATGTAATGGCATGCCCAAAATAAGAGCACCAATGGAAAACAATGGCATGTGCCTGATTCTACGACATGTATGGAATTTGATAATAGATGGCCTCATTTTCTCAAGATCCTCGTAATATAAGGTTAGGCTTGGCTCTAGATGGGATGAACCCATTCTGAGATCAAAGTAATAAATGGTCAACTTGACCAATGTTTTTAATAGATTGTAACTTGCCTCAATGGTTAGCAACTAAACCAATTTTCTCAATGCTATCATTGATTATACCAGGAAAGAAAAGTGTTACTTTAGATACAATTGATGCTTATCTAGAGCTATTATATGATGAGCTAATGGAATTGTAGAAAGGAATTAAATCATTTCCATCTTTAAGGGATGGTTATTCAATAAAATTCACTTTAATATCTTCCTTATTGTTTACAATTCATGATCTTCCTGCATATGGCACATTGTCTGGTCTCAATGTTCATGGATAACATGGATGTTGATGAGGGCACAACCCGAGACACATAAAATAACCCACAAACAAGAGAATAATTTTATTATTTAGAAAATGGAGCTGCTTACATGTAGAGGATCTCAAATCCCCAAATTTTACAACACATGCAAGTTACAGAAAGCTACAGAATAACCCTTTCGCAATATGCGAGCTTGTCCCCAAAAAGTTACCCAAAAATTAGAAACCCGCCCATAAATAGAGCTCCTCTTTAGTTTGGAGCCAAAACAACATTAAAATTCGAGTTTAAGCGGTTTGGCGTCGAAAATTACAACTTGAAATTCAAATTTCAAAAGAACATTTGCAATTCTATCTTCCAGAAAGTGCGTCAACTTCTCGGGGCCATAACTTTTGATCCGGGGCTCTGATTCGCGAACCATTTGAACTGTTGGAAAGGTCTCGAAGTCAAGAACGCGCTCAAAACTAGCTATGCCAATTTTGGAAAGTTTCAGGGCCATTCTGGGAGCTCTAAGTGCCTCAAATCCAACTCGGAAGATTTTCAAGTGCGAATATGAGAAACTAAAACTGCAATATCTTTCAACCCAGGAATAGAAAATAAAAACCGTAAATTGGGAATTTCATTATGACGAAAATGGTATCCAAAAATATAAACACATCTAAAAATTGAGAAACTTGAAATTTAACTATTTTTGGGTGATGCAAGATTGCCCTTACACCACTGGATGCTCCTGCATCAGACACCCAGGGTAATTTGAGAAGTGACCATGTCATGTCTCAGATGGTTGAAGAAAACCCAACTAGTCAACCACTGCCTTAGATAGCCAGGATGAATCTTCAACAGGTCGTCCTTTCCATTTCACTAGATATTCTTCATACTACCTGTTCCTGGTACTCCTTCCCACACGACTATCCAAGATTTCCTCAATCTCCTCCTTTTCTGAAGTAGGTGTTGGAATCCCACACTATTCTATCGTTGATACTTCATCTGCGCCACCTTCATGATACTCTCAAATCTAAAATGTTGAACATAGGGGAAATGTTGAATCCATCCGGCAATCTACCTCATATGCATTCCCTGAATCATGCCTCTCAAAATTTTACAAGGACCAACTTCTTCATCTTCAATTTGTTATATGTTCCCCATTGGAAACCTTTCTTTCCTCAAGTAGACCATCACTTCATCACCAATCTGAAACTCCTTATACCTCCTCTTATGATCTTCCTTAGCCTGAATGCATATCATCTTGTTAATATGTTCTCTTACCTTCTCATGTATATCATGTGTTCCAAAATCTTCAAATTTAGCACTTATTCTTCCTCTTGGTCCATCTTCAATTTCGAGCTATTTGGGCTCCATACACAATTTGGAATGGTGATCTACCAAGGCTTCTATTGACAAATTGTTGTAAGAAAATTTTGCCGGTAAGATCAAGTCCCATCCCTTGGGTTTATCTCCTACCAAAATCTCAGTAGGTTACACAGACTCCTATTAACAACCTAAATGCCCATCTGTTTGTGGATGGTGTGCGAACTAAACTTCAACTTTGTTTCAGCTTCTTCCACAAGGTCCTCCAAAAGTACCCCACAAATTTGGTGTCACGATCTGAAACAATACTCTTTGGTAGACCATGTAGCCTCACCACCTCTTTGAAGAACAAGTCAGCAATGTGGACTGCATCATGGGTCTTCTGACATGGAATTAAATGTGTCATCTTCGAAAACCTGTCAACTACCACAAATACTGAATCATTCCCTCTTTGCGTCCTTGGCAAACCAAGAACAAAGTCTATACTTATATCCTCCCATGGCATCTTTGGTACAGGTAAAGGCTGATATAAGCCTATATTTGGCTCACTCCTTTAGCCATCTGGCATGCCCTGCAACTCTGTACAAACTTCTTCACATCTTGTGATAACTGAGGCCAATAATAATGCTCACTGATAATGGCAATAGTCTTATCTCGACCAAAATGTCCTACCATTCCTCCCTATGCTTCTCCTTTATCAGGTTTTCCCTCATGGAACTCCTCGGGATACACAATTGACTTCCCTTAAATAAATTCCATCCTGGATTATGAAATCCAACCACCTTGTCTTGTCCACTGTAACAAGTTCATTGCAAGCTTTCCAAGCCTCTGCAAAATCAGATCTTCTGATATGTTGTCTTGAGTTCATTGAACCCAACCACTTCAACTGCATCTTTGTCATCAATGTATGCCTCCTACTTAAGGCATCCGCAACCCTATTTGACTTCCCACTCCTATGTTTCAAAACAAAGGTATAACTCTACAAAAACTCTACCCATTTCATATGCATCTGATTTAATTTTCCCTGACTATTTATGTACTGCAAGGCCTGATGATCAGTATATAGAACAAATTCCTTGCACAAATAATGTCTCCATTTCTTTAATGCTTGAACTATTGCATAAAATTCCGATCATATACAGAATACTTTCTTCATCATTTAATCTTTCACCGAAATAGGCAATGGGCTTTTCTTGGCTCAACACCTGCCCAATGGCACAACCACTCAGCATCACAATCCACAGCTGCAAACGCCACTGAAACTGGAGCAGGTTGGTCTATCACTCTCGCCCTCAGCTCAAAAACTTTTTTGCCTGTGCTCCCCTAATTCTTTTCTATCCCTCTCATTGTTGCCAAGGGTCCACAAACTACTCAAGTTTCTAATGAACTTTCTAAAACTAGCCAAACCACATGGAAAGATCTCACCTTGGTAGCAGTTCTGGGTAGGCCATCCTAGCTCACCTCTCCTCGGGTCCATCTTGAGACCTTCTCTGAGACAACAAACCCCAAGTACACTAACTCCCTCTTCACAAACCGACTTCTTCAGATTAATCAATAGTTCTCTTCTCTTAACTTCTCAAAGGCTCTTCGAATATGCATCAAATGCTCATCCAACATCTTTACGAAAATCAAAATATCATCTAAATACAATAACAAAACTTCCCAGAAATTTTTTAGTACTGTTCATGAGCCGCATGAATGTGCTTTGCATTGGTTAGCCCAAAAGGCATGACTAACCACTGTACATGCCCCTCTTTGGTCTTGAAGGCTTCCATTCATCTCCCTCTCAAATCTGGATTTGGTGATATCCACTCTTCAGATCAATCTTTGTGAAGTATTGAGCTCCACTCAAACAATCCATGAGGTCATCCATCCTTGGCGGGGGAAATCGTACTTGATTGTTATCTTGTTTATGGCTAGGAATCTGTACACATCCTCCACTCCCCATCCTTCTTTGGTGCTAGTACTGCAGGTACTGCACATGGACTCAAACTCTCCTGTATCAAACCCTTTCTCAACAACTCTTGAACTTGTCTGTCAACTCCTCATTTTTGTGAGTCATTCTATGAGCTGCCTTATTTGGAAACGCTCTGAAATCAAGTCAATGATGACTGATCTTCCTTATTACGGTAAACCTCGTACATTATCGAAACAATATCCTGAAACTCATCCAACATCCCAAAAACTTCTTCTGGAACCTTCTCACTATCCTCCTTACTCACTCTAGGAATCAATGCATAACACACATGCTCATGCTTCATACCTTCTAAAAATTTTCTTCCATCTACATAACAAATTCTAGCACTATTGCATACCTTTTCTTCGGTCTCCTTCAGGGGTTTCAACTTGTGACGAACCCCATCCTTTGTCAAGGAATAAGTGTTTGCATGGCCATCATGTATAGCTCGCCTATCGAATTGCCATCGGCCTCCCCAACAACATGTGACATGCATCCATGGGGATGATATCACAGAGTACCTCATCATGGTAGCTCTCGATCTTGAACTTTACTAGGCACTGCTCATTGACCAAAACTTTGTGGTCTTTTCTGCAACCAGGCAATCCGATATGGATGTGGGTGCCTTTCCCTCTTTAAATTTCAACTTTGTGACCATCTCCTCTGACACCAGATTATCAGTGCTCTCCACCATCAATAATGACATCACAACATTTTCCTTCACACTTGCACCTTGTGTGAAACAGATTCTTCCTCTGTTTGGGTTCCTTTCTCACCAACAGGCTTCTCCTAATCACTAGGGCTTCTCCCTTTCGATCATCCGAATGCTCAAATTGGGCCTCCTCATCTGCACATGCACAACCCTTCCACCACCTTCTCCGGCCTTTGTCTTCCCTTCCTTGGTGTTGTGGACATTCATAGGCTTGTGCCCTTCTTCACCACACTAGAAACATTCCCAAACCACCTCTTCCTGATCCTTGTCCATATCTCCCTCGTCCTCTACCTCTTTGATCACCACTACTTTGATCACGAGGTGAAGCAAGTTGTCATTCCTTTGGCTTCGGCTGTACCCACATTTTCACTTTTCATCATCATTTCGGCTTCCTAAGGTCTTCCATTGCCTTCCGCTTTGACCTCCTCGTCCTTTGCTGCCATCAAATCTTTTGTTCAGCCTTCCACCTTCTCGTGAGCAAACCCATACACATCCTCAATGGTGGTCATTCGACTAGGCTTAACTCCTCCTAAATGCTCGGTCGTAACCCATTAAGATATCGGCTACCTTCTCCTTATTGGCCTCTATGTGACCCGTTCGATGATTATCTTGTGAAATCTTCAGTATATTCTTTTCACAGATCTGCTTCCTTGCTTCAACCCTTGAAATTTCTTCAACAGATCTAACTCGTAGTCCACTGGTATGAACTGCCTCCGTTTCTCTACCATGCGATCCCATCTGGTGATATTTCCTTTTCCTCTTCGATTTCTTTCCAACTGAACCTCTTTCCACCAAATACTGGCATGGCCCTTCAGCTTCATTTTCACAAACTTAACCTGATCTCGGGTCCTCTATTTCCTCATACTCAAAATATTCTTCTAGCTCATTGATCCAGTCAATCAACTCTTCGGGTTCAAACTTCCGAATAACTGGGGACTTCTGCTTCTGGGTCTTTTCCCGATCTTTGAAATGGCCCTTATTAGCCGCATTTGGTCTTGATCAATTGCTTCTTCTTCCTCTTCTACATCTGAACCTTCTTCCTCTCCTTCATCCTCACTTTCCTCCCCAGGTTTAACCCTCTTCTCAACTGCCTTGTAACTATCAATCTATCGGAGGGTTGCTAGTGCATCTCTCCACCACATTTTGCGCCCACCACCTTCTCGCACCACCATTCCTACTGTGCATCACTCTTGGAGGCATCTTTTCTTGACCCTCACCACAACCACGGCCTCCCTGTGCGGCGGCTTCATGATGTTATCATCCTACGCCAAGAAGCCGCTCGATACTACTTGATGAGGGCACAACCGACACAAAAAATAACCCACAAACAAGAGAATAATTTTATTATTCAAAAATGGAGCTTATACATGAGGATCTCAACTCCCCAAGTTCTACAACACATGCAAGTTATAGAAAGCTACAGAATCACCCTTTCGCAATATGCGAGCTTGTCCCCAAAAGTTACCCAAAAATTAGAAACCTACCCATAAATAGAGATCCTCTTTAGTTTGGAGCCAAAACAACATTAAAATTTGAGTTTAGGCGTTTGGCGCCGAAAATTACAACTTGAAATTCAAATTTCAAAAGAACATTTGCAATTGTATTTCCAGAAAGTGCGCCAACTTCCCGGGCCATAACTTTTGATCCGGGTCTGATTCGAACCGTTTGAACCGTTGGAAAGGTCTCAAGTCAAGAACACTCAAAATTTTCTATGCCAATTTTAGAAAGTTTCAGGGCCATTCCGGAAGCTCTAAGTGCCTCAAATCCAACTCGTAATATTTTCAGTGCAAATCTGGGAAACTAAAACTGCAATATCTTTCAACCCAGGAATAGAAAATAAAAACCATAAATTGGGAATTTCATTATGACGAAAAGGGTATCCAAAAATGTAAAAACATCTAAAAATTGAGAAACTTGAAATTTAACTATTTTTGGGTGATGCAAGATTGCCCTTACACCACTGGATGCTCCTGCATCAGATGTCATGCTTGCAAATTTAAGGATTTTGTGAGGCACTCAAGAATTTTGCATAAGTGTATTTATTATGGATGTTGTGCTTACCTTAAAATGGATCATCCATATAGTCAACAAAAAACACGGTTCAATGGTCAAGAAGAGAATCATGAAGCACCTTTTCTAATAACAGGTGATTACATTATTGAGAATGGACAAAAAAGAATGTCATTTATTAAAAATAATGGGATTTCTAGTAGTAGTTATGATCCATGTAATGAAAGCAGTCTAAAAAGGTTGTGCATATTCTATAAGTTGCCATGCTTTAAGGATATAGCCATTAAGCATATTGTTGAATTTATTATAGAAACTCTTTTTGGTGCTTTTGATACTATTTCATCACGTGAAGAATTTTGAAAACTAAAGATTATTTGAAATATTTGGGTTGAAAAATATGATGATGAAAACTATAGAAAACCTAGTGCTCCTTATGTCTAGACAAAGGAACAACATTCACAATTCTTACAGTTGATGTCTTAGACTCGCTTTCCCACTGGATATGTAAGTAGTAGTATTAGAAGCCAAACTAACATTAATGGCTTAAGAGGCCTCAAGACCCATGAATATCATGTCATAATGGAGAATATTTTACCTATTATGGTAAATATATTAAGTTTGGAAAAGGGACCAAGATTGGTAGTTATAAGGTTGGGCCTAATATTAAAGAGTGTGTTTACATGTAATAGATCCTTCGAACTTTAATAGTTTAAGGGAGGAGGTTGTTGAAGTCCTTTGTCTATTGGAACAGGAATTTCCACCAAAAATCTTTAATATTTCTATGCATATTTTGATACATATACAATATGAACTAAAGCATTGTGGTCCAATAAGAACAAGATGGATGTATCCTATAGAACGATATATGAAGGTTTTGAAAAAAAAATGTTCATACTAGGGAAAAACTAGAAGGTAGCATGTCTGAGGGATATTCAATGCAAGAGGCCATGGGATTTTGCACAAAATATATGGAGGATTTTAAAAATTCCAATCAACGTGTATGGGATGATGATGAAGAAGAGACAATTGCATGTGAAGTATTAGAAGACAATGGATGTCACTTCAAGCTATCACATCAAGAAAGAAGTGTGATACATGCCTATATTCTTCAAAACACATCTTCGTTTGATAAGTAGCATAGGTAAAAAAAAAATTACACAATAATTTATTTACTTAATTACATTTACACATTTACATTATTAATCTTGCTATTTGTACATTAATATTCTGTGTAGAAAATATGAAGAAGAAAATCAAGCTTGGATGCAACATCGACCTCAAAAGCATAGACGTCGTGTTGATTTGATTGGAGGTGATTCTTTTCAAAAATTTGAATAATGGATTGCTAATGTAGTCAGTGATGCAAAACAAGAAGGTCAAGATATAACAACAGAGGAAAGTGAGCTTTCACAATCTCCACATTTATGGGCTATGCATTTCAATAGAATGTTGGCCTATGGTAGTCATTTAAGAGTGGAAGAAAAAAACAAAGGAAAGACAAATTGTGATTATGTTGTTAGTGCTAAATTTTTTCACAAAATTGAGAAGAGATTTTATGTTGGATTCATACAAGAAATTATTCTAGTGGACTATGGTGAAAACAGTCCTATATTATTAAAATGTAAGTGGATCCGACCATCTGCAGTACAATTTTATGAGTATGGATTTATACGCACAAATACAAGACAATTTTTATCAGAGACAAATGAGTCGTATGTTTCCCCTCTTCAAATTAACCAATCATTTCTAATTGATGATGTAAGAAGCCTAGGATGGTCATATGTCATTCAAACAGAGTCTTGTTCAAAATGAAAATTCATAGAAGTTGTTGATATAATGCCTAATGGGAAATATGTTAATTTAAAAGAAACATTCAAAAAAGTGGATGAAGACAATGATGGAGTGTTTGAAGAATACATTTTGAATACCAATGAATAGATTGGGAGAGAGAATGCATTTCATGTCATAGATGAGGATGAGGAAGAAAATCAAGTAGATACAAACACGAATGATTAGGATTTTGATCTTGCTAGCAATGCAGATGATTATGATGATGTTTTGTCACCTAAACTTTGGTTGTATATATGGTGTAATTTATTATTGAATGTAATAAGGATCTGAGTATAGGTATGCTTATTGACTGTTGTTTTACTGATATATTTATGAATGTAATCATCATTTCTTTGTTGGTACATTGTATACGAAACCTGAGATGTTCACTGCTGATTTGAAGTGCATTTAAAGTTAGGTTCAATCATTCTAATTAGTTTTCTTAATTTGGTTGAAATTTTTAAATTAATTTTGTTTAGTTAGAATATAATTTCTTGTATGTCCTATATGTTTTCTAGAAGAAAACATATAATGAACATCTCTGATTAATAATACATATAGATATCTTAACATTAGGTTAACTAAGCCTCATTAAAAAAAAATGATCTCTTAGGTCTGAATGACACTAAAAACTAAAACTGAGAGACTGCAAAATTAGAAAATTGTTCAATCATTTTAATAAAATGATATCTAAAATACTGCATTCATAATAAAATCCAATACCTCATTACCGTAGCAGTCAATAGAGGTATCCACGGGATGGCGAGACATATAGGTCAATTTACAAATGCTTACCGCAATACCATGGCAACCAAATATGGATACTGTGGGGTGGCGGTGAGAACATGTTAGAAACTAAAGTAAACCATAGCCTTGCAAGGGGTAAATAGTGACACTATGGTATGGCAGTGAACAATCACTCAACTGCTAGAATTAACCTGTTGTCCCGCGAGAGTCCAAAGGGGTCTGTGCAGGGTGGTGGTACTGCTAACCCTACCATACCACTACCCCACAGTGGTCTTGATATGATAGAGCAGTATGGAAATGAACAGTCTAAAGGGGTGTATGTGGGGTGGTAGCACTGCTAACGCTACCTGCAGCAGTCTTGAAATGATAGAGCGGTACTGTAATATAAGATGTCAAAGAATTTAATGATTACACCATTTGATTTCCCAAGATCAAAGGCATGTATTCAAACTACAAATATGGGAAGATTCTGAAATATTTTGCATGAATTGACATTAATAGTGAGGTGACTGATCTCAGCAGCAAATATTACTTGGGACTTGATGACACTTTGGCAATGTGACATTAATAGTGAGGTGACTAATCTCAACAACAAATATTACTTGGGACTCGATGACACTTTGGCAATCATTCACATAACTTAGTGTACCAGAGGCAAGGGAGTTCAAGCAGGAAGACTCTACAACTATTATTTTGTTGAGTAAGTTCATAGAAACCCTCTGTAGCAAGTGTATAAGAACTAAGTTTTCTTCTACAAGTATACACTTAAAGAAACCAAGTAGGAGTAAATTCTTCATCATGCCACCCAAAAGAAGTCAACTTGTGAGTAAAAAGGAAGAGTCCATAGTTTATAAAAGAGAGAAGAGGTCCCTGCAACAATTCATTTTAGATGTGTTACCCAATTATGTAAACAAAGGATTCAAAAAGGTGTGTAGCGATAAATCCCATGGATGTAGAGACCAAATTATCCCTATCTTAGGGTGGGATCTATTTTGGTACTTCTATGAAAAAATGGATGACAAGATTCCAGTTTTGAATCCTTGGACCTTAGATTTAGCCAGATTGATAGTCCCAAATGTCTTCGTAAATGTTGAGTTTATTAAAATATTGGCACAATATTATCACTCGGCTACCAGGACTATAAGAATGCCAGATGGCTCACCATTACTGGTGCTGACTAAAGAAGCAATTATAGAGTGTTTTATGTTAAAAAAGAAAACTATCACTAAGATTGACTTGGATAGAAGTGAGGAGGATTATAGGAGATTGAGAAAATCCTACAGGAGTGATGAAATTCCTTTACACATGAAAAGGGGTGTAAACAATAGGAGGATACCTATCTCCCCCTCCCAAATTGAGCCATTTTCCATAGAAGACTTCCAAGTATATTTCAAAAGAACTTATTTTTCTTTGTGCCAAGTGCTTGGAATAGATGCTGAAGAGAGGATGCCAACCTATCTCATGATGATGGCAATGAAGATACAAAATCCTGAAGTCAACATTGAGTATGACTTTGCTGCTAAAATTGAGAAAGGGCTACATGAGGGATTTTTGCAAGTAAGAGAGAACTTAGCTCCCATCACTTTCAGGAAATACCCATTGTTGTTTCATTTAATATTGTACCAAAATAGAAATAAATGGACTAAAAGAATGTGTTTTGGAATGACTGATGATGAAGGAAATAGGTTGCTTGTACAAAACTGGTGTTACATCTAGGATAATAGATGTAAAAATAGTTATTATGTAATATTTCATGATGATTTCTTAATAAAGGTAATGGCCAGTCTTGGTCATATTTCACCAAGATTTCCTAATAAAATCATGCAAGTATCAAGACCTTTAGCATTGAATCTAGATCAGGGACACACTCATAATTTCGGTGGCTAGTTCTCCTTAGCAGACCAAACAATAATAAGGGTCTACGTGTGTCCTCAAGCCCCACATGTTTTACCTAAATTTGTTTCTATTTGAATTGCATTTTTAGAATTTATGCGGTAAATGTTATGGATGGAGCAGGATGTTATGAAAAGATAGAAAAAAGGGGACATTCATCCCTAACCTAACTAAATGTGAGCAGCTATCCATAGGGTCTGACACTCTTGAAGAACTGTATAACTATTTGAAGATGAGGTATTCATTGAAGTCATTAGGAGAAATATTCTTTGATCATGAAGGGCATATTAATTTTATAAAGCAAACACTTCTCACTAAAGTTGTGATTACCCATGTAATGGATTACAAAGAAGATGTAATAAGAAATTGCTTTACATCTGATGAAGTTTTTCAGAGGAAGAGGAAGTGGGAAATCATAAAGAGGCTTGAGGAGGAGAAGAAGAAAAGGGGACACTGGTTTCCAAGGATTCTATGTTGAAGAAGGGTATCCTATCAAAAGGATGAGTGTAATAATTGACAACTTTGAAAGATTATATGTTGAACTAGAAAAGAAACTTGAGGGTCAGTCTTCAAAACCCTCCAAGCTACCCATCAAACCAAGTGGTATTGTAATCACAGACCCCCTACTAGACAGTGCCACAATACAATCAGAAGCATCCCCTAATAAACTAAGTTCTAAAAGGAAAAAAGACACATGGAGTTTCCCCCTTAGTGGCATATGAAATAACTGAAGGAGTAGGGGATACTAAAGAGGTAGCCGATGTACTTTTTAATTTTAAAGATGATAAAGTTGATTAGCCACACCTAAGCTTGCAACTGATGCTCACAAACTAGAAGAAATATTGGATGTACATGGGCATAATGATCAAGAAGTACATGATGATGAAAGGGTGATTGTTGCCCTTAGATTTATCGAACATGATGAATTTATTCAAACTCCCGAGTTGAAGTATTTTTTGTTTAAGATGAAAATGAAAGAATTTGAGGAGAGACTCCAAATTAATAAGATGGCCACTAAGGAGTCACAACATGACCATATTGTTACCCAGACTTTTGAAGAACTTAGGATTAATGAAATTACTTTTAGCCCCCAAGAAGCAAGATAATTTGTCTTTGAAAGCAATATACTAATTATTCCTGGGATGGAGTTAAAAAAGATATTCTTACTAGATCAAGTAAGAAGCCAAGAAGATCCCATGTTGGTTTCTAAATTCAATTCAGATGAGGGAATGAGTGGCATAGGTTACAATTCAAGACTTGAAACCCTAGCCTTTTGGACAAAGCAAAAAAGAATAGAAAAACCAAGATTGCTTGATGTTGTAAAAGAAATGAGAGGGAATTCCATGGTAAAGACACTTCAGCATTGGAGGTAGCTACTATGACAATGCACTCAACAATGTTTACTGGGGATGTGGTTAAATCTATGGAGCTTAGATTGGTAGAATATGAGAAAGCACAAACTGATCTGAATGATGAAGTGATTAGGTTATTCATAGAAAATGTGAAATTAAAAGAGCAGTTGAAGGGAGCAGGTCCTTCCCAAAGCATAGAATTAATAGTATACCAACCCCCTACCATCCAGACTGATATAGGTGCAATCACTGTTGAACAAGCAAATGTGCTAAAACAAGAAATTGAGAAGTTGAAAAAGAATAATGAAGAAACAAAGGAAAGAGAAAAGAGAGAAACCCTCGAGGTATTGGAACAGATCTTGGATCATAGGGTTAAACTAATTGTGGACAAATTGGAAAATGTGTATGAATTTTGTGTCACCTTGTCACAAGCAGTTGATCAAATAAAGGCCCATGTATCTATATTGGACCCCTTATTCAAGAAATGGAAACCTATACATCACACCTTAATGACTTTGTGAATTTTTTTACAAAGGAGTGTTGAGCCCCCTACAAATTTAAAGCCTACTGAGAAAATGGTATAAATGATCATAGATGAATTTCAATACATATCTATAGAAGAGAAAAAGATCAAGGAAAGAATGGATTCATTTCACAACTAAAGCAACGGTTAGTGCCGAAGATACTAAGGGATGATCATCAACTAAAAGGCTCCAAGGATTGGATAGATGAGTTTAGAAAAATTGTTCCCAACTGCCTCACTAATTTACAGAAGGATGGTGAGATAAATCATCACCCCCTCAATTTAACCTTGGATGGAATAATTGCACTGGATGTTGGATACTAAAAATTCATCACGAATGGAAAAGTTTTATTAGACAATAGATGGAAGAGTCACTTGGCCAACACAAAAAAATATAAGAGTACAAATGGCCCCATGATTGCATAATGTACCAATGGGAGCAGACATATCTAGCTCCCCCAGAAGAATAAGCCTTGTAGTGAAGTACCAAGCCTTGTAGATACTATCATGGAGAGAGGACCTTTCCAGATCTGAATGATCATGGGTACCTTACAATGAGTAACATACTTATGTATCTTACGAGTGCTCTAGACTTCAACATCTAATAATTTCTCTTCATTTCTCATCTTTCATTTCTTTTATCTAATCCTATGTAAACAACGAAAATTAAGAATTTTTTATTTATGTTAAAATTGGGTAACTAAAAAGATACTTTTTGACATGTCAGTCAAGATAAAATTTTGAAACGTATTACAAAATATTTTTGAAGATCAATAGAATGAACTTATAATTGGTGACCAAATTCTGGTTTCAATTTTTTGTTGAAGTGAATTAATGAATGTTATCTTGTTGTCTCCAGTTTGATCTTTCCTTGTTATTTAAATCAATATATCAAGGGTATATTTGGTTTATCAAAACACATTTTCTGTCAAACAATTCATTTTGTACTACATTTTTGTGTCAAATCTTTGGTAATTATGGTTAGTTTCATTACATTCAAATTTTGAATTCTGGGAAATTATATACAATAAATAGATTGATGGTTGTTTGGATAGTGAAATTAGCTCTCTTAGAAATTAACTGAAATATCTTGTCTTGAAATATCTAGAAGGATTATTTTAATTAAAGAGGATTTTGTGGTTATTTTTCTAACAATTATTAACAATGATTTTACAGTGCAACTAGCTTGCTATTTTCATTCAAGATACAAGTCCTGATAAAAGTCAAGCACATACCAAGAAGATGGTATGTCTCTACTTCAAACCCTCAACCTTACTTAGTTTAGTCTACTTACATGGGGATATTAAGGAAGTTGGTAAAAAATTAGTATATATTATTTTTTGTTTGTGAAGGAGAATCCTATGAGATCCAATATGGTAGTGGATCAATATATGGTTTCTTAAGTAAAGATGATGTCACAATTGGGAAATTTTTTTGTGAAACATCAAGTTAGTAATTTTTGGATGTTAAGGCTTCCTAGTTGGATATCAAAGATATTTTCTCATCAACTTAATTTGGAATTTAAGTATAAATGGATTATTTCATGGTGTAGGTCTTTACTAAGACAACACATGAACCAGGGTTGACATTTTTGTTGTCTAATTCTAATGGCATTATTGGCCTTGGTTTCCAAGAAATTTTTGGTGATAATATTGTTCCAATCTAGTTAGTGTTGATAGCCTTCATTATATAATGTTAACTTCATTCTATAATCTAAGTATATCACCGTTCTTAACTTTTGAACAAGGTTCTGAAATCAAGGGTTCAATATGCATATTCTAGGCCTATGTTCAACACTTTGTTTAAGGCATTTGTTGACAAGGCTACATTTTTCAATTGATTTATCTTTTTGTTGTGATTGGAATTACTTTTGCAAACTTACAATATACAATGCACTTTTATTCTTTCTAAATTTAAACTAAGAGTAATTTTGTTGGTTGTATTGAGGAACAATTCATGGTGAAAAAGGCAACACCTTGTTGCTCATATCAAATGGCATGTTACATATAAAGGAGGAAAGATTCTAGTTGGTTTATTGTTGACTGCATTGAAGGAGAGAGATTCATATATGGGACATGATCAACACTATCCTTCTTGGATTCTACACGTTACAGCTTGCTCCAAGAAGATTTCCCATGTTGTAGAAGTTTTAAGAGATGAAAGTGGCATGTGCTCACATTGAAGGGATCTAAGTGTGCATTTCCATCATTGCAAAAGTTTTTTGGAGAAGTTTCTTTCTTGCAGTCATTTATGTGCAATATTGTAACTCAAATTTTCATTCTTGTGACTGAAAATAAAAATTGTAATATTCTATTTCTAAGCTATAACTAGAACACCTTTCTTTGATTAGTAAAGTTCACTAATTTTTCCTTCTCAATGGTTGTCTTATTGTGTACAATTGATGATTGATGTGTATTTTTTTGTTTTATGTTTAAATCCTCAAATATTAGTCACAGTCAATTAAAATAACTAAATATACTACTAATTGACGTTAATTAATAATTAAATTGACTAAATATACTACCAATTGATAGAAATCAGTGAATAGTGAATAAATATGACCAGTGAAATCAATGAATAAAAATGACTAAATATACTACCAAATTGATCAAAATGACGATTAAAATTAATAACTAAATACACTACTAATGCACAAAAATTAGTGTATAAAAATGATTAAATAAGTGAAAAGTTAACAATAATCACTAACTAAATATATCAGTAAATAAAAAAATGACTAAATAAGTGACCAAATTACAACAATCAATGACTAAATCAACAACTAAATAAGTGACCAATTAAATATATGAATGAATAAAAAATGACTAAATAAGTGCCTAGATTATAGCAATCAATGACTAAATCAATGACAATATATCAATGAATAAAAAAATGACTAAATAAGTGACTAGATTACAAATATCAATGACTAAATCAATGACTAAATATACTACCAAATCGATCAATCAAAACAACTAATAAATGACTAAAAATGGTTTAGTCATCAATCTGGACGCATTATAAATGACTGGCAATAAACTACTAATGGTCACATGACCAAGTTCAATCATTTATAAGTAGTTTTTAGTAGTTTTTTCAGTATTTTATTGTTGTTTATGTACTAGTGCTTGTTGTAGAATCAAACTTGGGACTTAGTCCAATTTCCTGAAAGTAAAAGAGCATTTCCAAATAAATGGGTTTATAGGATGAAGGAAGAAGATGGAAGCAAGAAAATATATAAGGCCAAACTCGTGGTAAAATATTTTTCAAAGAAAAAAGGTATAGATTTTGATGAAATATTTTCTCCGGTTGTAAAGATGACTTCTATTAGAACTATTCTAAGTCTTGTGGCTACATAAGACTTGCATCTTGAACAACTAGATATGAAAACAACATTTCTCCATGGGGATTTGGAAGAGGAAATATACATGCAGCAACCACATGGATATGAGGTCAATGGTAAGGAGGAATTTGTGTGCAATTTAAAGAAGAGTTTGTATGGCTTGAAGCAAGCACCTCGACAATGGTATTTGAAATTTGATAGTTGTATGGCTGAACAAGGTTACAAAAGATGTCATTTTGATTATTGTGTTTACTTTAAGAAATTGGTGTTGCAAGAATGAAGGTGTTTTCATTGATGTCAATTGGTCAATTGGTTATCAACTGAGTGTTGTTTTCATTGATGTCATGAATGCAGGTTATTGGTTGTATATGTCGATGATATTGAGAAAATTGTAATGGAGGAAGGTTGCAGGTGTTTAGTGGTTGCTTCGGTTTTTTCTCTAGGATTTGTTTCTATGTTTGTGTGGTTTAGATATGTTGATCATGGTTGTTGGAAGCTGCTATATCCATATTTTTGACATCTAATTCATTGTATAGTGTGAGTTATGTTCACCAATTGTGAACTATGGTTTTTTGTCTATCTAGATGAGCTCTGGGAGAAATATTGTTGGTCCAGATTTCTTTTTGGTTAAGTCTTATGACTTGTGATTCTATACTTAAGTTGTTATGATTGTGTCAAAGATAATTTTTGTGTCTGGAAGGATTTGATTGTGCTAAGGGTTGTGTGTGCTTAATTGTTCTATGTGTTTTACATTGGTTTGGAAAACCTCATGTTGAACACTACCTTCAATGTTAATGAATCATGTTGGGACTTAATTGGGTCCTCATCAAGCATGTGTTTGGGCCAACCTCATTCAAATTCCACCTTAGGATGCTTTGGTGCCAACCTAATTTGAATTTAATGATGGATGGCCGACTTTGGATATGTTTCAAAGTTGAAGATGGTATAAATATAGGATGAGGGATTGGTGAAAGTAGAACAAAGAGATAAGTGCAAAGAAATAGAGAAAATAGATGTGAAGCAAATGTGAATCAATGGGTGTATGTGATATGAGTGTGGAAGATTAGTGTGAAGCTTAAATACCAAGTTTTTGGATGTAGTGAGTTGAAGGTGGACTCTATCATTCATGCATGTTTGCAAGTGGTTGAGAAAATTATGGTGGAATTCTTTGTTGCATTGAAATTGTCTTCTCTCTGTAACATATCTCTTCTATCTTCTTTGTATCTCTGTGGTAGTGAGCCCTCTGGGTGGTTAACCCTGTTGGACAGTGAGTCCTTGTTTTGGTAGTGAGCCTTTTTATTAGACAGTGAGCCTTTGTAATCGGTTTTGATATTATCTATAGTGTGATTTAATCCTCACTATGGTTTTTCCCTCATTGGGTTTTCCACGTAAATTTGGTGTTACTATGTTTGTGTGATGATTTTCAGTTTATGCACTTGCACTTAATGTTTAATCATTTTAGCAAAGTTGAGAATTGTGATTAATCTAAGTTTTGGTGAATGTTTTAAAGTTTAAATTTTCTACAATTGATTCACCCCCCCTCTCAGTTGTCTTGTTCAACAATTGGATAATGGTAGATATACTATCCTGTTGATTTATGTTGATGACATGCTTATTGTTAGGTCTAACATGCAGCATATTAATGAACTTAAGCAGAAATTAGAAAATTCATTTGCTATTAAGGATTTGTGTGCAGCAAAAAAAATCCTTGGTATGAGGATCACATGGGATAGGACAAACATAAAATTATTTTTGTCTCAAAGTGAGTATGTAGAGAAGGTGTTGAAAAGGTTTAACATGCATAATGCAAAAGAATTTAGTACACCTTTGCCTAGTCATTTTAAGTTGATTAAGGAGATGTGTCCAAAGATACAAGAGGAGGAAAACAAAATGTCTAAGATACCATATGCATTAGTAGTTGGTAACTTGATGTATGCAATGGTATGCACAAGGCCAAATATTGCACATGCAATGGGAGTTGTGAGAAAGTATATGCAAAATTTGGGAATGGAACATTGGAATGCGATAAAATGGATTCTTCGATATGGAAGAGGTACTAATTCAAAGAAAACTATGTTTTGGAGGAACAAATTCTGCTCTAAAAGGATATGTTGACTCTGATCTAATGGGTGATATTGATAGCAGGTGGAGTACAATAGGGTAAGTATTTACTATAGGAGGTACTACATTCAGTTGGATTTCAAGGATACAAAAGGTTGTTGGGCTTTCAACCACTGAAGTTGAGTATGTTGTTGCTACGAAAGCTAGCAAGGAGATGATTTGGTTACAAAATTTTTAGAGGAATTAGGACAACAAGAAGAAGATAACCATTTCTACACTGACATCCAGAGTGTTATTCATCTTTCTAATAATTTAGCTTTGCATTCAAAAAATAAGCACATACAGCTCAGATACAACTTCATCCGGTCAATTTTGGAGGATGGACAATTGAAGCTAGAAAGAATTCACACAAGTGAGAATCCTGTAGATATATTCACAAAGGAAGTTACTTGGGAGAAAATGATTTCCTCATTAGTTTTTGTTGGCCTTCATGATTAATAATGGTGGACATAAGAAACCAGGAAGACCTGTAATCCAGTGGGAGCTATAAGTGTAGCGATGTCATCCAGGATTAGTTTCCAATGGGAGATCATTTGGTGTGGAGCTTGATTAGTCTCCAAGTGGGATATTTTTGGTATGTGGTGAATGATCATGCAAATATTGTACTCTTAACATATCCTTGCTGGGGTTCAGGGGCATAGCTCTCGAATTTTTTTCCTTGTTAATGCATCAAGGGGTCGGTATTTAATTTTTTGTTAACTGACAAATAATAAGTGAATTTGTAAAATCCTAATTCTAGAAGCTTCCAAAAGGCTTGTTATAGGAGGTCAGGATGTGTGTTGTGGTATGGTATTCACGAGATTGTAATTTTTTTTGCACTGGATAATAAAATCATTGGATGGTTTAGTTTCTATGAATGTAGCCCATATTAGGTGAACCACGTTAAAATTTTGTGTTGATCTCTTTTGTGTTATTCTTCATTTTTATATTTGGCCTATTTAATCTACATAAAATTGTTAATGTTTATTGCTCTAATATGCTTGAATCCTCACACCCATGAAGAATTATTTCCTTATGGTTGTATTCAACTCCCAAAAGCTTCACCATTAAATGCTTATCCATCTAATCAAGCTCATATATAAGGTAGATCCACTTAAATATTTTCTATCCAGAACAACATTAACTAGTCTAATGCTAAGTGGGTCATGTTATTGAGTAAGTTTCACATAGAATATGTGGATTGGAAAGAAATAAACGGATAAGTTATTGGCGATCAGTTGGTTGACACTCCTATTGTAGATGCATATCTTTTATAAGTAGCTAAATTTCCTAATGAATCCATCTTTACTATTTTAGAGGAGGCACCATGTAAGCTTTAATTTTATAGGTCTTATACACAAAATGGAGCTGGTGTAGGAATTATTTTTTTCACCCCACAAGGTGAATTCATCCCTAAATCATTTAGACTAGCATTCCCATGCATGAATAATACTATAAAATATGAAGCTTAGTGATGAATTTCAGAATAAAGATGACAAGATTCTCCCATATAAATGCATGGTGGATGACTTCAAGAAAAAAATTGGTCATATTTAGTTTGATCAAGTTCCTATACTCCATAATAAAGTTTTAGATGCTATGGTTACCATTAGGTCTCTCACAGATATGTCATATGATTGTGTTGATTTTGAATTTCTAGTTGAGCAATTATTGATCCCAACATATGATCTTCCTAAAATAAATATGGTGTGTGAGATCGTTGGTCCCCAATCTCCTTGGTACCATGACATTTACACATACCTTTGTAATAACACCCTTCCATCAGATTTAACCCACAACCAACACAAGTCCTTTATGCAACACAAATCTCACTATACCATCCTAGGAGACACACTTTATCATATGGGGTATGATGGTACTCTTCTTCGATGTCTAAATGATTCATAATAGAAGTTAGCATTAAACAAATTATATAGTGGTGTTTGTGAGGCACATACTAATGGAATGGCTTTGATGAAGAAGCTTCTCAAAACCGGATATTATTGTCTGACTATGGAGCATGATGCTTGCAATTTTATCAAAAAATGTGTATCATGTCAACAACATGCATATTTGATCCATGCTCTCGCATAAGATCTACAATTGATCTCCTCACCATGGCCCTTTTCATAGTGGAGTTTGGACTTAATCAACAATATTTACCCTCCATCATCCGATGGCCATAAATTCATTATCATCACTACCGAGTAGTTTACCAAGTGGGTGGAAGCAATTCCACTCTCCCTCATTATTGAAATCCAATATCCAAATTCGTCCTCTACCATATTCTCTATAGATATGGTATCCCCTCCACCATCATCACCGATAATGAAAATACATTGAAGAACCAACAATTAAAACAACTATGTGATACATTTCATATCTAGCATCATTGGTCTACACCTAATTACCCTCAAGGTAATGGCCAAGTCAAAGCGACAAATAAAACATTGAACAAAATACTAAAGAAAGTTGTCAATACTACTAGTCATGATTGGCACCTTCATTTAAATTCCACCCTTTGGTCCTATTGTACCTCCATCCGTACCCCAACTGGTGCTACTCCATACTCTCTTGTCTATGGTTCCAACACTATCTTGCTAATTGAGGTTGAACTTCCATAACTTTGTGTGTCTTTGAAGAACTTGATTAGTGACGAGGAGTATCATGTTGCTTTCTTAAGTCAGTTGGAGCTTCTTGACGAATGAAATATCAATAATTATAATCACAATTAGGCCTATCAACATCAACCTAAGAGAAGCTACAATAATAAATTTTTTCCTCAACAGTTTTAGGTTGGTGACCTTGTCCTTAAAGAGAATTAGTGTACCCAACAGGACTGATAAAAGAAAGGTAAATTTGAAACTAATTGGTTGGGTCCCTATGTCATCACAACTAAATATGGTTTTGGGGCATATCATCTTGCTACACCTAAGGGGGAAACCTTGGATGAACCCATCAATATTGTTCATCTCAAGTGGTTCCATACCTGAGTCAGTCGGGTTGCCCCACTTGGAGAAATACAAAAAAAAAAAAATCTAAAAAATACAAAAAAATCAAAAAATTGCAACAAATAAAAAAATGTTTTCAATAATAAAGAGAAATAAATTGTCCTATGGTGAAAACCACTTTTGGTGGCACTTTGGATAAGTTTGTTTGGTGAAAACCTAGAAACAAGCGCAATTGGTAGAGGACTTAATCATTCTCTACCTTGCATCTTGTTTTCCTATATGCTTATGCATCACACTATCCATCTTATAAATACTATTTCATTATCCCTATCATATCTATTATTTATCTCCATCTAATTATCCACCACATGGTATATTATGATTGAGAATTGGATGGATTATATTTTCTATCCTAATTCCTGAGCTTTATCCATTTATTTTGGAGTGAATCTACAAGATCAAAATTGGTATCCCAATCCACTATCCTTGTATCAATTAGGCTTTTATTCATCTTTATCAATTGTATATAGTTTATGTCTCTTCACTCATGCATCCTCATCTAGGATCAATAATTATATCTATTTATCATTAGGTCTCGCATTGTCAGTTGTCCATCATCCATCATTTTTATCAAACTATGTTGCCTCTATGGTTTCACATAGGTAACTAGAAAGGTCATCATCAATGAGCCCCTGAGGCCTAGGTTTTTCCTCGTCTTTGTCATGTTACCAAGAGTCCCTATCTAGCTAGTTTCTAACAACAAAATTCACTAGCCCCTAGAGGTTTCAATCTATCTCAATCATCCCATGTCATGTTGATCCTAAAATCTACCCCATCCATCTTTATTCTTAGTAGGATATATCGTTCCTCACATTAGACATCAATCCCATCCACCTGTCATCCTCATGGAAAAGGATATTCGAGATTGATTGTGATTTCTTGATGATTTTGCATTTTTTTAATATTTTGAGCTTCCTATTATACCTACTCAAGGTCACTGTGGTCCATCATATCATGGTGTGCTTTGATTGGTAGAACTAGGGGCATATCTTGGTTTTTTGTGTAATTGTGTTTTCCTAGTTGTCGTGTGTAGTACCCACCAATATCCTTGTGGTCTTGTGCTACACTGGGGAATCCTTTGTGTTTGTAGTTTTCCAACATTGGCCCCACAAAATCCTCTCATGACTTTGGGATGTTGGATAAACATTTTATTTATTGTGTCAATCATATGCAAGTGATATGAAGTTTCCTTGGTTCCTCATACCCTAGTGTCTAGTATCTTGTGCTATATTAAATTTAGTGCTCATTACATGGAAGTATAATGCATAACAATTAAATTGCATGATTTTGGTCACAATTTATCCTATCTACCATCCTATTTTCTATCACCTATCCATTTTCTTTTCGTAATCATTGAATTATGGTTGTGCAAATGATATCTCCCAATCCATTTCCCTATTAGGTTGAATCAGTTTTGATAGGTTCACTATGCACATACCTACCATACCTTCATCATTCACATTTCATTACCATTACATTTGTTGCAAGATGGTGTGTCTTTTGGTATCATTGGTGCAACACGACACTTGGGCTCATGACACGGCTTAACCACCTCTTGTGGATCTTGTACAAATCTAGCAGTTGTATCAGGCATTAATAGGTCGATCTTTTGGTGCAACAATAACCACCAATGTAACAATTGGTATCAGAGATAAGGTCACAGGTTTGAACACCTCACTTGCATTGGGGGCATTGTTGCAAGATGGTGTGTACTTTGGTCTCCTTGGTTTAGTGTGGTTCTTGGGTTCATGACATGGCTTAACCACCTCTCATGGATCTTGTATAAATATGGTGGTTGTATCAGAAATTAACAGGTCGATCTTTTGGTGCAACAACAACCACCAATGCAACAAAATTATCCATCTCATTATCAATTAAGTTGTTTAAGATGACATAGATTTGTTATTTTAAGCATCTTATCCATTTTGCATTTTCCATCTCATTATCATTTAAGTTGTGTAAGATGACATAGATTTATTATTTTAAGCATCTTATCAATCTTTCATTAGTCATTTCATTATCATTTTTTGCATCTTCATTTCATTAGCATTTAAATTGTTTAGAATAATATAGATTTTTAATTCTAAGCATCTTATTCATTTTTCATTTTCACTTCATTATCATTTAAGTTGTTTAGAGTAATATAGATTTGTTATTCTAAGCATCTTATCTATTTTTCTTCTTCATTTCATTATCATTTAAGTTATTTAGAATAATATAGATTTATTATTCTAAGCATCTTATCCATCTTGCATTATCATTTAAGTTGCTTAAGATAACACAGATTTGTTATTCTAAGCATATTTTGTTCATTCCATTTGTATAGGAGTGAATTTGCACCCCTCCTGCAAACTCCCCTTTTACATCCTCCACCTTAGAAAAATAAAATTTGACTAAATAATTCCATGTCCTCATTCTGCACCCCATCCACTTAGCACTTTTTTTTAGTGTCGGTGGGGGAATTTTTGTTAGGGATGCATGCGTGGTGTACGAACGTATGCGCGACATGCTACCATCCTGACATGATTCCTTCATCTTGAATCTATAGAGGCATTATGTTCTCCATTGGAGACAAAACATAATGCCCCTGTGCCTTCCTACCAACCTTTGAATGACTCTTTCCCTCCCTTTTCATCTTCAAATGGCTATCTTTCTCATTCATTCCATCTTCTTAGCAATTCTTCATCTTCTTGGCAATTCTTGAGCTTCTACACACCAATTTGATCATCTCTATAGTTTTTAACTACTTGTTGCACTACTAGCTTCACGTTTCCAATAATCACAACATCCTAAGTATCTACCACAGAAGTTGTAGCTTGGTACCTAGTGAGGCTACTTTCGACATTGTTGTGACTGCGTCGACTCTACTATTGCTATGGGATTGCATTCCTCTCTCATTGGCCTTGAGTTCCTTTTGTTGAGGGTGGTAACACTTTTGTTTACTTTATTGTTGTATTTGTGTAGCTTTGTGTCTCTTGTAGTATTTGGTTCCATTTCCATTCTAGTACTATTTCCTTTATCATATTTCTATCTATCAATCTATTTGGTTGTCCATGGAGGTGGAAACACCAAAGTGATGGTTTGACTAAGGAAAACCCCTATACAACCCCAACATATTTCCTCTCTTGGTTGTGTGTAGGTACATGTTTTTGTGGAGCTTGCTGGCGAATTGGACTCTTCGTGAGTTAATATTCATCACCTTTATTTTCTATCACTTCTATATCATCTTTCCAGTTATTTTTCTTGTCTTGTTAGTTATTACCTTAGTACTTCAAACCTCAACCGCTAAGCCATTAGTAGGATTTTGTATCTTTCACTATAATTTTGTACTTTCTATTCATATGGATGCCAGTGCCCTAGTGAGACACCAGTGCATCATGCTGTCATCCCTAACCCATGTTATTTTCCTATGGCAGAGAGCTATTTGAGGTATAGTTCAGGTTCCAGAAGCCTACTCATTTTGCCCCATCAAAACTCTCGGGCTAGTAGAGTGACAGAAGCACTTGAGAGTGCTCTTCATTCTCTATACTTGACCTAAAACACTTGTCCAACTTGAGGTAGACTAGGGCACCCTTCCGCTCTCAGCTCTCTATGACCTAGAGCCTTGGTGTGGTTGGTCCTCCTCTACATTTTGGTGAATCCGATGTGAACAACATCTACCTATTTCTTTGTGTTGAGACTTTTTCCCTCACACTTGGTGACAATTGTAAACTTGGGTGTTGTGAGGTTTTATGAGCATCACAACCTAGTCTACGAACTTCGGGTATGTGGTTAGAAGAAGTGTGTGACACTTACAAATGGAAAGATGAAGGTAACTTTCAGTTTTACAATTGGATTTTCTACTGGTTTTACAAACGAGATGGGTTTCATTGAAGAGACTACTCATGCACCCACTCCTCCAGCATCCCCTATGGCCTCATCCATTGATGAGGAGGACGTTGTGCATATTCCTGCAAAAAACCTTTTGGCACTAGACAAGAGGTTGTTAGACCTCGTGAATCATTTAGAGAAAGCACCGAATATGACAAGAGCCACTAGGCTTGTTAGAGAGGTGAGATATATGTTAGGAAAGGATTGGTGTGGCGTAGAGTTCTTGTGTGGCCTCGCCGATCTACCCAAAGCATACATCCTTTTGTATAACACTAGATCGGGTACTACTCGAGGGGAGGTGCTTGATGCCTATGAGAGAAAAATAGGTGTATCGATGCCTACCATGACTATATGCATGGCCAAAATGGGCCCCTCGATCAACATTTCCTCTACTTCTCATAAGCCCAACACTATCAAGATGAGTAGAATAATCCTTGGATTTAGTTTCACCCTTCCCACTACCCCTAGTGGTGGGGGCTCTAGTGGAATGAGTGGTGGTGACTTTGGTAGTGATGGAAGTTCTAGAGATGGTGGCTTTGGTGGAGGTTATGGTGGTGGCTCCTGAAGAGATCATGTTGTTGGTACTGGTAGTGGCTTAGACGGTGGTCACGGCAGTGGCTCCAGAGGAGGTTCTAGTGGTGGTGGTTCTAGGGGAGGTTCCACTGGACCTTTGTCATCTTCAGATCTTGTTCTAAATGCTCTTCTTCAAAACATGGGCCAAATGCAAAGACAATTGGTGAACTTGTCTCAAGCCTCCTCCCATCCTATCTTTTAGCCCTTCTCTCAATATAGTCCATTATTGGTGATAATTTTGAGCATTCCTTTCCCATAGGGGATGGAGATTCCTAAGTTTGAAAAGTATGGTGATAAAGGGGATCCAAAAACACATGTATTAGCTTTTAATATCATGTGCATGGATGTATTTCACCATGATGCCTTGATGGTGAAACTTTTCGCTCGATCTCTCAAGGATACGACACTCGAGTGGTACTGTTCCTTTCCTAACAATTCTATATTCTCATTTGATCAGCTCCTCAATCAATTTCTCTTCCAATTCTAGGCTAACATCATTCTAAAGATGACTTTCTTGGATCTCATTCGATGTAAGTAGGGAGAACATGAGAAGATAACTAATTTCATTGTGTGATACCAAGCGTTCTTTTCACAAATATCATATCCACTACCTAACTCGGACATGTAGAAGGTATTCATAGGAAACCTACAGCAAGCCTAGCAGGATAAATTTTCCTTAATGAAATACCCTTCTTTCGCACATCTGTGTGCTACATTGTGGGAGTATTAGCAAATGATGGTTTAATTCAAGGGATCCTCCTCACGCTCCCATTTTGAAGGAAAATCTATTGTGTCCATTTTAGGAAAAGGAAAGGTTGTTGTAAATGTAGTTGTCATGACTAATGATCATAACCTCAGGTGTAGCATAAAGTTTACAAAATTAGTTGAGTCTTATTCTTTTATTCTAAAAAAATTATTAAAGGATAAGATTATAACATTGAAAAACCCTTGGCCTTTGAAGGAGACTTATCTTGATTGGTACGATGGAAATTATTTTCTCAAGTACCATCATGTTAATGGGCATGATACTTAGCATTGCATGCACCTGTGTCATGAGATACAAGATCACATTGATGATGGTACCATCCATCTCGATGGGAAAAAGAAAAACACAAATAAGTTAGTAGCAAAGGAAAATAGCGAGTTGTGGATTTATATAGACCTGTTTCCATCTCACTCTATGAACTTGGTTATTGATCCTTCTGATGCTTCTCCTAAATCCTCAACATATGTTAATGTGGTTTCATTTACTCCTACTCCCCTCCCACAACCTATGACTGGTTCACCAGATGTGATTTTCACCTCGTAGGATTTTCCTTTGAATAATAAACCCTCTCCCCTATACATCCCTACTTGCCTCAATGGAAAAATTGTGACAGGAGTCCTTGTAGACCCCACGAATCGAGTGAATGCTATTACAGAGGAAACATTGTGGCTAAATTTATTATAAGAGGAATATGAGAAAATTAAATCTATTATACATACACATGACAGTCGCTCTCTTGCGTCCTATGGCTCTATAACTCTTTCCATCATAGTAGGACCTATGGCTATGGATAAAAATTTTGATGTCATTCTAGAATCCAATCTATTCAAGGTGAAGTTGGGCATCACATGGCTAGGTTCCATGAACGGAATCACTTATGTTATTCATAAATGTTTAAAGTTCTCTCATGAAGGCATTGTGCATGTTGTTCCTGACACTGGATATCAGCCATTGGTATCCCATGGGGGTTATTCCTTGGATCATTTTTGGCCCACCCATGTTGGTCCTCTCCCCTTTAAGATAGATCTACTTTACCAAAACTGTGTAAAGTACAAAACCAAGGGCAAAGAATAGCCGAAAGTGACTCGCCTGGTAGCATAGTGACAAGCTGCCTCTTTCTCTTGAAAGGGAAAGGGGAAGCCTACCTGTGCTCAAGGCACCACTTCTACCTCCCTTTTTGATGAGGAACTTTAGCTTAATACTTCTGGCTTTCACATAAGGAGTCCAATGGTGTGCACTTAGCGAAAAGCCAAGATTCAAGTATCTGACCTTCCTATCTTACCCATGGGACCTCGACCCAGTTTGTATGGTAAGGGAAAGGTTCCCCATGGGGATTCCTCTATGTCTTGGCCTTCGTGGCCTCCTACTGCTCCTACCTTTAAGGCACTGAATGGGAAGAGGCCCACCGCTAAGGCATTAGAGCCATCTCCCTCTATTGTTGTTCCATCTTCTCAACCTCTCCCTCATGTTCCCGTCTAGGAGTCCCTCCCTCCGTCAGAAATGGTCGTGATGAACAATTTGATGGTCATACAGGAGTCTTCCATCCCATATCAACCCTTAGCCTCTAGCTCCTGGAGTCATATAAATTTCCTTGTGTGTGAGCTCAAGCATCAGAGAAAGGCTTTGGTCGCTGAGCAGGCCACCCTACAGAAGATGGAAAAGGATCCAAAAGTTCTTGCCTCGACACCTTCTGGTGTGTCCTCCTCTCCCATCCCCTCTGCTTCAGCTCCTTTAGCTTCGGTCCTACTTCTGGCTCTCTCCCTAAGCATTAACAATCCTAATCTAAATAGGGTGCAAGTATTTATTGCTCCTTCAGTCAAGCCAACCCTTCTGATGTCCCTTTCAAATGTCCCGCTATTTTCAAAACTTGTGGAAATGTCAAACACTTCGGTGGTGTCCACCACAGTTTTCTCCTCTTCCTATTCACCTTCTTCTTTGTATGTAGGGATCCCACATCCTCCGACAAATAAAAAGATGGAGGATGACCCCGCTAGCAATGGGGGTCGAAAGAAGGACTCACCTTCTTTAGAGGGTGGTTCTACATGGGCTTGTACCGTCCTAGTGACAGAGGAAGCCCCAACATCCCCATAGTTCATCACTACTCTCGAGTCATTTGATGAGCCTAGCAGTGCATCTCGGGTGCTGCCTCCCTCACCTGTTGAGTTAACACATGGCACTCCTATTAAATGCATGTTTAACTATGTGAATGAGGTCCCAACCCTTTCAATTATTTTTGTGAAGTCATTGACATTCACCCCACAAGAACTAAGTGGAGAATACCTCGAGGGGCCTTCTTCCTAGACTCTTTTTGTGGGGAGTTCAGAGGGTTCCCCCCTTCATATTTTTCCCTTGAAGGATCGTCTGCCTTCCCCTTGTAATGATCTAGATTGGGAGATTGATAACCTATTAGTTGATGAGGATTATTGGGTTCCTCTTCTTTATCTATAGAGTAGATTGTGTGTGTAATGTGTTCCCCCGTGCTTGCGTTATGTGTTCCTAGATGACCCTTGTCACCCTCATAGGTTCTTGGATACAAGAGTGTTTATATTTCATAAAAATTCCTCTATTTGTTACATCATTCTTCCTCTGTTGTGTATCACTTTTCAAATATTTTCAAATATTGGGGATGATGCAAAGTGTTGGGGGAATTTAGGCTCCCCTTCCATGTTGACCCAATATTTTATTTTTATTTTGTTTTCACGAACCTTCTTCATATGGTCTTATATCTAGTAGGGGGTTGATGACAGTTCATTTATATACTATTATATCTACTTATCTATATTTATGAGAAGCTCTGACCCCAAAATATCATATTTCCCATGTCCCTTATTCGTTATGCTATTATCCCGTCTTGCATTTTTTCTCTCTTCTTTTTCTTTCTTTTTTATGTCGTGGTGCTCATGTGTTGTCCCTCACATGTGCAAAAACATTACCATGGTTACATCACACTATATTCCATAGGCCACAAAATCACCTTTTCATTCTTGATTTTCTCTCCTTGGGATGTCACATGCCTTTTGTTCTTGGCACACACCATCCTAAGGGGGTTCTATCATGTCACTTTGATTTTTAGAAAATGTATTCTATGGACAACAAATTTTTTCTTGAAAATCTCCACAAAACTTTCTTGTTTTTTCAAAATAACATTCTTCAATAAGGACCCCTAGCAGAACATGTTTCCTTCATCATGGGTTCGTAAAGGAAGAATTCGAAACACTTTCGTCTGAGGAGGGAGAACCTTCTCCTACGAGTGAAGCTCTAACCTTCCCTTTGTGAGGGGGCTTTCTTCCTTTCAAATTCCTTAATGAAGTGAACATCTTTCAAAAGGATTCCTTGATTCTAAATTGATTTTTGAAAAACATTCATGTACTTTCGAACAACATGTCCCTTGAGTGGACCCCTTTTCTTTTGAAGGGTTCCTAAGGGACCCCTTTGAAAGCTCTTCCTTCAATTTTTGACTGTCTTTGTGACTGTCTACTTGTCTATCTGCCTACATGGCTGCTTTTTGATATCTAACATGTTTTGTCTGTAGATTAACATGTTGCTTTGCAGGTTTGCATGTGAAGCTTCTTTCCAAATTTGACTCTATGGATTCCCCTCACATTGGGTTTCCTTCATGAGAGAGTACCTAGGGGGCACCTTCTTGTAGGTTTGAGGCCCTAAGAAGCACTTGCATCCTACAAGATTTGTCCATTTTTGGTCTACAAGCCTTCAGTGTACTTTGTTCAAACCTCCTTAGGAGAGAGTACCCATGGAGTTATTTTCTTTCCCTGCACCTTTGAGTTCACCAGATTACGATCTGCTTCCTCGATAGTTCAGGTATACATTTCTAAACTCTTCAATCTACTTTACCGAACACTAATTGACACTCATGCTCGCTAAAGTGGGGGAAAAATGTATAGGAGTGAATTTTCACCCCTCTTGTAAATTCCCCTTTAACATCCTCCTCCTTAGAAAATCAAATCTAACTAAGTAATTCCACATCCTCATTCTGCACCCCATCCACTTGGTACTTATTTTTAGTGTCGATGGGGGAAATTTTGTCGGGGATGTGTGTGTGGCATGCAGACATCTGGGCGGTGCACTACCATCCTCATAGGACTCCTACCTCTAGAATCTATAGAGGTGTTACATTATCCATTGGTGATGAAATGTAACACCCCTACACCTTCTTGCCGACCTTTGAATGACTCTTTACCTCCCTTTTCATCTTAAAATGGCTATATTTATCATTCTTTCCATCTTCTTAACAATTCTTCATCTTCTTAGAAATTCTTGAGCTTCTACACACCAATTTGATCATCTCCATACATTTAAATCACTTGTTGCACTACTAGCTTCACGTTTCCAACAATCACAACATCCTACATATCCACCACAAAAGCTATAGCTTAGTGCCTAGTGAGGCTGCTTTCGGTGTTGTTGTGACTGTGTCGACTCTACCATTGTTGTGGGCTTGCATTCCTCTCTCATTGGCTTTGAGTACCTTTGGTCAAGGGTGGTAACACTTTTATTTAATTTTTTGTTGGATTTGTGTCTCTTGTAGTATTCAGTTCCATTTCCATTCTAGCACTATTTCCTTTATCATATTTCTATATATTGATCTATCTAGCTATCCATGGAGGTGGAAACACCAAAGTAGGGGTTTGACTAAGGAAAACCCCTACATAGGCCCAAAAATTTTCCTCTCTTGGTTGTGTGTAGGTACGCGTTCATGTGGAACTTGCTAGCAAACTAGACTCCTCGTGAATTAATATTCATCACCTTTATTTTTTGTCACTTCTATATAATCTTTCTAGTTATTTTTCTTATTATGTTACTTATTACCTTAGTTAGTACTTCAAACCTCAACCACTAAGTCATTTGTAGGATTTTGTACCTATCACTCTACTTTTGTACTTTCTAGCTATATGGATGCCAATGCCCTAGTGAGATGCCAGTGCGCTATACTATCATCCCTAACCCACACTATTGTCCTTTGGCTCTCGGCTCTTTGTGAACTAGAGCCTTGGTGTGGTTGGTCCCCCTCCTCTACACCATTCTCATTTCATTTTCATTCAGTTATTTAAATTCTTTTATTTTAAACATCTTTCATTTATCCCATTAGGTTCAATCATCATCCATTGTATTAGTTTGTATTAGGTTCATTCATTAGTTGCATTATGTTTATTTTGTCGCATTACATGTGCATTCATTTTAATTTTCATTAGCCATCCATAATTGGTAATAATAAATCACAATTATATCCATAAAATAATTAAAACCATCACATACATATCCATACATCACATCATACATCACAAATTATTTGTATCATATCTCATAACCATCATAAACATAATCACAATAAATCACATCCTACATCACAAATCATTAGTATCACATCTCATAACCATCATAAAAATAAACATAATATGTCACATCCTACATCATAAATTGTTATTATCGCATCTCATAACCATCATAATCATAAACACAATATGTCACATCCTGCACCATAAATTGCTAGTATATCATCTCATAACCATCATAATCATAAACACAATACATCACATCCTACATCATAAATCATTAGTATTTCATCTCATATCCATCACATATGCATAAACATAAATCATATCATATATCGCAATCATCATCATACATACATCATGCATTAATCCACAAAAAATATATCATGGCCATCTGTAGCCATCAACAATCATCATCCATGTCATATATGTCATAATAAAATTCATAATAATGTTCATCATAATAATCCATAATTTCCATGAAATAATACAGAGGTCCATATATAAGGATATCAAAATACAACAGTGTATATATAGGGGACACATCATGTGTCATGAATCAATATAACTACACTGAATCACCGAATCATCCAAAAACAAATTTGTACATGACTTGTATATCTCCACTACATCTAAATAGTTGCAACCTATGAATCTATCAAAATTGTGTCTCTATATCCCTCCTCATCCTTTCTAGCCACTACTGGTTGCATCTGAGTGCTATAGTGATGATGACTCCTCTCCTCCTCCTCACTCACCAAGTGGTTTTATGGTCCCAATCCTATAGGAGATCCTTGATGCTCTTGATCTCGATGAAGCCCCTAACCTCAATGATCATCTTGCTCCCCTAATCCCTCAAGATTCACACCCTCTACCTTTGAGAATGCTAGCCCTCTCTACTCTAGAGGTATTTCCAAGAAATATAAGGCCTTGTAATAGGTTGCCTCCTGAATAGATCATACCATGTCTACTCTATTAGCTCTTAATTCCTTAGCTACATCCCACTCCCTCTGGTATCTATCTTGATCCACCTGGATCCTTCCCCTTTGTCGCTCCCATGCCTCATGTGCCAGTCATGTAAACTATCCCTCTTAGCATTCATAGTACTCAGGGAGTCTCGTGCATTGTCTCTCTCATTCGTAAGGGTCTCCACGACCCCTTGAACCCTCTCCACCTATTCCCTTAGGGTGTCTCACTCTACCATCAAGGTATCAACCATCCCCTACCATCGTTGTACCTCAGTATGAATATTATCATGCTAAGTTGTGATGGTGTCCCCATCTTGTTGTGCACCTTGTAATCTATTTATCTAACCCTACAGACTGTCTCACTTTGTAGTCCTTGTTAGCAAGTCATCCTTAGCCTGTTGTAGTAATCTCTATAGTTGAGCTATGTATGCCTATTCCCTTATCAACCCCATTGCTAGGTCATCATTTGGTTGTGGTTGATGTACCTGTTATCACCTAAAATTGCACCCTTGTTGAACTTGATGTTCAACACCTCAGTGTAACATGGGAAGACCTCTAAATTTGTGGGTCACTTGTAGACAGAGCTCAACCTCTGGAGAAGGCCGGATTCCTTTGGTATCACCTAAACTACTATTTTTTTGTAAAAGGAAAAGGGAGAAAGAGTGCATGGAAATGAAAACTAAATCCTATGGTGATACACCTAAATGACAAGAGCAATGAGACACTCAGGTTACACTTGAATACTAATGATGGATATGGGACTGCACAACTAGATTTTGTAGATTATGCATACAAACAGGTTTGACATGCACACACTTTCAAGAAGGAAAAAGAAGATTTTTTACAAATTAAAAGCTCATGTGCAATTGAGTAAACACAGTTTGTAACCTACATAATACTACTTTTGCAAAAGAAAGGCATGCTAACATGAAACAAGGCTATTAGGAAAAATAAAGATTTGACGAAGTAGCTTGATCAATCACCTAGAAATGCACAATATTTTGCAAGAACCAGAAGGAAAACTGAATCATCAATGGTAACCAAGGTAAGTTTTATATATTATGCTCCAAAATGAGTTACAAAAGTTTGCTAATCTGAGAAAGGACTATAGAAGTCACATACTTTTGAAAAGCATAAGGAGAACCCTTTTTACAAGAAGGAAAAAAATTCCATATATATACAAAAGATGTCGGCCCACCTGGGCTTACAAAAATATCAGCGTTCATAAATATCTTCCCTTAGATCTTTTTTATGAAGTTAATGTTACGTCCCTATTGTCCATGTTGATGAAGAGTCGTTCCAGGAATGACCTCCATGTTCACTTTTGAACTTCCCTGAAGAGCTGTCTCGAATTCTCCTGAGCTCAGAGAAAATCCACGTCGCTTTCACTCTGTTGATCTTCCTCTCACCAGTCAAACTGCCACGACTCACCTATAGCTTCCTTTGATTGGTTGAACAGATGCCACACAATATTCCAAGCGGTCAAAGGTCACTCATATTAAATCACATGTTGGTGAGACACCTACCGTGTATCCCCGATGCGATTATACTCTACAACAGCATCGGTAAGCATACATCTGTCGATGAGAGTTCACATCGAGCTGCAAAATTCATATCGACATCCTTGAAACCATTGGCAAGACTTTCACCTTCGGCAAGAGGTCATAGCGGGCGCTAAGAGTCATGCCGATACCCCTTTTCGATTAGCAAGACCATCGCTATTGACAAGACTCTCCATTGTTGGCAAGAACTTTCATCAAGCCCTTCATCCTTCTGCAAGACACCATCAAGTCGGAGATACCTCTTGGAGAACACAAACCACTTCCCTCGGGCTAAAATATTTCTTTCGGTGAGACACTGGCAAGTCAGCAAGACGTCTCCCCAAAACCAACCCACTTTGGCGAGACATTCCATCATTGGAGAGACGTTACACCGACTGCCTCCATTTCTCCCGAGCTCGAATCCTCTTCGGTGAGACTCCCACTTTGTCGCCAAGACATCTCCCCGAGCTCAACATTATGCCAAGAGTTCCACTCTTTCAGTGAGACTCTGCTTGATCAGCAGGACATCACTCTGAAGCCACCCAGTTTTAGTGAAACCTCACCCAATGACATCCTTCTTCAGTGTGACCTCCTGGCGGTCACCAAGACTTCTCAGTGAGATGAAAATATTTTGGTGAGCTGAGACCATTTCAGGGAGACTCCTATGTGTCGGTGAGACATTATGCCAAAGGCAATCCCCTTCGGCAACCAAAATCATTCCCCTCGATGCCACCCTTGTGAAAAATTGTCAGCATGACCTCCCTCCAAGCGGAGAGATACATGAAGACTCATGGTGACCCAAATTTCCTAGCAATGGGTGTATTAAACCAAGTAGAATGCACTGCTAGTCGACAAGACAACAGAAGGGTCTTGCCGACTTTCTTCTCTGATGAGTTTTATGCCAAAATTGATTGAGGCAAGGCTCTCCAATAGACTTCCTTGTGAAATAGCATCAAATGTATGATCTAACCCTTGATGCAAATGTCCCCATTTGGCCTTTATGAACACCTGAAACATAGATTTCCCTGCCTAACTGAGCCCTATGCAAAAAATAGGTAACATTTATGGCGACCTTTGCTAGATGTTTGCCTGCTAAACATGAAAACTAGTTGCCTAGCCAATCCATTGGGCATGGAGTCACTTGATAACTCAGAGGTTAATTTAAAACATCAGGTTTGTACATAATTCAAACGCATTTGTAACTCAAGAACCAGATCACTTAGATATTTATTAAAATAGGAAACTACAGAAGTGAAACTATTTACTGTGCTGGAACAAAACTTAGGGAATTGAAAAAATGCAACTAAACCTACCCTATACTAACCAGCAAGAAATTGGTCAAAAAAACCATTCACAAGATGACTAAAATAGCTGCCCATTCTTCTCAATATGCAGTGACTGGCATGTTTAAGGACAACTGAGTAAAAGTGAGAAATAGAAAAATGTTTAGCAAGGCGATGCACTACCTCTCGAAAGAGGTGAATGAGTTCACTTACCTCACTAGACAAACCATACGTATTGTCAACCAAAGGAGGATAAGTGAGCTAAAAATACTCTTGTTTGGCTGTCAGTGCATCTTGGATATCACCTTTCATTGTACCTTCATGTGTAGGTACAGGATTGGTCCTGTTAGCTCTCAAAAATGCAAGCTGAATGCCTCAAGAGGCTACCAATCTCTTGATACGCTTTAGGGTAACAGACAAGGTCAATTGAATTAAACCTTCTACTCTTCAGGTGTACCTATCTGAATAGTGTAGACTTATCTTATGATTATCCTTCTAAAATGCTTTGTCCACAATGGCAGATGACAGTGAACAAAATGAAATCAAACTTGATAACTATCTTCTGATTTAAATCCTAGAATGCTTAATCAACTAATAAAAAGAGATTGAATGAATTCAAATAATGAAATTGTAGAGACCAGTGCCTTGTTGGGTATACGGAGTCAAATGAAATAGAAGTGGGAAACTTATTCTGGCAGAAAATCAAATTGTAGGGATATGATATGTTCATAACTTGTATAAACAATGCAAGATTACAACTACTGAGCTCTTCTTTAATAATCCAGATGAATCTTCTCGATTACTATGATCAATGAAAAGGATTTAATCTCTACTTGAGAGAACCAATTGATTAATCACACAAATACATCAAATGTGCATTGACAAACTGAACATAAACTTATTACGTCAATTTAAACAACCAGAAAGAATCAAATTGGAGACAGCTTCAACAATACTTTTCAATAAGTTCAACAGATAATTGATACCAAAATAACCTACCACACCAACTGATTCTCAATGAATTCACCATTTTAAACATGCACATAGTCTTTGATAAGAGAAAATTACTCTACTATAGCCATTCCTAATCTACTGTATTTCTAAAGTCTGATCTAAAATCTGATGATCTTCAATTACAATCTGGGTGCATATAAATACACCAACATTAGGAATCATATCACTTTGAATTCATGTCATCCCCCGTAGAAATCGATCCCAAATCATGTCGGCCACAACAGTCTTTAGAATTTATGTTTTATTCACCAACCAATCACCAAGACAGTCCTTAAGGTATGCTAAAGGAAAAATATCACTAATCACTCCTGCCTGTGTTCCTCTGTTCTTCGTGCTTTGCCGTGACCGCCTATTTGCTATGCTGAAGAAAAGAAGCATCCTTTTGTTCTTTTGCATTTCACTATAGCCTTCTGCCCTCGGTGAGATGTCACATAGATTTGATTATGTTTTGCCGATATACTTTTCCTTACATGCCTTCCTGTCGCTGAGACATACGGATATCTCTCGCCAATGAACTCCTTTGGCCTCATTCATATTTGTTGTAGCTCATCAGGGTCAGTGAGATGTCACCTAGACCATACTATGTCTTACCGAGAGTCGAAATGCACTCTAAGTCGATGTGACATATGATTTCTCCCACCAAAATGCACTTTTCATTTAACACTATCGTTGTAGCACAGAGATATCGGGGAGACCCTTCGTCGACCACCTTGAGTCATACCGAAGCATCCTTTGTTTTCTCGCAAGTCGTTGTGACATCCGACCATCGGCAAGACATCATGTAGATTGTATTTGCTTTACCGAAAATCTCCACTCGCAAGACTTAGTCAGCAAGACCTATTGGATTCGCGGAGACTCTACTCCGAAGCTAAGACCTTTTTTTGATAAGTCAATTCCTCTACCACTATTCGGCGAGACAAAAGATAGCGTTATAACCATACACTAAAAACAACCTGTTATGCTGAAGTGAGTTTCCCATATGCTATTCGGTGAGACCACAAGAGTTTGCCATGACAGTATGCTGACACCGCAACTTAGGCCGATGTATCCTCTTTCTCCGGTCAGTGTGACACATTGTGTTCGGTAAGAGCTTTCACCGAGGACCAAACATACGCTGATATGAATCAACCTTTGTCGCCGAGACCCAGAAGAACTCCCACCGAACAATACCTGCAAGAAAAATTTGATCGCCATGACAATTGAAAACGTCTTTCCAATAGGAAACACAAACATTTGCAAGCAAAAAATGGATCAGGGAGACAGTCACGGACCTATGTCGATAGGCACCAGAATGTACAAAATGCATGATTCGATGGAACATATGATGCAACATGGTAAAATATGAACAGAAAGTGTTCAAGAAGGCACCTATTTGGAAAAATATGAATGAAATCAAATGTAAAAACATCAGATTTTTACAGTTCTAATAGTGGCTCCGTCTGGGGATGAATGATAGTCAGATCATTGCAAGGATCTAGAATCTTGGGTGAGCAGACCAGACAAAAAATGATGAACCAGTGAGCAGCAATGGAATGAATGGAAAATGGATGCAAAATGGAGGTGAATGCACAATGAAAATGGAGGTGAACCAGAACCCTAAACTACTGTGCATGGAAAAGAATTTTAAAGAGAATAAGTAAGAGTTGTCCATGCATTGGCAACCCTCAATCCTCTGTGTGTTAACTTCTCCTGTCTTGAGCTGTTACAATTCAAATCATACTTTCCCCTATCAAATTCCTGGTTTTTTTTTGAGTTCATCAGATTTCTCTTGAAGACACAGATGCAATCCTTCTTGTCACTGTTATTGCAAGTTTTTAGAAAACCATCATGCTCAGCTTGGACCAACTTCCCAACTATATTCAACAGTTTATATTCTCCATCATCAGATAAAACTCTGTTATCTTCAACATACAAAATGCAAACATATTCAATACAACATTTTGTATTATCTTTCTCACTGTCATGTATTATGAAACATTCTCGCAGCTGTATTGAAAATTTATCATCGAAGTGCTTCACTTGAGAAACAAAATGTTTTGTTATATCAACACTGTCTAAAACACACAAATCTGAAACCTTTTGCACCTCTTTAGTATCATTATTTGGAATCAACATTAGATCATGACTCATATCCTCAATATCATGCATATGTGAAATAAAATCTGGACTTCTATCATCCTTGGTATGCAAACAAATGTCTTTTCCACATGAGTTAGAAATTCCAGAATCACATACCTCCTTCTGAACAAACACAAAATTTTGATCAACACAAAAAGTATCACCATCATTCCAAGAAATACACAGGGAGTCATAAGAATCTTTACACAAATATTTTTCATTGTCAAAACAAATGTAAGCTAGACACAAAACTTCAAGATCACCTTCATGTGCACATCCCTGGCATTCAGGAGTTAACAAATCTGCAATCTGTTCACTGACAAGTGAACAAGTCTCAAAATTTTCATCACTATAATTATACTCCTCACTTTTGTCATCATCAAAAATAAATCCAATACCATCAAAGAATGGGAAATCAGAAACATCATCAGTGTAGTTATTTATTCCATCATTTTGCTTGTCTAAAACTATTTCCTCCTTTTCATAAAATTTGAAAATATCTGAAACTTACTCATTGACACACCTTGGCAAAAAATCATTTGATCTTCATTTAACTCTTCATCATACAATGAATTTGAAAAAAATTGGAAATCACTTTCAAATTTACAAACCTCATCATGATCAAATGTATCTTCATAACTTTCAACTGCAGCTAGAGGTATTGTATACTTACTATCTGATGAATCATTATCTCCTATTGCCACTTGATCCTGATCTTCATAAGGAGTAGAAGAATCCCTTGAATGCAGATAAAAATCCCCAGGTTCATCATTAGCATCAGAATATTCACTAGATTCCTCACAACATGCATTGCTTTCATTGTAACAATCTATTGTGCAAGAGAAATTCCCTACACCTTCATCTTCCTCAACCTAGTGAAAAGTATCTGAAGCCAGATATACTATGTGATCTTCTTCATTGTTTTCCATCTGCATTCCCTCTTCTTGCATTCTTTGGGCTACAACACAATAATCTGGGGAATGTGGCATATCACAAAATTCACATAAGTAATTGTTACTTACCATATAGGTTCCCTTTGTTAATGGATCGGGAGCCTCCTTGTTTCCAGGCCTAGCTGTTGTAGGTTTGCTATCCTTCCATTCTATATTATAAGGCATGCCATGCAACCTCCGCCTTTCATTCCTGTATATGTTGCTTTGCTGAGAAACCCTAGGAATATCTCTTTTACTGATTATCCCAGCAGCCTTCCTATTGTTTTCAATTGTTTGTGCCATCTTCTATGCTTCAGCCAAATCTCTTGGGAATTTATTTCTCAGCTCATACCATGTCTTAGGTTCAAATGCATTCAAATAAATACTCAGTGCTACAGAATCTGGCAACTTTGATCTAGGAGGTATCCTATTCTGCAACTTATTGAATCTCCGATTGAAATCATAAATTGTATCACTTTGATCTTTCTGAATGTGCAATAATTCACGAAGAGCATAATCTGGTGCATCTAGATTCCTAAACTACTTGAGGAATTGATCTTGAAATCCTTGGAGAGAATCAATAGAGACAGCTGGTAGGTTGTTGAACCAATCCCTAGCATCTTCAACTAGTGATATCATGAATAGCCTCATGCGTAAATCTTCGTAGGGCACATCCAAATCTTGGACGAAAGCATCAAAACTTCTTAAATGATCTTCAGCAGTGATTGCATCACACCCTGTAAACTTTGGAACAATACCCCTCCAACTACCACCCATTGGATAAGGGGATAATGGAATCCTTGCCAAATCAAATTGTTTGATCATTATTGTACGCTAGTGAGGGGGGCACTAAGTAGGTATTGATGCTAGTACATTGGACCATAGTACTATGCATGATGATATGGCATATACTGCTGACCATGAGGAGCTCCAACATAACCTCCCTAGAACTGAAATCTTCTCTCATTCATGTTTGAACAGCTACAAAATATTCTTTCAGAGTCGCCACCTACTTTTCCAAAAGTAGGAAAATCATTATTTCTGATCTTTTTCCCAGCGGAATCACTCTTTTTGAAATTTCTCAAATTACAAATTTTCCTTCAATGACTCTATAATGTGGTCTTCAACCGAATTTTTTGATATAATCCCCAGCGGAGTCACCATTTTGTTAGCTCTCAAAAGCATAGGTTGAATGCCTCAAGAGGCTGCCAATCTCTTGATACGCTTTAGGGTAACAGACAAGGTCAAATGAATTAAACCTTCTACTCTTCAGGTGCTGCCAGACCTAGGCGGGTGTACCTATTTGAATAGTGCAGACTTATCTTATGATTATCCTTCTAAAATGCTTTGTCCACAATGGCAGATGACAGTGAACAAAATGAAATCAAACTTGATAACTATCTTTTTATTTAAATCCTAGAATGCTTAATCAACTGATAAAAAGAGATTGAATGAATTCAAATAATGAAATTGCAGAGACTAGTGCCTTGTTGGGTATGCAGAGTCAAATGAAATAGAAGTGGGCAACTTATTCTGGCAGAAAATCAAATTGTAGGCATATGATCTATTCATAACTTGTATAAACAATGCAAGATTACAACTACTGAGCTCTTCTTTAATAATCCAGATGAATCTTCCTGATCACTGTGATCAATGAAAAGGATTTAATCTCTACTTGAGAGAACCAATTAATTAATCACACAAATACATCAAATTTGCATTGACAAACTGAACATAAACTTGTTACGTCAATTTAAACAACCAGAAAGAATCAAATTGGAGACAGCTTCAGCAATACTTTTCAATAAGTTCAACAGACAATTGATACCAAAATAACCTACCACACCAGCTGATTCATATTGAATTCACCATTTTAAACATGCACATAGTCTCTGATAAGAGAAAATTACTCTACTGTAGTCATTCCTAATCTACTGTATTTCTAAAGTCTAATCTAAAATCTGATGATCTTCAATTACAATCTGGGTGCATATAAATACACCAGCATTAGGAATCATATCATTTCAAATTCATGTCGGCCCCCGTAGAAATTGAGCCCAAATCATGTCGGCCACAACAGTATTTAGAATTTTTGTTTTATTCACCAACCAATCGCCAAGACAGTCCTGAAGGTATGCCGAAGGCAAAATATCGCTAATCGCTCCTGCCCGTGTTCCTCTATTCTTCGTGCTTCGCCGTGACCACTTATTTGCTATGCCAAAGACAAGAAGCATCCTTTTGTTCTTTTGTGTTTTGCTATATCCTTCTGCCATCGGTGAGATGTCACATAGATTTGATTATGTTTTGCCGATATACTTTTCCTTACGTGCCTTCCTATCATTGAGACATACAGATATCTCTCGCTGATGAACTCCTTTGGCCTCGTTCATATTTTTTGTAGCTCATCAAGGTCGGTGAGATGTCACCTAGACCATACTGTGTCTTACCGAGAGTCAATATGCACTCTGAGTTGCTGTGACATATGATTTCTCCCATCGAAATGCACTTTTCATTTGACACTGTCGCTGTAGCACAGAGATATCGGGGAGACCCTACGTTGACCGCCTTGAGTCATACTGAAGCATCCTTTGTTTTCTTACAAGTCGCTATGACATCCGACCATCGGCAAGACATCATGTAGATTGTATTTGCTTTACCGAAAATCTCCACTCGCAAGACTTAGTCGGCAAGACCTATCAGATTCGTAGAGACTCTACTCCAAAGCTAAGACCTTTTGCCGATAAGTCAATTCCTCTACCACTGTTCGGCGAGACAAAAGATAGTGTTATAACCATATGCTGAAAACAACCTATTATGCCGAAGTAAGTTTCCCATATGCTATTCAGTGAGACCACAAGTGTTCACCATGATAGTATGCCGACACCGCAACTTAGGCCGATGTAGCCTCTTCCTCCGGTCAGTGTGACACACTGAGTTCGGTAAGAGCTTTCACTGAGGACCAAACATATGCCGATATGAATCAACCTTTGTCACTGAGACCTAGAAGAACTCCCACCGAACGATACCTGCAAGAAAAATTTGATCGTCGTGACAATTGCAAACGTCTTGCCAATAGGCAACATAGACGTTTGCAAGCAGAAAATGGATCAGGGAGACAGTCACGAACCTATGTCGATAGGCACCAAAATGTACAGAATACATAATTCAATGGAACATATGATGCAACATGGTAAAATATGAGCAGAAAGTGTTCAAGAAGGCACCTATTTGGAAAAATATGAATGAAATCAAATGTAAAAACATCAGATTTTTATAGTTCTAACAGGTCCTTAGTGTTGTAGTGGACTCCATCTGGGCAAAATATCTGATAGGACAGCCTCTAAAAATGGTAAAGCTTTCACTTTCCTTACTAGTCTTTTGCTCATGAGCTGCCACTTTATCACCTTGCTGGCTGGAAAGATCTAACCTCAGTGGCTGACTTGGTGGGAAAATAGAAACCTCCTTAGCATGATCATGCTTTCCAAAATGAACATTCACTCCTTCAATTGAGAATAATGAGTTAGCTTCCTCTAACACATTTTCAATCAATACACCAACCTCTGGCTCTTTTATACTCCAGAAAGGAAGCTGCTCATAGTTCTTATTATCACCACTGAAAAATTCACATTCCAATTCAGGCTTGTTTTCCTCAATAAAGGAAGGCAACAATTCTAGTGGTGATGAAATCTCAAGTTCTTCTACACAATAGAATGGAAGCTCCTCTAACCAGATATAATCTTGAAGAATATGTTCATGAGGCTCCTCCTATAGTTTCAACACCTCTACAAGTTGATGCTCAAGATCATCATAACCCTCAACTTCTTTTGATTCTTTGCTATCCAAAGTTGAACAAAACTATTAAATAATACATGTGGACAACTCGTCAAAAAGCTCAAAATTGGCTTCCTCATCCAGAACACGCTCATAAACATTAAAACTCTCACCTTGGAGGATAGAATCCAGTTCAATTCCAAGCTTTTCTTCCTGAATTAAGCCTCCATTATCTTGCTGGTTGCCACCAATCAGCAACTCTCCAATGTCTTCCTTCTGTTCAATCAATTGTTGTTGCTTTCTATATTCCTCCATATCTAGATGTAATAGATTTGGAATTCTAATCTCCTCCCGGGTGAATGAACTAACTTGATTAGTGAGCTGCTCTTCTTCTGCAACAACTCTTTATTCTTTGAAACTCCCCTCAAGCTGCCTCTTTTGAAACTCCTCCATTAGTTGGTGTTGATAATCTGAGTAAGCTTGAGTATTCTGTACCTGGGCAGACAAGAACTTCATTTGTCCTTCCTTAGAAGCTATTTCCTATTCGAGGCCTTCCTTGAACTGGACTCTTTTTGCCACTCTTTCTTGATCATAAAAGTAGACTTGTTCAACCATTTCTTGCTGTTGCATAACAGTACCTTGCTACACCTTGATATCAACCAACATCATAGAGAGGCATGCAAGCATCTTACTAATATCATTAATCTTCATATTGTGAAGACCTTGACTTAGACCCCACAACGTATGGTCAATATGTTGGAGTAGGTCCAATATGCTCTGGTATGGATGTCTTTGAGGATGATTAGATAAATAATCATAATAGTTAACCTCAGAAACCTCCTCTTGGGGCTGATTTTGATCAAATATTGATTGAAACATAGGCTGAACTGGAGTGGGAGGGTGGGAAACATGATGAAAATTTTGATTAGTCATTACTGCAAGAGGAATTGGGCCAAAACCAGCACTGTGGTCAGTTGAATGTGACTAATAAGGTGTAGGAGCAACATTCTCATGATATGGAGGGTAATAGTAAGCACTTTCATGAATATTGGACATTTTCATTCAAAGAGCTGGAAACTCAGAACTAACAGATTCTTTTGAGAGATACCAACACTTGTGCATGTGAAACCAAAAGATTTGAGCTCGAAGTCGCTAGGTGTTGTTTGAACTGCCTCCAAAGGCTGACTAATACTGAGGTAGACACCAAATCCCTCAGTATGCTGAATTTCTTATTAATGCACTAGATTTTCTGCTACTTCCCAAACTCAGAGTCTCCATGATATGCTAATGTCATCAGTCTGAAAGACTCAAAACTTATTGGCTACATATCAATAAACCAGTAGTAATATGTACTCTTTAAACTGTTCTGATTCGAACAGTCCCACCGGGCGTACCAAAAACTGTTATCACATGAAATTTCACCCTTGTTCAACCTGATGTTCAACACCTCAGTGTAACATGGGAAGACCTCTAAAGCTGTGGGTCACTTGTAGACAAAGCTCAACCTCCGGAGAAGGTCAGCTTCCTTTGGTATCACCTAAACTACTGATCTTTTGTAAAGGAAAAGGGAGAAAGAGTGCATGGAAATGAAAACCAAATCCTATGGTGATACACCTAAATGACAAGAGAAATGAGATACTCAAGTTACACTTGAATACTAATGATGGATATGGGACTGCACAACTAGATTTTGTAGATTATGCATACAAACAGGTTTGACATGCACACACTTTCAAGAAGGAAAAAGCAGATTTTTTATAAATTAAAAGCTCATGTGCAATTGAGTAAACACAGTTTGTAACCTACATAATACTACTTTTGCAAAAGAAAGGCATGCTAACATGAAACAAAGCTATAAGGAAAAAGAAATATTTCATGAAGTAGCTTGATCAATCACCTAGAAACGCACAATATTTTGCAAGAACCAGAAGGAAAATTGAATCATAAATGGTAACGAAGGTAAGTTTTATATATCATGCTCCAAAATGAGTTACAAAAGTTTGCTAATCTGAGAAAGGACTATAGAAGTCACAAAATTTTGAAAAGCATAAGGATAACCCTTTTTACATGAAGGCAAAAATGCCATATATATACAAAAGATGTCAGCCCCCTTGGGCTTACAAAAATATCAGTGTTCATAAAGATCTTCCCTTAGATATTTTTTATGAAGTTAATGATGCGTCCCCATTGTCCATTTCGGTGAAGAGTCACTCCAGGAATGACCTCCGTGTTCACTTTTGAACTTCCCTAAAGAGTTGTCTCGAATGCTCATGAGCTCAGAGCAAATCCACGTCACTTTCACTCTGTTGATCTTCCTCTCACCGGTCAAACTACCACGGCTTGCCTGTAGCTTCCTTCGATTGGTCAAACAAATGCCACGCAAGATTCCAGGTGGTCAAAGGTCGCTCAGATTAAATCGCATTTCATTGAGACACCTACCATGTCTCCCCGATGCAATTATACTCTATAGTAGCATCGGCAAGCATACATTTGTTAGTGATAGTTCACATCGAGCTGCAAAAGTCATATCGACATCCCTAAAACCATCGGCAAGAGGTCATAGCGGGCGCTAAGAGTCATGTCGATACCCCTTTTCGATTGGCAATTCCATCGCTATCGGAAAGACTCTCCATTGTCGGCAAGAGCTTTCATCGAGCCCTTCATCCTTCGGCAAGACACCATCGGGTGAGGGAGACCTCTTGGAGAACACAAACCACTTTCCCCAAGCTCAAACATTTCTTTTGGTGAGACACTGGCAAGTCGACAAGACGTCTCCCCAAAACCAACCCACTTTGGTGAGACGTTACACCGACCGCCTCCATTTCTCTTGAGCTCGAATCCTCTTCGGTGAGACTCCCACTCTGTTTCTGAGACATCTCCCTGAGCTCAACATTACGCTAAGAGTTCCACTCTTTCGGTGAGACTCCGCTTGATCAACAGGACGTCACTCCGAAGCCACCTAGTTTCAGCGAAGCCTCACCCGATGACATCCTTCTTTGGTGTGACCTCCTAGTGGTCACCAAGACTTCTCAGTGAGATGACAATCTTTTGGTGAGATGAGACCATTTTGGGGAGACTCCTATGTGTCAGTGAGACATTATGCTGAAGGAAATCCCCTTCGGTGACTGAAATCATTCCCCCCGATGCCACCCTTGTGAAAAATTGTCGGCATGACCTCCCTCCAAGTGGAGAGATACATGAAGACTCATGGCGACCCGAATGTCCTGGCGATGGGTGTATTAAACCAAGTAGAATGCACTGCTAGCCGACAAGACAGCAGGAGGGTCTTGCCAACTTTCTTCTCTAATGAGTTTTATGCCAAAATTGACTGAGGCGAGGCTCTCCAATAGACTTCCTTGTGAAATAGCATCAGATGTATGATCTAACCCTTGATGCAAATGTCCCCATTTGGCCTTTATGAACACCTAAAACATAGATTTCCCTGCCTGACTAAGCCCTATGCGAAAAATAGGTAATAGTACCACAATTGCTTGTTGTACCTCTACCACTACCTCCTCCCCATCTCTCTCCTCCACACCAACCTCCTCAATCATATCCTTAATCTCCTCCACTATTTTCTCTCCCTCTAGCACTATCCTATGTCATAACCTCTGTATTAGGACCTCCTCCTCTCCCTCCTCTCCAACCTCTACCTCTACCTCACCCTCCTCTCTCTCTCTTGTTGGCACCTCTTGAGGTGACTAAACCCTCCTCCCTACTAGCATAACCACATCTAGTATCCTCTCTCTCCACCACTCTACATATCTCTTGGTCACACTTGGGGCATCCAATCATCCTCTCCATGCCCATTGTGTCTCCTCCAGGCAATCCCATGATGCTCATTCCCTCTATATAATCACTTGTTGTCCCCACATGTTCCTCTCACATGTTAGTTGTACTTATCTATCCTTGAGCTCGAGGATATCCTATCAAAATCCAAACTACATCACCACCCTATTTGGGAAATATATCTCCATGATATATTGTTGGAGGTCGATTAGAAAACATCGTGTGAACATGAACCCCATCACTCTCCTATCATACTATGACCATGCTTGAAAATTAAATACTCGATATGGCATCCATACAATTTGGTCATCTATTAGATCATCCATCAATTGTCACCAATATGAGAAACTCCTAATCTCTGTGTAACACAATATCCCCCTATACTCAAATAAAATTGACTTGTGAGGAGTCCATTGCACATCCCCCACCTTTGCAATTGGTCACATGATCCTAATGTGCTTCCATGCCCATACCTATAGTAGTATCACATGGGTGACACTAGTCACCCCCTATAACAGACCAAGTGCATATCTTTGTACAATTGTGCTAATAAACATTTACCCCATGCATACTTTATCTACCTCTCCACCATCCCCAGTACCACCTCTATCAATGTCATACTAAAGAATCTCCCACTCCTATGTGGTAGGAGGATCTTTTTGATCATTCCACACAAGTATAATGGTAGAGGAGCTACCAAACCCAATCATCTATCTATTTCCAACTGCATCCCTCTATATGAAAGGTTTTTAGTCCTGAATAGTTCCTATAGGGTCTACTTGATTGGTTGTGTAATGACCTCCTCCACAATCTCCCCTCAAATTAGTAACTTAAGAATCCTCCATACATCCTCTAACGTAAATTTCATCTCCCCCATGAGGAGGAGGAATGTGCAGGTCTTTGAGCTCCATCGCTTGATCAATACCATGAGCATGGGCCTGTGTGCCCTAATAGTTGACAATAGTTGCATGTATGATAATCCAATCACCTCCAAGGTAACCTAATCATCTCTTGACAAGTGATGAGACAACATCAAGACCAATGATCTATGCTCATGAGTCTGCATCCATCAAACCAACATGTCAGATCCCTTCCTCTAATTTTTCTTATCATTTATTTTTCTATCATTTCCCTGAATGTGCATTTTCCCTCATTCACCCATCCCCAAAGCATATTTTACTATTCATGTATCTTCCCTTCCTTTTGCATATATTCCTCTATGCATTACACATTCACCCATTCCCCTTGACCTTGCACATTCACCCATACAAGCTAGTGCATTCTCCCCTCCAGCATGGCCATCACACAAATGTCACTACAGGCTAGCATATACACCTCTTCACCATGATCGATGCATATTCGCCCCTATGGGCTTGCACATTTTCCTATCTACCCTATCTCTTTTAGGAGTGGATCTACTCTACCCCAACCCTTACCCATCCACCTATCATGATGTGAAAATTACTCTATGGAGTGTTGTGCAATCGCCCATCCCTTTTTTCGTCACAAGGTAGATCCACTCCGCCCTAACCCTAGCAAAAACACTTGTCCCCAGGCACAACCACCCCTCCCTTAAGGCCAATGGAAACACCCATCTAGGTGAAATCCCCACTCTTCATAGGTGAATCTTCCTTGTAGATTTAAAAATACTAATTAAATATTTAAAATCAATGTACAAAGTTTGGTTTTTGAAGTGTACTTAGCCAAGCTCATCTTCACTCTAGTACCATGCTCGCATGCAATCTAGGCGATGTGGAATGTCTCCTTTGTGTGCCATTTTTCTCTCATATTTCTCAATATTCTCCAGTGCTCACGGTAAAAATGAATAGTAACTCACCTAGTTTACTATTTATAGCCCCCAATTTACCCCCCCCTTGGAACCTTAATTTCTTCTTTTGGATCCCATTTGCACCACACATCTCCTTTTTCCTCTGTTCTTTCACTGTTGTTCATCATTTTTTACCATGGTCCTCATGGTACCCTCCTTTTCTCTTTATCAAGAAGTCGCTCAAGGCCCATTTTTTCCCCTATTCCCCCTCTCAAGGGGGCATCATTCTCCATATTTCACATTTTTCTTTACATCATTCTTCCCTCTATGTTGGGGCATCTAATCCTCATTTCCTTCTATCGAGTCACCTATATTTTATTTTTCTTTGGAACATCATTATTTTAATGATATTTCGAAGAGGGGAAAAATGTAGACACCTAAATTTTACCATTCCCATGTGGTCATATTTATCACTTACATCATCTATTTCACACCCATATTCATGTTAATTAATATTTTCCATTATTTAATTAATATTTATCATTTCTCTAATATCCCCTAAAGTATTTAATTACTTCATTAAATACTTTACCTTTTTCACTTTTCCTATCAAGATTACGTAAATGCACTAATTTATTTAATCTTGTCATTTTGCTTATGTGGATTAAAAACAATTTTTAATTCACTCCCCCTTTCTTTCTTCAAACATCACATCCTCCATAATTCCTCCTTAATCCTGATTAGTTGGCTTAATTTGATTAGGATGTGCACATCCTTCATAATTTGCAACTTTCCTCTAATCCCATCATTATTATTTGCACAATCATAATCAATGATTAATTAACCTTAATCTAGGTCTAATTCCAATTATGGCATGTACCTAGGTCAACCCCCTCATTAATACTTTCTCCATTTGGAGAAGTCATATCCTTTCCCTGGGAATTTGTAATTCCTATTTATCCTCCCAAAGCCTCTAGAAATATTAAAAGGAATTTTTAATTCCTTACCCCCTTCCCCAACAAATTTTTAATTATTTTTCTCATCCCTAGATGGATTATAAGAGGAATTTTTGTAATTCCTCTATTGTCACATCCTCCCATGATTTGGGGGGGGGATGAGACAAGCCATACCTTTTTACCTTCCCAAGGTACTTGAAAGTACCTCCACCTCGTTACCATCTCATCTTCATGTCACCCTTTCCCATTTCCCTAGGATGACACATATCATCCTCGCACATGTTCAAATGCCTTAAGGAATCTCAACCATTGATCTCATTTTCTATTTTTAATCCTATCCCTCCATATTTTCCCTCTCCTAATGACTACCTTAAGCACTCAACCATTTTCATTCTAACAAATTCACTCTCACATTCAATCTCTCAAGCCATTCAAGCACTCAACCATTTCCATATACATTTTGCACTAAAAATCCATCAAGAATCCATATTTGCACTCATCCAAGGATCAAAATCATGCATTGTTAAGGTGTTATGTTGTTGAAATCATGATAGAGCACACAAATCAACTCAACAAAAGGAGAAAACGAATCAATCAAACTCAAAAAGGTAATATCTTTATTTTATTTTTATTTTGAGTTGAGTTTCATCCTTTTACTCCAATCTAAGTGTTTTCTTTGTTTTTAATCTTTGCATGATTCTTGTTAAAATTCTTGTATTTTAGTAGATTAGAAATACTTGCAGAAAGTAGGGTATCGATGAAATAAAAAGTTTATTATTATCCTAGATTGTATTTTATTGTTACATACTGATTCCAAAAGAAAATATATGCTTTGTAGCCTCATTAGTGTCCTTTCCAAAAATAATTAGTTTCTTAGAGTGATTCATCTTTTCTTTTTCTTTGCGGTCACTATCTATATTTTGCAAATTAATATTAAAGTAAGGTATCCCGAGGGTTGCTTTGTTATTTCCCCAATCTTTCTTTCTATTTTCTCTTGATTATTTGATGGTATTTCTACTTCTTCCATAGAAATTATTCTTGACATTAATGACATTAAGGGTGACTCTTGGTTTAGGGGTTGTTTTTGTTCAAAATAATTTTTTATTCTCATAGATGTTCTTTCATTATTAAATGAAATGTGATTAGTCAATGCTGCCACTTTATTACTTTATATCAAACTCATAGGATATGATTTATTCTACACTACATCTTTTCCTTGTCCTCATTCTTTCAAAACACTTCTACTCACTAGTTTGTTCAAATAATTTGCATAAAATTTTAGTGGTTGAATATTCTCTATAGGGTTAACTATCAATAACGAATTCTCATATTTTCTTATCTAAATATTTATCCAATCCATATAAGTAGTAGGTATTTTGTTTATTATTAAAGGTGGTGTCATAATCTTCATGAATTCTTGTTATTCTCTCTATTTCTTCCATACTCATCAATTTCCCCCTCTATATTGTTTATAATTTTACTTATTTTTTCCATATTCAAACTTCCTATCTATAGTATATCATTTCTCATTTTCTTGGTTTCACCCATAAAGGTGTGCTCTATACACACCCTTAGTGATATGCTTATCTTCTTTCCTCTTTTTTTCTATTTTTTTCCTTTTGATTCATTCCCTTTCTTTTTTTTTAGCTTCTTCCATCCTTGTGTGGTACCTTTCCTATCAATATTGTGTTAGTTTCAATCTCCTTTACTAATCTAGTTATTTTAATATTATCTCTTTCCTTTTTTTTATCTCATTTTCCATGGGTATTTATGATATGCTTTTCCATTAATATTTATATGTTCCATGGTCATTTTGTTTTTTGAAAAATTACATATTTTTAGGGATCTTTTCAAATCCCTTATCTTTTCTCATTTTTCATCCTTTAAGTGCCCACCCCTCTCTCATTAGGGTGGTACATAATATTTTTCTTTGTAGGATTTAATAAAATTTTCTATCACTTTTTACTGCTAACTTATTTTTTTTCTTTCTCTACCACTTCTTTTGCTCTATGTTTTCTTCATTGTTCTCTATAGGGTGCCATAGATGAAACTAGTGTTGGAAAGAGAAAAAAGGAAATACAGTCCAAAGATCTAAACCTTGATATCTCTTATGTAGTCAATTTATATCCTAGATGATACAGTGAGAGAAAATAGTAATTGCAAAAGGAATACTATACTAATATACATGCCTTATTTACTTACCATCAAATAATAACATTCATTCATTCATAACACATGTACGTATCAATCCTTATATATTTTCATATATTATATTATATCAAATACAGAGGTAGGTCTTAGTCTTTACTCTACATATATTCTTTGTCATATATCTTCCTCTTCTTACATTTATTACAGACATATATTTATACATTATCTCTTAGAAATATGTGACCCTTATAAATCACCTCTACCTTGACCTCCTATATTGGCCTTAGGTTCCACAAATTATGTGGTGGCTTGTAGTAGGATTTTTCACTACTTTATTACCCTACTAACAATTCCTATGATAGTAGAATAAAAATTAATGCTCTTAGTATGTTTATACTACTCTCGAATGGTTTTTTTAAAAATAATTTTTTTGATCTTGACATTGATGAAATTATGTGGATTTGAAAAAAATAATATAGGTTATTTTGGAGGGACCTACATCCATATATAATTCTAAACAAAACATTTGTAAGCCCCACACACTCTAAGACTACCCTATCATAGTTTGGTAGTTTTTATATCTCAAGGATCTTAAGAGACCTAATCAAAACCATGTAGCTTGGAGGTATCAACACACCTAGGGAAGAAAATGGGGCCTCCCTACAATTCAATCACCTAGCTCAAATTTTGGTATAATTTTTTGGCCCCTGGTGGAGTAGAACAGTAAGTAAGGCTCTTGGAACCTTTATACTAATTTCAAATTATGGCTTTTGTAAGAATATGATCAATATTTTCATGTCATGTTGGGTCCCAACATAAATTCTCTACTTCCTAGATATAAATCTCACTCACAAGGTGAATATTGTCATCAAATGAATGAAATCAACTCATCCATAGATAGTGGGGGGTTAAAGGCTAACTCTATGAGAGTAGGTTTGATCTCCTTATCTTCAAGCTCATTTTAGAATCAAGAGGGTATTCCAAGGGGTATACCTTAATAGGTATTGTAATTAAAAAAGTAATAGCCAAATCGATTGATATCCAAACCCAACCTATTGACTTGGTACCAAAATTTGTAGCTAAACTAAGTACAACTACCTATCTCGAAACCCATATATATAGATGATATGATTGTGCAAGCATAATCCACATGGAAAGGGTTCCTTTAGCATCTATTTTGAAGATAAATATTTAGTTATATTACTAAGTCATGAATGCACAAAACTAATCCTACTCTATACTACAAATTTATGCTCTTTTTGATGATGTGAGATTAGTGCATGGGTTGAAACACATAGATATACTGAGAGGGGGGATGAATCAGTATATCCCTCAAAAAAAAAATCAATTCAATTTATCTAACTTATTAATCAAAATATAGAAACTGCTTTAATTGAATAACACATGCAAAATAAAAAGCATATAACCACAACACCAAGATCTATGTGGAAAACCCAAAAAGAGAAAAACCACAGTGATGCAAACCGAGAAGGCCCAAACTCACTCAAAGTGTCAACCTATCTTCAAGAGGAATCTAATAAGAATAAAATGGCCTATTAGACCAATCCAAACAACTCCCCAAGTCTTACAACAAATGAAAGTAGAATTTCCCACTCTCACCCTTGTAACTCTAGTAGTAGTGCAAACCATTTTTTTGGCCCTTAACTCCAACACTTCCCAAAACAACTGAAAAACCAATGGGTGATTTAGATACCCATTTCAGAGCTATAAAACATATCTCTTAATTAGACACAAGTCCTTTGGACAAAACCCATGAAACCTCCACTCCTACACTGACCTAATTAGGTTAATTAGGCCTAAATTATAAAGAAACCCATCTTCAGACTTAACACAAACAACTAAAAATTTGGGAAAGCATTTCCCATGCCCTCAAAACACTAAATCCACAATTATCTTCTAGAGTTGACCCCTCTAACATAGAAAAATATGAAACCCTTGATTTATGGCCAAACTAAGAGGGTTTATTGAAAGTCCCACTTGCATAACTCCCCTGACCAAGCCACCAACTCAAAAAATTCTATTTTGACCCCAATATTCTTAAAAGTTGAATAAATTCCCCCACTCTCATTGGTTTTAACAAACCCTAGAACCAAAGCACCATTTTCGTGTATTTTCCTTAACAAAATCAACAAGGCAGCAGACCTATCTCCTTTATTTCTTCTCCACAACTCTAGTCATGCATCCTACCTTTTACTCAAACTTCCAAGGGCCCATTAAACTTGCTACGATAATCACATTCAGTGTATGGGCCCTTAGATCATGGTTTTTTTTACAAAACCCTCAAACAGGGTATTCTCGGTCTGCTACAAGAAAAATGAGATTTATGCCATAAAATTCTAAAGATTTCCTTCAAAATAGATGCAAAAATATTGATAACACAAGCCACCACAAAATTTCAATGATTACATAGTAAAATTAGGTTGTACAAGCTTGTACAGGTATGCAAATGTAAAGGAAACTCAGAAAATGAATGAAAACATAGAGATTTCTTATTGCTAATGCCTCAATTCTTCAAGCTAAACATTACAATGGTTTTTTATGCCTTTTTAAAGGCTTCTCCACTTCAAACAAATTACCAACTACCTCTCAATTGAATTTTAAACTCCTAATGACCATTGGAGGCCAAAAGGACACCTTTTACACATTTTAATAATAACACCTTTACATACATTGCAATGTTTACACTTCTTGACCCTCCTAATCACCTAAACCATTCTAAATGGTCTAATGAGACCTTATTCAACTAAGAAACTTGACTCACCCAAGAAAACAACATTCTATCTATCTTGACACCTCTTGTCAACTTTGACAAGTTCTTCCCACATGATTTGCAATTCTTACAAAATGAACACTAAAGCCCTCAAAGTTGATCAATTACATAACAATGGTCACACTAGACCTTATTTGAACTCAAGACCTTCACTCAAACATCCTAACACACCTTACCTATAAGACACTTAATGAAGAAACATAGAAAAGATTGGTTCCCCTGCACCATAAACACCACCATGAAAAAACTCATGTCGCATGAGTAAGGATTTGTCCTACTCCAACCTGCTCTCCACAAGCCCATGCTAATCTGTACCTCCTCTTGCCTGATGTGGACAATGAAAAATTGTAGTCCACTCTGCCCTGTAGCCTCTATATGGATGTAATTTGTCCCCCTTCTCTAAAATCATATCAGTGGGTGGTCTTCCATTTTCCCTTAGACCAAAACAAGTTAATGTCCTTACCTTCATGCCTCTAAACCAACCCTTACCAATGCTTCTCTGGACTACCTTGTCTTGTGTTACCATTTATGATTGATACTTATCTCTGATCTCTATTCCTTTCATGATTTATGTAGTACCTATTACAACCATCTTTTGCATGTCCAAGAAGCATATCTTCCCTCATGGATCTATCCCTGAATGTTCACTTGTTCCACTCCACTTTTGCCCTTGAATTTAGGCATCAAACCCTTTGCCCTTGCTCGTGCAATCCCATACACCACTGTATTCTCATATTTTAGAGCCTTTCCTCTACCCAAACTCGATTGTCCTAAACCCTTCATGTTCTGTTATCAACAACTCACCACTAACCTATCTTAGATTAGTCTTCTCCATGGGCTTCACATCATTTTTCCCCTCCAACTAAGCATCAACCTTCTTAGACCCTTTTTCCATCTTCTCAATAGGTTCATCAACATTCAATACCATTGTGCCAACACCATAACCCTGTTTCAAACTAGCAAACATATTGTCCTTACTGTCCTCAAGCCTTAAAGGATCTTTCTTGCCAAAAATCACAACCTTAGTTTTGCCTTTGTCTCTTGCACTACCCTGCAAAGGAGTTAGTTTGAAACTCTTATCATCATTCCTAATTGTATAGGTGTTTTCCCAACCATCATATAGGGATCTTCTATCAAATTTCCATGGTCTCCCTGAGATAAAATGGCAACAATCCATTGGAAATATATCACATAATACCTATCCTCGTATTCCCCAATCTGGAAATCCACATAAGCTTGCTCATTCACCACTAAGGTTTGACTATCATTTACCAAAGAAAATTTATAGGGTGCTACATGAGGTATCCTCTCTAAATTTAACTTGTCTACCATCTCCCTAGACACCATATTATCTTGAGAACTTGATACAATAACAACTTGACACACTTTATCTTTGCATTTGCATGAAGTTCTGAATAGACTCCTTTGGCTCATATCTTCCTCTTTAGGTGCTTTCAACAAGGTCCTTCTCATCATGAGTGCTTCTTCCACCTCTAGATCTACAAGTATGCTTGAACTTTCACATTCTTATTCTTGGACCAGTTGTGTTCTTCTTTCACTCCTTCTATCACCACTTGAAGTTGGACTTTGGTATTGAGGACACTTGAAAGATGGGTGTCCAAATTCATTGCACCTATAACATCTTCCTGAGAATTCATTGTAATCTCTCCTTTGTCTGAAGTTAGTTCTTCCACCTCTCCATCCTCCTCTTGCTTCAGGTGCTTGGTCTTTGTTCTTATCAACATTTTCAAGGTCTTCCTTGCCCTTCCTTGATGTTGAAGTGGTGCCTACCCCTAGAGGTGTTGCCTCTTCCTTTTGTTTCCTTCTCTTGTCTCGTCTTGAGTTTTTCTTCTTCTCTCATTGTCATTTGAAAGAATTGTTCAACTGATTTAGGTTCCAACAAGCTGATCTCCTCCTGAATGTTATGCCTCAAGCCATTCAAGTACCTAGCAACCATTTCTTCCTCATCTTCTTCATGTTTAGTCCTTATACTTAGCCTATAAAATTCTTTAGTATATGCTTGCACATCTTAATCCTTTTGTCTAAGATTTTGTAACCTCTTAAGCAACTAAACATTATAATCACAAGGAAGGAATTTTCCTTTCAGTTTGGTCTTCATCCTCTCCCAAGAAGTGATCTTTCTATTTCCTTGTCTTTCCCTTTCCTCTTGCACAAAATTCCACCACAACAAAGCATGTCCTTTCAGTTTTGTTTTAGCCTTCTTCACCTTATCCTCTTCATCAATCTCTTCACTCTGAAAGTAGTTCTCCAAGGCCCCTATCCAATCCAAGAGCTCTTCACTATCAAATTTTCCTCCATACATAAGCACATCCATTTTTCCATGTCCATATTTCTTCATAGCCTTCAAAATATTCACCATTCTCACATCATCTAGATCCATCTCTTCCTCTTCTTTAGTTTCACTTTCATCCAAAAGAACCCTACCTTTAGCTTTCATCATAGCTATTTCCTGCTTCAAGGCTTCTATTTTCTTGTCATGGTTGTCAATCTTCCTTGCAAAAAAAATCACCTTAGGAGGCATTTTCTTAATTCTTCCTCTTCACCTATCTGCAAAACCAATTCAAAACACCAACACAAGATCTACTATTGTGCTCTAATACCACTCGATGTAGACCCAGAAGGCCCAAACTCACTCAAACCATCAACCTACCTTCAAGAGGCATCTAAAAAAATTAAAATGGCCTATTAGACCAATCAAAACAACTCCCCAAGTATTACAACAAACAAAAGTATAATTTCCCACTTTCACCCTTGTAAATCTAGTAGTAGTGCAAACACTATTTTTGGCCCTTAACTCCAACACTTCCAAAAATACCTGACAAACCAATGGGTGAATCAGATACCCATTTCAGAGCTATAAAACATATCTCTTAATTAGACACAAGTCCTTTAGACCAAACCCCTGAAACCTCCACTCCTACGCTGACCTAATTAGGTTAATTAGGCCTAAATTACAAAGCAACCCATCTTCAGACTTAATATAGACAACTAAAACTTTGGGACAGCATTTCCCATGCCCTCAAACCACTAAATCTATAATTATCTTCCAGAGTTGACCCCTCTAACATGGAAAATTATGAAACCCTTGATTTATGGCCAAACCAAGAGGGTTTATTGAAAGTCCCACTTGCACAACTCCCCTGACCAAGCCAACAACTCATAAAATTCTATTTTGACCCTAGTATGCTTAAAATTTGAATAAATTTCCCCACTCTCATTGGTTTTAACAAACCCTAGACCCAAAGCACCATTTTCATGTATTTTCCTTAACAAAATCAACAAGACAGTAGACATATCTCCTTTATTTCTTCTCCACAACTCTAGTCATGCATCCTACCTTCTACTCGGACTTTTGAGGGCCCATTACACTTTCTATAGTAGTCGCAGTCAGTGTATGGGCCCTTAGATCATGGTTTTTGTTACAAAACCTTCAAACAGGGTATTCTCAGTCTGTGACAAGAAAATTGAGATTTATGCCACAAAATTCTAAAGATTTCCTTCAAAATAGATGCAAAAGATTGATAACATAGGCCACCATGAAATTTCAATGATTACATAGTAAAATCAAGTTGTATGGGCTCATATAGGTCTACAAATGTAAAGGAAACTTAAAAAATGAATGAAAACACAGAGATTTCTTATTGCTAATGCCTCAATTCTTCAAGCTAAACATTACAATGGGTTTTTATGCCTTTTGAAAGGATTCTCCACTTCAAACAAATGACCAAATACCTCTCAACTGAATTTTAAACTCCTAATGACCGTTGTAGGACAAAAGGACACCTTTTACTCATTTTAATAACAACACCCTTACATACGTTGCAATGTTTACACTTCTTGACCCTTCTAATCACCTAAACCATTACAAATGGTCTAATGAGACCTTATTCAACTAATAAACTTGACTCACCCAAGAAAAAAACATTCTATCTATATTGATGCCTCTTGTCAACTTTGATAAGTTCTTCCCACATGATTTTCAATTCTTACAAAATGGACACTAAAGCCCTCAAAGTTGATCAATTACATAAGAATGGTCACACTGAACCTTATTTGGACTCAAGACCATCACTTAAACATCCTAACACACCTTACCTACAAGAAAATGAAGAAACATAGAAAATATTGATGCCCCCGCACCACACAGTGAGAAAATTTGTGTCACATCTCAATTTTTACATGCATTTAATAATGTTAAGTTAATTGAAATATTTGGAAAATTAAATTTATCAATTTCTGTTTATGATGAAATTTTCTAAATTCAATGACATTTGAAAAAAATGATTATCTTTGCAACTTTATGATTTAGTGAATCATTTGGTATTAAGCAAGGTTAAAGGTTACTGATGAAAAGTGCAAGTGTGAGTGTGTGAATACAGGAATAGGTTTAAGAACAAGAACATGGTTAAGGTAGGCGTATTTAGTTAGATGACGAATGTTAAGCAAGATTGGAATTTGGAACACACACACCATTGTAGACCATAACATCTGCATTTAACTTGCAAATGGTAGATATCATTTTGCTTGTATGAAATCATAAATAATTAAATAGGCGAGCTGATGAAAAACAAATTAATTGAATCATTTTCCTTATGTTGTCTATTCAAAGCTAATTTCATTTTTAATAAAAAGGAAATAGTGGTGTTAGAAATGCATTTGATTTTACATATTATTTTCTCATGAGTAGAATGATTTAATTATATGTTCTTTTAAAATAATTTGAAAATGAGATCTTTGGTAAGAGGTTAAAAAGAAAAGAAGTAAAGAGTATATATAAATATATATGTTTGTTTGTGATTATATATATGTATAAGTACATATATAGATTATAATAAGTCGCAATAATAAAGTGTTTTCTTTAATTTGAAAAACTCTTTATGTGACTATATGGAAAAAAATGATAAAAAATAACACTTATAACTCCCTTAATAAATGAAAAAAACTAACCCTCCTCATACTGGAAAATGGAATTATGCTCAAAAATCATGGAGTGGGTGGCTAGGCTGAAGGAAGATGTGGAGAATTAAGACTATCACCAATTTTAGAATGCAAAAAAATTGATGGTCAAAGGAGTGGGTGAATTTGAAGGAGGAGACAATTTAGCAAAAGGGGCATGAAGAATATTGAGGGAACACAGAGGAAAAGACACAAAGCAAGGGAAGTTGTTTCCATTTTCAAACCAGGAAAAAGCATCGAATCTTGCAGACAAAGAGGTATTTTTTGTGTTTTTCTTAGATGTTTCCTTCATTTTTTTGAATGAATTTACCTTCATGTGCATCTCTTTGAGCGAATAGAGCATCGAATGCCTAGATTTACCTTATGTTTATACATTATTTTGAGTATTTGTGGCTCTGGCTTCCAGATTTATTCTGTGTTAACCCTCCCCTATTATCCATGTTTCATGGATGAAACCACTATTTTACCTACTCTATGTTGTCATTTTATTACCATGCATGTACATGGTTGGCTTGAATGCCTATAATCAGGCTCTAATCCACTTGATATACTTGTTTTTTGTTTGTGTGAACCCATTTATGGTTCTCTGTTTATGTGAACACCATGTATGGTGTTGTTATCCCATAATATCCAACTAAACGACATCTTTCATTCGAGGAAACTAAACCCCAACCTTGTTGTTTTGGGCTAAACAATAAGGATCATTCAAGCATGAAAGTTGGCTTAGAACGATCCCTATCATTATGTAAAAATATAATTTAATGGATGATTATATCATCCAACATTAGTGCATGTTGTCAAACGATATTCATCGTTCTATTTTGTAGCACAATGTGGAACGATTTCACTGTTCGGTGTAATGCATGTAATGACTGAGTTCTTCCATATGTATATCGATGAACGATACCATCATTCCAGGTTATTCTACCTATCAAACATTTTAATAATGTTCCATAAATGATGATAATGCAAGTTTTTATTTCATTGTGTTGCTACCAATTCTTAGGCCTTAGCAAGCTGAGGGTTGTAAGAATCCCTTTACGACATTTAAATGATCCTCTTAAATCTCAGTGATGTGTATATGTGTATATATATGTATATATATGTATATATATATATATATGTATATATATGTATATATGCATATATATATACATAGTCACTCAAGTGTTTGAATCTTAACAGAGTCGAATGATATTCAAACTTTGTCTACTCTCTAAAAAATGATGTTGTGGGTATATGGATGATAGAACCATTAAAAAAATAAGATAATGAGTACAATAAAGGAATTTAATGTTTGATCAATAGCATGTTTATCATCTAACGATAACATGCTTATCAACCCCCTTTTTCTATTATATATATGTGTGATTTAAAATATGAGTCAAATAGAATGTTAATTTCCATGATGATCTAATTTAAATAAAAAGGGTTAAGTGATGTTTAAAACTAAATGACATATGGTTATTGTTAATAATCCTTGAGTAGAAATATAATGATACTTTTCTTAGTAGACCAAAGAGATGAAACCATATTTTTAAACCTACTTATTATACTCTTGACCAATTGCTAAATGGCATGATTACATTTAAACTAAATATCTATATAGAAAAAAATGAACATAGGATAATGTTAGGTTTCCTCCAAGCAAGTCAGATTAGTGAATGAAATGAATAGATATATGATTATATCAGATTATTTATGGAATCGACTTCTTTCTGCTTAAAGTAAACAACCTTGTTACATTCTAGTTGGAATTTAAATTCATGCCAAAGTCTAAAACTATTGTTTCTTATGTTATTATTTGAATTATATGGTTATTGTAAGAACAAAATTATGCATCTTATGAATTTGATGTCTTCTTGAATATGGAAATCTGCATGTAGATAGGTTTTTACCTTAATCTTAAGAATGTATATGCATATTCAAAATGTGATTAATATGGCATAAATGTGTACACACATAAATTCTTCATGTATGTATGTACACATACATGCGATATACCTTCTTATTTAAATTTATTTACTCATTTTATTTATGTTTACTTTATTTCATTTGCAAAGGAAGAAATGAAGGAAATAGAATGTTATTAATGTGTAAATGCAAACCATGTAAACAATAGTTTACTTGATGTATGTCATAATGGATATTCTAGAGTTAATTTGATTATTTGCATGATGTATGATGAAATGGAATGTGATGCAATGATATAAAAGTACTAGATAGACTATAGCTCATTGTTATCTGATGCTATTGGATGGTCTAGAAGGGATGGATTGGAAATTTTCCTTCTGGGATGGGTGCTAGAGAGCGTAGATTTTTCTTTTCCAAAATCTAATTTTAAGTTTCTTATGTAGCATGAGTTTGGCCAAGATTTGCAGCCATTATGTGGAATGGAATGATTTTATTTTATTACTCTCTTTCTTTACCTAGCATGGAACCCACGTGTTCTAGAAGTAGATAGAAATGCATGTAGTTAGACATTACTAGATTCCACCTTGTATACTATATCTCTTGCTAAGTATTTCATGTAGGGTTGGGTATTCTTCGATTGACTAAAGAATTTTAGGGAAGCATAGCTTCACAGTTAGGTGGAAAAGCACCTGAACCATGTTCTCATCCACCAGTGGAGGTGAGAATTCGAAGAGATCGCAATGGAATTCCATATTAATTGATGTACTTTGTATCATTGATGTAATATTGAATTGACTATGTAGCAATTGAATGCCAAGTCAAACTATGTATATTGACTTTTGACATTTGGAAATTAATTTTATTTTATTATTTAGACATGTGATGCTATGATGGAAAATAGTTGTACAAATCTATGTCTTTTATTTATATTCATAACGCTAAATAGATTTTATTAGAGATATTTTTTATTGGGAATATTGCAAGTTTCTTGGAGCTACTATTAAAATCCAACCTCACAAATGAATGAATAATTACAATAGATTTAAGATATTTAACCTAAGGAATTTTATAACTCCTTGCTCACTTGAATAATGAGGCTATAACCTCTAAGTATAACTCTTTAAAGAGTCAAATTACATCACAACTACAACACTTTTATGTTGAAATGATGGATGCACAATGTCCCTGAAGCTGCAGCCTTCAAGAGGACCTTTGCCAAGGAGAAATTCAACCACGTAGAAAGTGTTGCAACTAAGGGTATGCATTGCTATTGATCTAGATTATGAGATAATTACAAATGTACAAATTCCTTGAATATATATGCATGAGAGAGATGCAAGATGCAATATGATGTTACCATGTGTCATGATTTAACAACATGTGACAACATGTGAACCCTACCTAGGAAATGATAAAAGATTGAGATAAGTTTTAGAAGGACAGCTCATCTTCTAGAAGGAATCTTATCCCCTACAAACATGGAAAGGGGAATTACCCCATTATTGATGATTTTCTAATTTATACAACCTAGGACTAAATAATGCAAGACCTAAGTTAACTTATGCTAGTGTAATAAATAATTAATTACACTAACACCCCCCCATAAGTGCAACTTAGGCAGGAAATGTAATGATTATGCAAAGATGATGATGATGATGGGTCTCGGCTACATGATGACCATTTTAGGTACCCATTTACATGATGAAAATGAAGATGCATAAAATCTCCCACAAATGGAGAAAATGGGACAACCCAGTGGGAACAAAACCCCTCTCCAAAAAGGAGATGAAAATACAGAAAAAGTGAGAAAGGATGGGAAGGATGGAGGACTCCCAAATACCCCCCAAGTACACCATTTGTCACATGGATAAAATAAAATCAATGGCCCCTCCATAGGGAGGAAATAGAGAGACTATGTAGCTCCTCCACAACATATGATCACCTACAAAAATGGTAAGTGTCTGAAGACAAAACAAGATCCAATGTTGACAAACAACTTGTCTCCCTTTTGGAAGAAACAAAACCAAGTGCAAGTGTAGGGATTCTTCCCATTCCGAATAGGAATTGAAGGAAGGTGTTGTGCATGTTTTGCACACATGCCCCGCCATAGGCAGGGACCCCCTTTTTCATTCCTGACAGGCTACTTCGCTCTTGTCTTGTTTTGCATGCCCCATTTTCCAAGCCCAAATTGGTCATGTGCCTTCAAACGATCAAGTCCCCCTACCCAAATTCACCTACTTAGGGTATTCAAATCCATGGAGAAATGAAGTCCCCCATCCCTTTTTTTCCTTTTGTCTTGTTCCTACTGACTTGGTCCCTAATCACTTGATTCACTTTTTTCCATATTTTTGAGTTTTGGGACAACTTTTTGGTGGATTTGGGATGTGTTTGTGGTGCCTAAATGAACTGCCAAAGTTTCATCAATGTTTCGTAAAGTTTTAGTGGTTTTGGTACATTCCCTCTAGCATTCCCTTCCTCTTTGGCTGTTTTAGAAACATTTGTGGACCCCTGTCAGTTCGGTTTCCACATTTTTGACTTTGGGGCCAACTTTTTGGTGGATTTGGGATGTGTTTGAGGTGCCTAAGTGAACTACCAAGGTTTTATCAATGGTTCCATAAAGTTTCAGTGGTTTCAGAACTTTCCCTCTGGAATTCCCTTCCTCTTTGGCTATTTTGGAAACATTTGTGGACCCTTGTCAGTCTGGTTTCCACATTTTTGACTTTGGGGCCAACTTATTGGTGGATTTGGGATGTGTTTGGGGTGCCTAAGTGAACTGCCAAGGTTTCGTCAATGTTTTGTAAAGTTTCAGTGGTTTCAAAACTTTCCCTCTAGAATTCCCTTCCTCTTTAGTTGTTTTGGAAACATCCATGGACCCCTGTCAGTCCGGTTTCCACATTTTTTACTTTAGGCCCAACTTTTTGGTGGATTTAGGATGTGTTTGGGGTGCCTAAATGAACTGCCAAAGTTTTATCAACGTTCTGTTAAGTTTCGGTGGTTTCAGAACTTCATCCCCCTTTGGCTATTTTGGAACATCCATGGAGCCTTAGTGACCCGGCCTCCAGAGCTCGGTCCCTCTATGGCTGTTTCTGGGACTTCATCCCTTCGTGGTAGTTTTGAACATCCGTGGAGCCCTGGTGACCTGGCCTTTGGAACACAGCCCCTCCATGGCCATTTCTGGGACTCCGTCCCTCCGTAGCCATTTTGAGCATCCGTGGAGCCTTGGCGACCCGGCCTCCATAGCTTGGCCCCTCTGTGGCCGTTTCTAGGACTTCATCCCTCTTTGGCCATTTTGAACATCTGTAGACCCCCGTCGGTCTGGTTTCCACATTTTTTACTTTGGTGACAATTTTTTGCTAGATTTGGGATGTGTTTGGGGTGCCTAATTGAACTGCCAAAGTTTCGTCAACGTTCTGTTAAGTTTTGGTGGTTTCAGTGGTTTCAGAGCTTCATCCCCCCTTAGCTGTGTTGGAACATCCATGGAGCCCTGGCGGCCCGGCCTCTAGAGCCCGGCTCCTCTGTGGGCGTTTTCAGGACTCTGTCCCTCTTTGGCCATTTTGAACATCCATGGAGTCTCGGTGACCCTGCCTCCAGAGCCCAGCCCCTCCGTAGTCATTTCTGGGACTCTGTCCCTCTATGGCTGTTTTGAACATCCGTGGAGCCCCTGTGACTTGGTCTCCGAAGCTCGGCCCCTCTGTGAAAATTTTCAGGACTCCACCCCTCCTTGGCCATTTTGAACTTCCAATTTTTGTCAAATGAGTCCAATCTTAAGGAAGTTTTTCTGGGAACTCTTCCTTCCTCTTTTCCCATGTGCTATAATTGAAAAATCTTGGTTTTGCTAAGTTTTGTGAGGTCCAAGAACTTCCCTTCTAGTTTGTTGTCCCTCGTTCGCTACTCATCCCCTTGGGCCCGCATTAATATTTATGGTCCAAATGAGCTCTAAATATGAATATTATGATCTTTTGATGATGCATGGATGGATCTAACAAAGATTTTACAAGATTTGACTAACGTTTTCCTTGATTTGTGTATGAAAGCACTTACGACACTTCATGTATGCAAGATTCAAGAAGCCTACCACGGGTCTGTCAAGGAGACCCATTAAGAAGGCTGAACAAGGAAAAGCGCATTGCTCCTGTCACCATTCATTTCATGTTCACCTCTCCACCTAGCACACACCAACAGGGTCAGTGTTAGAAGAAGGCATGTGCCAAGGAAGTCAAGGAAAAAAATGCAAGGGAGTGGCCTTGAAGAAAGCATAAGGGATTTGTCTGCTCAAATCAAGGGCAACCAATCCATTGATTCCAATCATCAACGAACTCGTTTGATCCAAGGAAGAACACTGCAAACACATCAAGTAAGAAGACAACTTTTAGGTAGTTTTAGCTATAGTAAAAGGGTAATCAGCTAAATGATGAAATTGCTACAATGATTGGCACTAGGTGACAAAACAGGGAAAAGACAATGATGTATTTTAAAATTGTTGAATATTGTGGGGTAGGTGAAACCCTAATGTAATTGAATCTTGGCCATTCATTTCAAATTGATCCTAGCCATTCATTTGGGCTTTGGAAAACTATAAATAGGGGCTTTCCCCTCATTTGTAAGGGTTGGAGAACTGATGTAAAGACATTCTACAGCAATAGAAAGCAACATTGCATGATTTATGGGTGTTCCTTTTGAGTTTTCTATTTATGTATGCATGGTTCAACTTCCATAGTAGTTTTAGTTGTAGATTCTTGAATGGAGGTGATAATGAAAATTGTTGTTATGGTATTTGATGAACTTTCAGCCCATACTTTTAGCACTTGTTGATGACAAACTATTGTGTAAAGTTAGCCTGGGCTTCTTGATTTCAATGTTGCAACTTAGTTCAATCGCATGTGCATGATGTGCATATGCAATTTGAAAATATACAGTCCTTAGAAGATTGCACTAGTTTTGTGCAACTGTAGGTTTCTCTTGGCCAAGCAAAACCTAGTTTAGGGAGTTTGTCTACTATAGCAACCTCCATGATCACTGTTCATTTGTAGTTTTAGATCTAGGAACCTTCTCTCTGCCTTGCCCTTTTTCCTTTTTTTTAATAAGTACCTGACGAAAGGTTCATTGCAAATTGTAAAGCTAAATCCAATGATAAAAATAGAGTTCAAGACTGTTGTTTGAACCTATAGCAAACACACAACAAATTCTCCATCTTATGAACTCCATTTCAAGACCCAACTTCCCATGCTTTGTAACTCATTCGTAAGTCTGCCTTATGATTCCAGCAAATCACATCAAACAACTGAGATATTCTAAGCACTGTCAAGACCTGACATTGGAGACCTTGGGATAGTGTTTTGCAATTTGATTGTGGAAGATTGTCTTTCAAGAGAGGTAGTGCACCTACGCACTGCCTGTGTTGAGAAGTGCATAAAAAACACATCAATAGAACTAGCGCTAGAAGGAGGGCATGACATGTTGAGGCTACAAAGCTGAAAGTTGGCACTTCAAAAATAACACTTTTAAAAAAGAAATCTAAGATAGGGAGATCTCTTTTAATGCTAAAAATCAGAAAATTATGAAGGAAAATTGAAGCTGAGTCAAAATGGAGCAGCATGCACAAATTGACATCACTCAGCTTCATGTAGATTTGAATAGGAGATTGAAGAATCCATTGCAGCAATTTGCATTGGCAAATAGATGTCAGATCCATTGCACTCGTAGGCACAATGAGTTGGGGTGTCTGACTTTCTTGAGTAGAATTGAAAAGGTCTTGCAAGGAGAAATTCCCTTTTGGGAAATATACCAACCCTTGGCTCTCGAAGACCTAGAGGAAGAGTTGACAACCATGACAACCAAAGCATTCAAGGATTTGATCCAAGAACATTTGAGCAGCAAGGATGGAACAAGATTGGAGGAAGTACTAATGGAAAATTGGAGTAGATTTCACAATTCACCACATTCATAATTTATGTGTCCATCATGTGACAACATCATTGCTCAAGCCAAGGGTTGTTTGAACAAGTTGGAGCAGCCAACTCCCAATGAAGAGAACTTATCCCATGAGGAAAAAGAGCTATCAACATCTAAAGGATAGAAAAGTAAGGATGAACCAAGAAATTTGATACAAGTTGATGTTGCGACAACAAACATTGAAGTTGACAACAAGGAGGAAGAGGCATATTTCACTAGAACAACAATATGCCTTGGTGGAAATCTAATTGAAACTAATTTAGAAGGTCTTTCCTCCACCAATCAAAGGCAATCCTCCACTCTAGAAGAAGAGAAATTGGTAGGGGATGATGAACCAATGAATTCTACAGCCGTGCATGCTGGGACAGCCAACGAAGATGCTGAAGAATAGGAAGAAGAAAAGGTTGACAACATTGGAGTAGTAGAAAATGATGACGAAGGTATAAGTGAAATTAGATTAGAAAGTCTCCCCTTCACCAATAACAGTGATCGAGGATTTGAAAATGAAGATTTGCAAGAGTGGGAGCAACCACTTGCCACAGTTGTCTACCATCAAGCTTCTTTTTAAAGTGATGATGAGGACCCGATCACAGAGAGATATGACCAGCTCGTCTCCAGGTTAGCAAAGGATTGGTCCGAAATAAGATGGCAAGTGGATTTAGAGGTATTGCTACTGCCAAATTGGTGCAAACTTCATAATTCATCACACTCTGAATTTGCATGTAGACTGTGCAAAGAGGCTATCAAACAAGTACCCGACCTCCTCTACTTGCTACCCATATCAAAGAAGAAGACCAAAAGCTTGAATCAAGTGATGGCTTAGCTGAAGGTGGGCCTCAAGAGGATGTTGGGGTAGCAATAGAAGAAGGATAGTAGTACAGCCTCAGACTTCTGAGCAATGAAGTAGATCAAGCAGGAATGTTGTCCACTAGTCATCAAGAAGTTCTTCCTCTTGAAGAGCAGTTGTGCACCATGGATGATAGGCTTTTTGGCGAGTCTTTGGAGGGAGATTGCGTAGTGAATTTTGGTCCCCTTGATGAGGTGCCATCGATTGATGACTTCTTTCCATTGGGAGCTGCACTACAGAGGTATGCTCATGTCAAGGAAGAGCACATCCCAAAAGATGGTAGCGATGAATACATACTCCTTGAGCCCCTGAACAGTGATGCACTAGAGTTTCTAGATTGGGAGAGGAGCTCCTTCTCCATTTACAATGATAGTGAGCAAAAGGAAATGAGTGAATGTCATGATGAGATACATGAACAACAAAGAGAAGAAGACAAAGGTAGAGGTGTTGAGATAGCTACTAACAGAGATGAAGCACCCGATCGACTACAAGATACAACTTGGAGTCCTTCTACCATGATCATTGTTGATCCTCCTTCGTATTCAAATGGCTACAATAGGATAGATTTGTCCATGTCATTATCCCACGACGTTGAACACCACATAAATAAGGATAGCCCTTGGGAAAGGAGACGAGACAACATACTACCTCTTGGGGACAGCAACCAAGTGGATCCCAAGTTTGCAGATGGTCAATGTGGAGAAGTATTTCTTTTTGAAGAATTTCCAACCAAGGCTATAGATCCCATTGGTAGATTGGAAGAGTTGTTTGCTACCTCATCCTCCTAGCCTTATGCAAGCTTAATGTCTGAAGTGTTGCACCCTCCACCTTGCCCGCTCAAGGCTACCGATGCAATGATCAACGATGATGTGCTTGCTCTCGACTGTCCAACGTTGCCACCTCCATGTGACGAAATCCAGGTTTTATCCTTCCTTGCCCCTATTATTTCTCATAATTGCACTTATTATTTTGATTATGGAAATAAGGGAAAATCAACGTGTTTATGGATTAACCATGGGTTCAACGAGCCTCCTCAATTGATGATTTTTCATGATGACATGATTGAACTTGAGTGTTGCAACATTGAGTTTATTTTTTTAGAATATAAAGATAAATTTGCATGGTTAAGAATGATAACGATTGCTTGTTTGCTTGTGCATGCATTGCAAAATCCAATGAACGTTAATGTCAGCTCGCCCTGCCTGAACATAGTTCTTTGTAAATATCTTTGTACATAGCCCATTTTGAGTAGTATAGGTTTCTTGTAAATACTTTTCTTTCCTGCTTTCCTCAAGTTAGTTGGTGTGATGTAGTTTGTTTTCTTTTTGTTTGCTTTCGTTGTGTTGCTACTTTGCTTGAGGTCACTCTACTTTTAGCTAGGCACATCTATGCTCACAATAACCATACTTATCACTTGGGGTAGTTCTACGTATTTCTTTGTCAAATTCTAATCAAGTCTTCAAAGTGGATGGTGAAGGTATTTTGTTAGTGTCGAGTGATTTGGGTGTTTGATTCAAAGAGGATAAGTTGTTGGTTTTGTCTGACTCTGACATATTTTGAAATCTTACAGCCATTACACATTTTAAGAATTTGACGATCATTGTAGGGCCTTTTGTGAAGTCTAGTTAAGTGAAAAATCTAAAATTCTGCTCCAATGCTACTTTGATTCCCAGCCCTGAGCATGAGCTTCAATACTTGCAGGTTGAAATAAAAGAGCCAAAAAGAAAAAAGAAAGAAAGAAAGAAAGAAAACATTGAAAATTAAAAGAAAGAGAAAATTCAACTTTTTAGGGGTATCCGAGCAACTCTACCAAGGCTATGGACACCTGGCCGGCAATAGAGCAATGTTTACGAGAATCACAGTGATAACCTCATCAGGGCTATGGACGCCTAACTGGCAGCGAGGCAATTTCTCGGATGCTTTTGGAGTTAGAATAAACTACGTAGCTTAACTTGATGGAGCTTGGGTTCTTGTAGCAACTAAAGGATGGGAATTAACATAATTGCACACACTTGGATTTTCAGCATACTAAAGGTTGGATTGGCTAGTGGTTTTGATCCTTTGGTTGGGCATCTAGTTTATTTTCCCTAGCATGAAGGTTGGAACCAAAGATTCTCGGTTTGTGATTCCAGTTTGTCATCAAAATGCTCTGAACATTTCACCAATGAGTTACCATTTTTTGTACATGTTTTGCACACACGCCCCACCGTAGGCAGGGACCCCTTTTTTTGCTTTCGACAGGCTGCTTTGCTCCTATCTTGTTTTGTGTGCCCCATTTTCCAAGCCCAAGTTGGTCATGTGCCTTCAAACAATCAAGTCCCCTTACCCAAATTCACCTACTTAGGGTATTCAAATCTTAGGAGAAATGAAGTCCCATGTCCCTTTTTTACCTTTTGTCTTGTTCCTGCTAACTTGGTCCTTGATCACTCGATTCGCTTTCTTCCATATTTTTGAGTTTTGGGAAAACTTTTTGGTGGATTTGGGATGTGTTTGTGGTGCCTAAATGAATTACCAAAGTTTCGTCAATGTTATGTAAAGTTTTGGTGGTTTCAGAACTTTTCCTCTGGAATTCCCTTCCTCTTTGGCTATTTTGGAAACATCTCTAGACCCCTGTCAGTTCGGTTTCCATATTTTTTACTTTGGGGCCAACTTTTTGATGGATTTGGGATGTGTTTGGGGTGCCTAAGTGAATTGCCAAGGTTTTTTCAATGTTCCATAAAGTTTCAGTGATTTCAGAACTTTCCCTCAGGAATTCCCTTCCTCTTTGGGTGTTTTGGAAACATTTGTGGACCCCTATCGGTCCAGTTTCCACATTTTTGACTTTGGGGCTAACTTTTTGGTGGATTTGGGATGTGTTTGGGGTGCCTAAGTGAACTGCCAAGGTTTTGTCAATGTTACGTAAAATTTCGGTGGTTTTAGAACTTTCCCTCCGGAATTCCCTTCCTCGTTGGCTACTGTGGAAACATCCATGGACCCCTGTCAATTTGGTTTCCACATTTTTTACTTTGGGGCCAACTTTTTGGTGGATTTGGGGTGTGTTTTGGGTGCCTAAATGAACTGCTAAAGTTTTTTCAACCTTCCATTAAGTTTTGGTGGTTTCAGAACTTTGTTCCCCTTTGGCTGTTTTGGAACATCCGTGGAGCCCTGGTAACCTAGCCTCTAGAGCCCAACCCCTTTGTGGTTGTTTTGAACATCCATGGAGCCTTGACGACCCAGCCTCCGAAGCCTGACCCCTCTGTGGCTATTTCTGGAACTCCATCCCTCCATGGCCATTTTGAACATCTTTGGAGCCTCGGTGACCCGGTCTCCAGATCCTAGCCCTTCTATGGCCATTTATGAGACTTTGTCCCTCTTTGGCTGTTTTGAACATCTGTGGAGCCCCGGCGACCCGACCTCTGGAGCCCGACCCCTCCATGGCCATTTTGAACATCTGTAGACCCCTGTCGGTCTGATTTCCACATTTTTGACTTTGGGGACAACTTTTTGGTGATTTGGGATGTGTTTGGGGTTCCTAAGTGAACTACCAAAGTTTCATCAATGTTCTGTTAAGTTTCGGTGGTTTCGGAGCTTCATCCCCCTTTGGCTATTTTGGAACATCCATGGAGCCCTAGCAGCCCAGCCTCTGGAGCCTGGCCCCTCTGTGGTCGTTTGTAGGACTCCATCCCTCTTTGGTCATTTTGAACATCCGTAGAGCCCTAGTGACCTAACCTCTGGTGACCCGACCTCCAAAGCTTGGCCCCTCCATGGCCATTTTTAGGATTTCGTCCCTTCGTGGTCATTTTGAACATCTGTGGAGCCCTGGCAACCTGGCCTACGAAATTCAGCCCCTTTGTGGCCGTTTTAAACTTCCATTTTTTGTCAAATGAGTCCAATCTTAAGGAAGTTTTTCTGGGAACTCTTCCTTCCCCTTTTCCCATGTGCTATAATTGAAAAATTTTGGTTTTCCTAAGTTTTGTGAGGTCCAAGGACTTCCATTCCCGTTTGTTGTCCCTCATTTGCTGCTCATCCCCTTGGGCCTACATTAATGTTTATGGTCTAAATGAGCTCCAAATATGAATATTATGATCTTTTCATGATGCATGGATGGATCTAACAAGGATTTTACAGGATTTGACTAATGTTTTCCTTGATTTGTGTATGAAAGCACTTACGACACTTCATGTATGCAAGACTCAAGAAGCCTACCACAGGTCTGTCAAGGAGACCCATTGAGAAGGTTGAACAATGAAAAGCACATTGCTCCTGTCACCATTCATTTCATGTTCACCTCTCCACCTAGCACACACCAACAGGGTCAGTGTTAGAAGAAGGCATGTGCCAAGGAAGTCAAGGAAAAAAATGCAAGGGAGTGGCCTTGAAGAAAGAATAAGGGAGTTGTCCGCTCAAATCAGGGGAAACCAATCCATTGATTCCAATCGTCAACGGGCTCATTTGATCCAAGGAAGAACACTGCAAACACATCAAGTAAGAAGACAACTTTTAGCTAGTTTCAGCTATATTAAAAGGGTAATCAGATAAATGATGAAATTGCTACAATGATTGGCACTAGGTGACAAAACAGGGAAAAGACAATGATGTATTTTAAAATTGCTGAATATTGTGGGGTAGGTGAAACCCTAATGTAATTGAATTTGGGTCATTCCTTGCAAATTGATCTTAGCCATTCATTTGGGCTTTGGAAAACTATAAATAGGGACTTTCCCCTCATTTGTAAGGGTTGGAGAACTAATGTAAAGACATTCTACAGCAATAGAAAGCAACATTGCATAAGTTATGGGTGTTCCTTTTGAGTTTTCTATTTATGTATGCATGGTTCAACTTCCATAGTAGTTTTAGTTGTAGATTCTTGAATGGAGGTGATAATGGAAATTGTTGTTATGGTATTTGATGAACTTTCAGCCCATACTTTTAGCACTTGTTGATGAAAAACTATTGTGTAAAGTTAGCCTGGGTTTCTTGATTTCAATGTTGCAACTTAGTTCAATCGCATGTGCATGATGTGCATATACAATTTGAAAATTTGTAGTCCTTAGAAGATTGCACTGGTTTTGTGCAATTGTAGGTTTCTCTTGGCCAAGCAAAACCTAGTTTAGGGAGTTTGTCTATTGTAGCAGCCTCCATGATCACTGTTCATTTGTAGTTTCAAATCCAGGAACCTTCTCTCTTCCTTATCATTTTTCCATTTTTTTAATAAGTACCTGAGGAAAGGTTCATTGCACATTATAAAGCTAAATCCAATGATAAAAATGGAGTTCAAGATTGTTGTTTGAACCTACAGTAAACACACAACAACTTCTCCATCTTAGGAACTCCATTTCAAGACCCAACTTCCCATGCTTTGTAACTCATGCGTAAGTCTACCTTGTGATTCCAGCAAATCACATCAAACAACTGAGATATTCCAAGCACTGTCAAGACCTAACATTAGAGACCTTGGGATAGTGTTTTTCAATTTGATTGTGGAAGATTGTATTTCAAGAGAGGTAGTGCACCTACGCATTGCCTGTGTTGAGAAGTGCATAAAAAACACATCAACAGAAGGTAGGATGAATATGAATGATGATGATGTCTCTAAAAATTTCTCATGTGTCTCCTTAGTCAGATTAGATGAAGATGCCACAATCAACTCACATACATGCCCAATCAATGAAGAAGGTGACAAATCAGGATGATGTGGAAACTGATGTTGAACAATACCCAAAGATGACAATGCAATGAATGTGATGGAGACTAGATTTCCCCCCTAAATGAAGTGTCCTCAAAACCACTAAAATAATTCTGAAGCAACAACAGTTTCCAAACCACATGTCTCCTACTAGAAAGAAGAAAATCCAATGGTAGATGTTGAGAAAACTTCAACTCTTAAATGGAATGAGAGGGAAGAAGTCTCATATAGGAAATCTCTGAAGAGAAACCAAGTGCCTCCAAGATAGTCTTAGGATCCTCAATCAAGGTTGAAGTAAAGGGATGTGGATACTCAAGAGAACTCTCCAAGGTGGGATTTGAATAGAGGAGTGATATACCCTCATAAGATCCTCCAAACCTATAGAGATAGCCAAATCAGTGATACCTAAAATAAAGCCATCCTGTGATGTCAAATCTAGAAAAATGAATGTGTCCAGATGAATGGTGATGATGGAAGCCTCAATCAATGAATCTGGACAAGGAATCACTGAATGTAAAGGAATACCAATAGTCTTTGATGGAGAAGAAGCATCTAAAGAAACCTTTTCAACCTCTTCAGAAGATTCAAGGAAATCCAAAAAAACAACCTCCTGCATAATATCATCATGGGGTACCTGATCTAAGGAATGACATTATGAATCATGACCATCAGGGAAGGGTGGAGTATTTGAATCTCCATATATCTCCCAAAGCTTAGTCCAAAGGAAATGAGGACAATCACAATGATCAATAGAACTCAAAACATCACAATCAACTTGCATTCCAATGCTCTCCAAGATAGTGTATCTGCAACAACTCCAAGAAAAATCCTAAATACCATTACTTGGATGGGGAACTATACCATACATATGTGGAAATAATTCAAGTGATTGGAGATGGTGTATGATCCATCCCACCATTTTTTATAGTTTCCCTTGTGCAACATAGTCAGAGAAGAAGTATATGCAAGCCCCATAATTTACTACCAAATTTCTCCAAAAAACCAAAGACAATGACCTTCAGTAGCAAATAGAAACTTCCAAATATGATGTGCAACTGAAGTGATGCTACCCAATGCAAAAATCCTTCTCCCAATTTTTAGGATATCCAAGTTGTTGAACAAATGCACCAAAATGAAAAAAACTAATGCAAGAGTACCTAGAGCTAAAACTGATCAAGGTGAATGGATTGATGAAAAGAGCTCTCAATTACCTTCCTGATGCCACTGGAATTACCGAAATCTAACAATCTAATGAGAAGTTATGAGCCTTTATGTACAAACTAGGGTTTTGACTTCAATTGACTGTAGATTTTTCTACTAGCAAAATTTTGTAGAATGAATGTCACCACTAGAAAGTATTGAAAATCCTCTTTTTGACAACATCTTGTTTGTTGATTTTTGATACCGTGGGTGAAAGTTATGAGAAAACAAAAAAAAGGCCTAGATGAGGCACTTGGTAGGCTAAACAAGGGCAAAATTTTGGCACCCAAGCTAAAAAATTTTTTCCCTCAGTCACTGATATGACCATAGGGCTTAAGTGGGAAAAAAATGGGCACTGGCAGTTAAAAAAAAAACACTGGATGTGACGACGACAGAGTAGAGTGATGGCGGTGGCTTGGGGTGCTGCTCACAATGCCACTCCTTAAGAAAATCCATCAGACTTTGATGAGACCACAGCTTACCTGAAGGAGTTGATGGGAGCTCACAAGTGATGACCAAAAAGTGAACTCCGATGGACAGCAACAATGATGGTTGGCGGAGGCAAAGGCAATCAACAGGCAATGTGACCGGCAATCGGTGGAGGGTTGTCGATAAACTGACAGGACCCTTATTGAATGTGCTAACCTATACTTTCTACAGTGTGTGGAAAAGAAAAAATTGATAGAAAAATATTTTTGTTGATTTTTAATATTGCTTTATAGCAATTAAAAATAAACAATAAAAATATGCCAAAAAATATAATATATATATATGTAGAATGAAAATATTGATGCCGACCAAAGAAATAATTTTATGCCACAGATTAAAAATTAAACCCCTATGATATGCTAATGGAGGATTAAAATGGAGATCATCCTTATTTATTTTTTCTGCAAACTGTTGAAATTGCCTGAATTTTTTATTTTTGCTAGACTAAATAGAAATTAGCCCTAATTTTTTGAAAAAGCAAGATGGCCTGCAACTAAAAAAAAATTTCCTCAGAGGAAAACTGATCAGGGTGATTTTTTATTGCAAATTTGTACAGATCATACCAGTTGATTTTGCAAACCCAAATACCTCAGATGGATCCTGGGTTGGTGAATCTAAATTTGATGATTGGACAGGTGATCCTAGGGTTTTGAGGCCTTCTGAAGATAATGGCGGGCTTAGATATGGCTCAATCTGCTCCAGAAATTATATTGGTCCCCAGGTGGAGTCAAGTAGCCTACAATGGAAACCTTCAAGCCTACAATGAATCTCTTTAGCCCAACTTTCTTGATCCTGGGATGAACTCTCAATGGAATGGCTCTGATACCATGTTGAAATGAAAGATGCACAATGTCCCTGAAGTTGTAGCCTTCAAGAGGACCTTTGCCAAGGAGAAATTCAACCACACATAAAGTGTTGCAACTAAGGGCATGCAAATAGAGATTGATATTGATCTAGATTATGAGATAATTACAAATGTACAAATTCCTTGAATATATAGGCATGAGAGAGATGCAAGATGCAATATGATGTTGCCATGTGTCATGATCTAGCAATATGTGACAACATGTGAACCCTACCTAGGAAATGATAAAAGATTGATATAAGTTCTAGAAGGACAACTTATCTTCTAGAAGGAATCTTATCCCCTACAAACATGGAAAGGGGAATTACCCCATTATTGATGATTTTCTAATTTATGCAACCTAGGACTAAATAATGCAAGAACTAAGTTAACTTATGCTAGTGTAATAAATAATTAATTACAATAACATTATATACCTTTGGTTCATTACCTTCAATGCTTTTACACCTCTCTACCTTTGGCTCATTGCCTCTGGTATACACACTTGTACTTCTACCTTTATCTCACTTCCTGTAGCACTCACTTCACACAATTTGGTCAGCTCACTACCTTCCACACACCACTTAAACTCTTCTTCTTTTGGCTCACTACCTCCAACATACAACACACAATTTTATGCAAATTTTCTCACATTACTCTACCTTCAACACACTATTGTCAATGAATTACATTGATTTCACCTTGAACACTTGTACTACTTAATATCACATTTATACCATCCGCAAGCATAAAAAAATTTCTCCTTGTTAGCCACCCTAAAATGTATAAGCATGAAATGTGTAATGGCCATATTTGAGTTGACTTCAACACATCTATGAGAAAAGTAAAATCAATATGGTCCAAGCTAGGAGATAAGCATGACCTATTTCAAATCTACACACATCCCTATGTTGGTACACACCACAAAAACTTGGCACGAGCAAATTAGAACACTAAGTCAACCCAACAAACACTCAACCCTTGAAATATTAACTCCAAAACATAAGCGGTACCATATAAGCATGTTAGCATCACACATATCACATTACAAGCATAAACTAATATTCAAGAATGTTCCCATGCTCTTCTTTCTCAACTTTATGCAACATTCTACTGGCACAAGAAAACAAACACAAAACTAGTATCTATTACAAACCTAGATAGCACAATCCTAAGATATAAATTTGATAGGTCAACTTACAGTACACAAAAACAACTAAAACTAAAGGAGAGACAATAGATGAATATTATGAACACTTCCTTTGAATTGCAAGACCACAACAACAACCACAAAGAAATGTAAAGCATTTCTCATAACCATTCATGATTGCAACAGTACAATCTTCACTCTACATACATAGGGAATTTTTTGCGGTAACATATATGATCTAAAAATTGGAAAACACATGAGTTACACTTCATTTTGAATACCCTTCAAACTATAGGACCATATCATAAGATGCAAAGGACTGCATAGCATTCTCCAAATCCTTTTTAGAACACTTTCTTAAGCCACTAAGTTAAAGAGATTCTTCTACACAAATTACAACAAACAATGAATATAACATTCACATAATTATATACAAATTCACAAGTAACAAAAAGAAACTATTATAGAAACTCATGACATCTAACTTCATATTTTATACTTAATCATCCTAATTGTATCATATGAAACCAACCACACATTGCCACCTTACTAAAAATAGATACAAAATCGTCAACAAACCTTCATATAGTTTGACATTAATGACAACTAGAAAACTTCATGTTGTTGACACAAACTCAATAATGTTGACGTGAATGACAACACTTGCAACATACTTGAAACAACATGATCCTAAATCAAATCCTATTCATTGGTTACAAAATCACAAATAACAAACTGGAAAGATAAATATAAAAACTATGAATTCATATGCACCAAAATAATGGTATTAAAGTAATAAACATACTTAATCATCCATTAATACATTTCATAAATATATTTGAGACACAAAAAATACCATAAAAAAGGTTTACTATTTAGAATGTCATTACATTCACTAATTTCATGTTACAATTGTACCAAAAAGTATGGTAAGAGAAAGTATAACCGAGCAAAGTCCACTAAATATTTGCATGCATCTATGAAGACATTCATATACATATGCCACATAACAATTAATGTATCTCCTTGAAGAACATAAAATCCCCCTCAAAATGGTCTAGATTAGCAAAGTTTGTGTCCTAGAAAGTTTTGGTGGCCACACAGACATTTGTAATTAACATGAAAACTAACCTCCTCTATAACTAACCACAATATTCTTTATAACAATAGTAGGGAATCAATCCCTAATATGTAGCATTGTAGCACCAAGAATATCCATGACCTTGATGCACTCTCATACAAAATGAGTGCCTCATATTAAACAAAATCATTGAAAATAAATTGTGGTAGATGGGTAACCCTATACAATATAATGGTTGGTTGGTGGGATCAAATGTCACCATTAAGGTGAGTAGGGACATAACGCCATTTCATTTGGCACCATAGACCTATTTGAACTTTATTTTCCTCCTTATCATAATCTCCCTTGTACTGAATGTCGATCCTTCATGATGCATGAACTATGAGTGGTTCTTGAATGATGCAAGTACAAAGGAAGAAAATTCACTTATCTCAATTGCAATTATCAAAACTCAAACAAACCTTTCATGTCCTTTCAATTAGGACTCTTTTCCCTTCACAAAACTCAGGATTCCAAGTCACCAAATAGATATTAAATTCAATACCTTATGAAGATTCCTCAAAATACCTTAGACATCAACAAAATATTTGTCTCACATCCTATCACCAGCTTATTCACCTCAAACATAAAGAATTTTCAAGTGACTGTCCTAAATCAACCTTTAGGCCCCTTAGACCACACAAACAACCAACCATACAAACCCCCAAATTCCAAGCCCATTTTTCTTCTCTTAGGGCATAAACATGTTCAAATACATCTGTACAAATCCACAAAACTATCTTCCATATTCGAATCAAAACATTTTATTCAACACCTATACTAGACCTTCAATTTAGACTCACAAAAGATGACTTTCATCAATCTGCCATGAAAGATCAGTACACAAATGAACATAAAACCACCAAAATTTCTTTGAGAGGGCTCTAATTACATCAACACAACCTCTTAGAATACTGTCACCCCAACTAGAGTTCCTTTTACTTCATCAAAAACACAGAATAAGCACTTATCACTATTAAATTAAGACTGTCATGAAAAAATTATGTCAAGAATAGGATCTAACCCTCATAAAACCATCAAGTCTTATCAAAAATTAAATCACAATATAGATTACAACCTTTATCAATCAACTTGACCCAAAGGGATACCATTTTATAATAGCAAAACTCAAGTTTCCCACTATTCACAGGCAATTAATAGATTTTTGTGCAAAAATATTACTAGGGCTTCATTTTTTGTCGTGCCAACCATTATCTTCAAGTCTAAAACTTTGGAATATGAAATAGCATATAAAAAAAAGCCTTCTTACAAAAATTCAAACTATTCCACCAATTGAAATGGAAGAAACTTAATTTTGAAACATCATTGTTTACCCTAGGAGAGGGTTTAACCTGCCTGTAGGAATTCTCTCATAAATTTTACAATACTTCATGGATTTAGATGAAATAAACTTAAAATTGAAATATATTAATAGGTATTTAATTTCCAAAGGAGGAGGCAGGTATTTGAGCAGCTATAATGGTCGTACAATGGCCTGCAACAAAGAAAACATAGGATAACTAACAAAAAATAGAGCTTTTGATTAATTCTTCCACTCATACATCATCCCTCTACCTGCCTAAAAGTTTTTGAGGCCAAAAAATGCTTTAAATAATCCAACCAACACCTAAAACTATCCCATCAACTACCTGACTTTTCATCTTCCATGATTTTTACATTTTGTGCATTTTTGCAACTTTACAATGACAACTTTTCATCAAATTGTGCAACTTTTACATAATGTATCTAATGACTCCAAAACAACTTTAAATGCCCTAAAACAAACCTATTATGGTCATTTAGACCTTATATTTTCACTCTAAATCAAAGCTACATCTAAATCCTAAATCAAAATCCTAAAGTTACATCTTGGAGGCATGATCTTGTTAGGGTGCATTGTTGGAAACAAGCAACACTGAGAGGGGGGGTGAATCAGTGTTCTGCAAAAATTAACTTTATTATTATGATCTCTAATCCACTTAGAACATTCAACCAAGAGTAATATGTAGAAACAAAAATCAAACAACCACAACACCATAACACAAGGATTTTTACATGGAAACCCTGTTAGGGGAAAAACCACGGTGGGTGGCCAATCCACAATAAGTTCTGAGTATACTCAAAAGAAAGATTACAAAATGGGAATGCACTTGCAATTAGGAACACTTCCAAGAGCTCACTACTCAAAATAAGAAGGCTCACTACCTTACAGAGATATGGATTTGATCCAAGAGAATGAACTAAAGAAATAACATCTACAAATGCTTGATTACAATTCTAGTTAGGCTCTAATGTCAATCTTCTATCTTTCTGACCGATATTGAACTTTTGCTCTAACTCGCTAGTCAAAATATTTATGTACAAGTGAAACTATGCATAAAATCGCTCTAACACACTTCTGATATATACAATTCACATTGACACACCACACATATATATCAAAATGATATAATTGATCATATATATATATATATCCATGACTAAGGATTTAATCGCTACAAGTCAACTCCAACAAAACTTAGAAATATTTGCAACTTGTCAGCTCAAATCATAAGTAAAACTCAATGTGTATCCACAATGGTCAGCTACAACTTAGCTTGGACCCAAAACATAATGAGAAAACACAAAAATATTCAAACAAACATTCCCTAAACATCTGCAACATATTTTATCAACCTAGTCGGCCCCAAAATACTGATAAACAAAGAAATAAAAACTGAATCTCCAAACTTACACAAGACCTAGTACTAGGTACTAATATTTCTAGATAACACAAGACATATACTGATGAACCCCCCATGAGATCCACAACACAAAGTAACAACTGGAAATTTGTATGTGTATCATTGAACACCAATATGTTGGATGCTTTGTTCTTCCTGACTGACTTCACTTTGACTGCTGGAAAAAGTAAATGGTGTAATGTGGATGAGTCACCAAATAGGGTTGCCATCAATGACAACACCAAAAAGAATTTGCAGTGTCTCTTGCCAACAATCTCCCCCTTTGGCATTGATGACAACACTTAGTGAAAAATGAATAAGTGTCATATCAAAACCAACATGAGTTATACTGCCAAAACTTCAAAAAGAAACTTCAACCTTGGAAAAAAAACTCCCCCTATGATGACTATGCATTTTTCACTGTACACTTCTCCCCCTTTGACATCAATGACAAAAACTAGGGAAACTAAAACAAAATTCCAAAACTGTATAGGCATGAGCTTGAAACTTATAGACGTTTTTAAATATCTACAAAAAATTTCTTCAACACTCTTAAATTTTCATCACAAACCTTTTTGAGGATTTCCAAAACTATTATGTGACCACACATCAAATAGGATTGAGCCTCTATAGTTTCAAGATTCTCTGGGTCACTAACTATTACAGCAGCTTTTGCTTCCCTCAAAGCACTTACCATTATTTCAATCTTTGGACAAATTTGTCCTCTGTGTTCACTTACTCTTTCAACAATCCTATCATTTTCTCTCTTTGGGCATCTTATTTTGTCAAGTAGACCTATTACTTGACCTTCTTGTTGAACCACATCACCAACTAATGGATCAAACATAGAAAAAATGGTAGCTAATTGATTTTCCAGATTCTTCACCTTTTTCTCATTACCTTTAGTAAACTTGGACAAAAGCAAACAAGACTTGTAGGCATTTCTAGCTTCAGATATAGAACCTTGAATGTTCTTTGTGCAAGTAGCTAACAAAATCTTATCCTTTACAATTACTACCTTCAACTGACTAAGTATTTTTTTGTTAAACTCCTTTTGCACTTTATCCTCAATAGATTTCTCAAGAGACTTAAATTGAGTACTTACAACAATTATTAGCTTCTTTAGCTCACCGAAAGAGGAACCTGATGGATCGAAAACATGAGTTGGAATTAATTTTTTTAGAACTCTAGATGCAAGGCTTAGTAGTTCACTATCCTCTATGTGAGACTTTAGAATTTTCTCACTGGCCTTAGCTTGAGAAATTGATGTAACTTTCATCAGCTAAATTGGGGACAGAGTAGATAGATTGATTAAGCTTTCATCCAATTCAGGATCAAAATATTCCTTTTGTTCCATCAGAGATCTCTTCACTACCTTGGCAGTGTCTCTTGCCTCCACTCTGATTTCCTAAACTTTTTTTTCTTCATCTTTACCAGATTGCTTTTAGGCATTTCCACTTCTTCATTTTGTACCACCTTCTCCTCAACTAATACCACCTTGGAAACTTTAGTTTCCATAGGTGTCTCTATATTTTCCACACTGGGAGGAATCAAAACATCCTCAACTTTTGGAGGATCAGATGCATTTATGTTCTCTTCATTCACATTCTCCTTTTCATTTACATTTGCTTCCTCATTCACTACCTCATTTACCGAAACATTTTCAGTATTCATTTCCTCAATGCTAATCTTATTCCTAGATAGAAAATCTTCCAAAATTTCCTTAATTTCACTGACAATAGCATCAGTTTCACCAATCATGAGTTTATTCACCCTTGTCTTGCTCTTAAACTCCCTTTTAGCCTTTTCAAGGAGTGAATCCATTTCTCCAATTGGCATTTCTAGGCATAGATCTGCAAGAACTCTCTTCCTCAGATTCTCTTCTTCTGTTATGGTGTTTACTCTTCTTGACTTCAAAATATCATAAAAATTCTAGGGTAGGCCAAACATAATCTCAACAAGAGTTTATTAAAAATATTCAGATGTTTTATTGTAGCTTCTTCTAGAACTCTTTGACCGAATTCATCAAAAGTTTCAAATAATTCACAGAGGGGTTTGAGATTGTCGTCCTTGACAACTGCATTCACCACTTCATCAACTAACATACCAAGTTTATCAACTTTAGCCTTCTTTTCCTTCTCTTTGATGGAAGATTTTAACTCGACAGCCTAAGTTCTAGAAGCTTTTACTTCTCTCAAGACTTCTTTTGATTTTGTTTCCTCATCTTCAGAAACAGGCTTGTATGATCTTGTACTTTTATTCTTCTTCCTTTTACCAAAAGATTGGTCTTGAGCTAGCTTTTCTACAGGGGAACTCCTTGTGGATCTAGTGTGGGCAGAGGATGCACTAGGACTAGTAGACTCTATTTTTTCCTTCACTTCTATAGCTTTTGCCTCATCTCTCCTTCTTGCTTCTTTCAAAGCTTCTACAAGTAAGATCATCCTTTCTGTAAAAAATTATGTCTCTTTTCTCACTCTCCTAACTATCACCTATTTTCTCAATTCCTCATGAACTTGCATACTTTTCTCTACATATGATCCAAACCTCTCTTCTCCATGATCTAGAGGTGAGTTTAGCAAGTTTTTAGTATGCATCTTCAAAATGTTTTCCTCTACTTTGTAACCCATTGGCATGATCCAAACTATTTTGGGATCAGCAACTTCCATATGACATTGGTCAATATCCACCATGAAGTAGATAGAATCTTTGTATTGTTCCACAACTAAAGTGGGAATTCTTTCCCTGGCATGCATCATATTCTAGAAATTTTTGAAATAACCCCAAAGGGTAGTGTTCCTAACTTGACGATCACCCATTCCAAACAACTTGTTCCTTATCTAAATAGCTATAGGCTCATCTCTTTGCCAATGTACTTTCCAATGCCCAGAACCTCATTCATGAAATAGAAAAATAAGCACAATAGCAAATTACCATACTTGAAGGTATTCTTCTTGTCTTTCTTTATTTTGCTCAAGTTTTCCATCAGCTGACTTCTGAGCAACTCACACAAGTTATATTCTGTATTTTGCTTTACCATTTCATAGGATGCATAGATGGTCGTACGAGATACAAAATTTTCTCAGCTGGAATGGTATATCATGTAACCAATGACCATTGATGTGAATTTCACATCCACTTCAACAATGTCATCTATTTTCATTGCTCTTCTATCCCAATGCGCACCTGTTGCCTCAGTAACTTTGTCATTCTTTATAGATTTTAAGAATGAAAGTCTATCAATGGAATTCAAACCTATTACTACACATATAGCCTCCTTTTTTATTTTGAAGGGTACATCTAGCCGCATGAACTCATCATGAACATGGCTCAAAAATGTATCTCACCCATTTGTTTTCCTCAAATACAGTAAATCTTGTAAACTACACAAACTTATTCTCTTCTAGGGTTTGAAATTTTAGTTTTACAATAAAATATTCTCCAACTATATGATGGGAGTACCTAATTCTTCAATATTTGCATGAATATACGTCCTAATATCCTCAGTGTGCATAACTCTGTATGACACAGATGAAAATGCTCCTAAGGGCTCAGTCTCAACAGATTTGTAAGGGTGCCATTTAAACTTGGGATGGGGTCTATCCTTGACCTTACTACCAATGGAGTGGCCATGATTGAAAACTCAAAAATTCATAGGCTTTTCAATAAATAACTTTTCATCAGATTGAGGTTTGATCACAAATTCTTCTCCTCGCTTTGAATCTCTTCTCAATTCAACAAGGTTTACTCTAGGGCTCTTCAAACTGCTTTCCTTCAAAATGCAAAGTTACAAATGAAGGATATAAGTGGATTTTTATCATTCACACAACTAACCCTTTTCATCACAATAAATTCCTTAACCCTAGTTTATTTAGTTACTCTATTACATGTATAGAGATAGATAAACCTTCAGGAGCCTATATACTACATAGTACCTTCTCAAATCGGTTGAACAACATCTGAAAGCATTGATCCACCTTCTGGATTGGTCCACATTCTAGTGTCAGTTGCCTTTAGGGGGTGAAAGGATTTTTTTTGATAGCTCCCCCTAGGCCAAAGGCCTAAAATTAATTCCCAGAGGAATTACCAGAAGTAGATTCTAGTGAAAGGACATTTTCTTCAGCAGAGGGTTCCTTCTTCACCCATTTCTTCTGCATTTTCCTCCTGATCACATCTATAGTGACTTTCCCTTTTCCTTTGACATCCTACTATGTATTATATCTTTTTAGACCTCTTATGTTCCAACAATAGCAATATTCCCAAATTTGTTGCAGTTGTAGCACATAACATTTCTCTGATCAAACCAATTGTTCCATTGATTTTTCCTTGATCTACATTAGTTAGCAATATTCCCAAGTCTATTGCATGCATAGCATCTGACGTCTCTACTAAGGTTGTTCATCACAAATCTGCATTCATTTGATTTATGACCATACTTATAGCAATTAAAGCACTGACTTGAGAATGATGGTCCACTTGTATTCATCCTGCTTCTACACTGAGAAGCCATATGACTGAATTTGTTGCAAGAAAAACAATAACCATTGAATCTCTGAGCGTTTGATTGTCTTACTAGATTTCTTTTGACTTCATTCATCTAATTTCCTTGTTGGAATATTCCTTGTCCAGAATTCCTTTGTCCAGTGTTTCTTTGTCTAGATCCAGAACTTTCTCCTTCTTCATATCCAATACCTCTCATGTCACCATCAGTCCTCTGACCTTTAATTAGTTCATCAAGCTTGATTGAACTGGCTTTGAATTTCTCCTTGTACTCATTTGTAGCATTAAGTTCATCTCTAAGATCATGAAGTTCTTTTTCAAGAATTTCCTCATTATTTTTAGATTGTTCCAATTCATTCTCCAATCAGTTGCATTGTTCAATTTTTTCTTTCAAAGATTGAGCAAGTTTTTCTTCATTCTTCTTTCTATCTTCAAATTCCTTGGTCATTTTCATCATGATGGACTTCATCTCATGCTTCAGGGAAGCATTTTCTTTGGAAAACTTTGTTGGATGTTGTGGATGTGTTGCTGATATGTGGTTGTCATTGATGTCAACACTATTAGCATTTGGTGTATTGAAGGTTGTATATGTCGAGGATATTGAGAAAATTGTAAGAGAAAGTGTTCCAGGTTCCCAGTGGAACTGTGTAGATCATGAAGGCATCTTGTTCTGTACGTTGAAGATCAACTATTGTGGAATAAAGGGTTTATTCTTGAGAGTATCTAGATCATCTACCAGAAGTTTCAGAGGTTTGTGTATAGATCTGATCATTGTGTTCTAACAATATTTATGTGGTCTCTGTCAGTGTTCATGGGTGAATTTTGTGTGATTTTGGTAATTCTAGTTTTTTTGGATGTTTCTCTATTGTTTCTTTGTGTTCTTGGATGTCTCTATATTGTTCTCTATCTTTGTGGTACGTCCACATTGTTCCGTGTGCTAGTGGTCAAAGATTTTTCTCTGTATGTTCAATTTTTCATGTTCTTGGCTGACATGATGGTGGTAACGTGTTGTGGATCCTTGAAAAGTTAAATTTGAATGTTTTTGTGCTCTTGAATATTATTTTAGGTCACATCATTGTTTTGGCTGATGGTGTTTAGATCCACATTGAAAAATTCATTGTAAATTTAGGACGACATTGCAAATATGTTTTATTTTCTGGCTGACTAAGTTATTGATGTAATCTCATGTAACAGATATATAAGAGAAATTTTTTCATCGGTGCAAAGTGTGCTTCATGTGTTGGGTGTGCTCCTATGTGTGTATGTGTGAATATCATTCAATTGTAGAGCAGAGTGTGAAGAATCTTGAGTGAAGGGTGAAGCAGTTTGAGTAAAAAGTGGAGTTTTCTGTGCTTAATTGGAACTATAATTAGGCTTGTGCAAAAGCCATTTTCTCAGTTCATACCCTCTGTATTTAATCCTATTCTATATTTTTGGGTAGTGAGCCCCTTTTGTAACTAAGTAGTGAGCTCTAGGCATTGTGCATGAATGCATGTGCATTCCCCTTTATTGTTTTCATTATACTTTTAATAGGGTATAATATTGTGGACTAACATCCATCATGGTTTTCCCTTAACAAGGTTTCCACGTAAAAAAATCTTAGTGTTCTCTATCTCTCTTATGTGTTAATTGCTTATGGTTAATTGCTTATTCATCAGATTTGAGATTAAGTTAAGTAAAGTTTGAAAAAATTTATTATTTTGTGACAACTGATTCACCCCCCCTCTCAGCTGTCTATCCTTGTTTTTCCAACAATTGGTATCAGAGCAGGTTCCTATGAAGAAGTCTAAAATCTTGAGGTGATCCGAGATGGAAACATACAAGAAGGACAGTCCTAGATTCGATGGAACTAACTACTCACTGTGGAAAGCCAGGATGCAATGTCACCTAAGGTGTATTGGTGAAGCTTTCTAGAAGATTACAAAAGATCCATATGTTATTCCTCAAAATGGTCCCTCCACTACTAATGAGATCAAAGATGTTGAAAACAATATCAGGGCTATTGAAGCTTTGGTGACTGCTCTGACAGATTTGGAGATGGAAAATGTGATCGGACTATAGATAGCTCATGATATTTGGACAAAGCTGGAAACTTTGTATGAAGGAGATGCACAAGTGAAGATGGATAAGCTACAGAGTTTGAAAGGAAAGTATGAGAATTTGAAGATGGGTGAAGATGAAAATATCACTTCTTTTATGTAAAGAGTAAATGAAATAGTGATGGATATTAGATGTGTTGGTGGTTCTCTAGATGAGGATGAAATTGTGCCTAAGATACTCAGATCCTTGCCTCCCTCCTACAAAGTGAAGGCTCACACTATTGAAGAGCTCAGATCAGTAACAAAGATGATAAGAGACATGCTAGTTGGTAAGCTTGTTGCTTTTGAATTAAGTAAATTTGGTGAATTTGTTCCAAAGACTGAATCTACATTCAAGGCTACAGTATCCGAAAGTAACAAGCAAAGATATGGTCTCGGAGAGTGTTCCAAAAAGATATCCAAGTATGATGAAGAACTAAAATAGCTTGAAGATAGAGAGAGGTAGAAGAATTGGAAGCACTGATTGTAAAGAAAGAAGGCAGAGGAAAAGGTAAGTATGAAGGAGTGTTTCCTATTAAATGTTTTTCTTACAGTAAAATAGGTCATTTTGCATCAAGATGTCTTGAAAGAGTTCCTAGATCTAAGCCTAACAAGTCTAGATTCCAAAAGAAATGTTAATTTTCTAAAGGAGTGACTGATGATGAGTCTAATAAAGATAATGGAAATGAAGATGAATGGGTGTCCATTGCTACGTTGAAAATAGTCATATGGCTACTGAATCTACTAAAGATGAGAAATCTCTTGCAGCTCGAGTTGAAGAAAAGGATGAGTGGGTTATTGATAGTAGATTCTCACATCATATGACTAGTGATAAAAAAAATTGTAAGTCTAGAGAAGTATGATGGTGGTGTTGTAAGATTTGGAAACAACAATGTTGGTGTGACTAGTGGCAAAGGTTCTATTTGCCTTGGTGGTAAGGATAAAACTGATGATGTTCTTATGTTGAAGGCCTAAAGCACAATCTTTTGAGTGTTGGAAAGATGGTGGACAAAGGCTATGATCTTCAATTCAAATATGGAAGATACAAGATATGTGGAAGTTCTGGCAATATGATTGCTACAGGTAGAAAGACAAAAGGTAATATTTTTCACCTGAATACTACTAGTGGGAGTTGCTTTATTGCTTAAGTAGATGAAATTTGGTTGTGGCATAGGAGGTTGTGTCATGTAAATTTTGATATCATTGTCAAGGTAAGTTCCACTCAAGCAATAAGAGATCTACCTAAGTTAGTGAAGCCTGCAAACACAATTTGTAGGGAGTGTCAGATGGGTAAACAAACTAGAGTTTCCTTCCAGAGAAAAAAAATTTCATTCAAATGATTTGCTGGAGCTGTTACATATGGTCCCTCTAGAGTCAGAATTATTCATGGAGAAAGGTACTTTATGTTGATTATTGATGATTACTCTAGAATGATATGGGTTTCCCTCTTAAGAGAAAAATGTGAAGCATTGGAAAAGTTCAAAAGTTTCAAGGCTATGGAAGAGAATGAGAAAGATCTAAAAATCAAGTGTATGAGATCTGACAGAGGTGGTGAGTTCACCTCCAGGGAGTTCAACTCTTTTTGTGAAGAACATGGAATTAGAAGACAGTTATCTACTCCTTGAACCCCTCAACAGAATGGATTTGTAGAGAGAAAGAATAGAATAATTTTGGATGCTGCTAGAACAATGATGATAGAAGGAGATGTGCCCTAGATCTATTGGAGTGAAGTTGTAAGCACTATTGTCTATACTTTAAACTGGGTAAATGTTAATGGTAATTCTGGCAAGATCCCTTTTGAGCTATGGTTTGGTTATAAGCCTATTGTTAAATATTTCAAGATCTTTGGAAGCAAATGTTATATCAAGAGAGATGATGACATAGGAAAGTTTGATGCAAGAAGTGATGAAGGAATCTTTTTAGGTTACTCTACTAAAGGAAAGGCCTACCGATGCTATAACAAAAGACTGAAAAAATATGGTTGAGAGTGCAAATGTCAAAGTTGATGAGGGCTTGGCCAAATCATCTAGATATTATGGTTATGATTTAGATGAAGACAATACAAGCCAAGGGAAGAATTCTCAAACACAGAATCAACTTCAGATTATTCCATATGTTCTAGTAAAGCAACCTCAATTCATTCTAGTAAATCAAGTAAGTCAGGAAGCACAGACAAATGAAGTGCAAAAGAAATATCAGAAGAACCAGAAGCTCATGAAAGTACTAAAGCTCCAAGGTATGTAAAGTTGAATCATTTTGAAACTCAAATTATAGGAGATAAGAATAAAAGAGTGCAAACCAGAAGAAAGATTGTAGAAGAGTATTTTCTGATTTCCAAGATTGAACCTAAAAATGTGACTAAAGCTTGCCAAGATGAACACTGGATGGAAGCTATGAAGGAAGAGCTAGCACAGATTGAAAAGAATGACATGTGGACAGTGGTTCCCAGACCTAAACACAAGAATGTGATTGGTACTAAATGGGTGTTTCGGAACAAGCTGAATGAACAAGGTGAAGTGGTCTAGAATAAAGCAAGGTTGGTATGTAAAGGGTATTCTCAAATGGAAGGTGTTGATTTTGAAGAAACTTTTTCCCCTATTTCCAGAATTGAAGTTGTTAGATTATTCCTTGCTTATGTTGCATACAAGAACTATAAAGTCTATCAAATGGATGTGAAGTTGTCATTTCTGAATGGAGAACTAGAAGAAGTATACATTGAACAACTGGATGGATTTCAGCTAACTAACAAGGAAGATATGGTTTGTCACTTGAAGAAAGCTCTATATGGACTTAAGCAAGCCCCTAGAGCTTGGTATGCTAGATTGGACAAATACTTACTGAAGCTTGGATTCACTAAAGGTACTACTAATAGCAACCTATATTTCAAATTGGATCATGATAAAGAGTTAATTATAGAATTTTTTGTTGATGACATCATTTTTAGAGGAGATGAAAAACTATGTATGAAGTTTGCTAATGAATTGAAGGGTGAATTTGAGATGAGTATGACTGGAGAGATGTTCTTTCTAGGATTGCAAGTTACCCAATTAGACAAGGGAATTTTCATATCTCAATCCAAATATGTGAGAGAGCTACTGAAGAAATTTGGGATGGAAGAATCAAAGCCTATTGGTACTCCCATGGTGGCCAGATGCAAGCTAACACAGAATGATGATTCTCCTAAGGCGAATCAAACTAGATACAGGTCAATGATTGGTGGATTTCTATATTTAACCCATACTAGACCAGATATTATGAATGTTGTATGTATGGTTGCTAGATTTCAGGTTGATCCAAAAGAATCAAATGTGACTATTGTTAAGAGAATCTTTAGATATCTAAAAGGAACAGTTGACTTTGGACTTTGGTATTCAAAGGATGATGATATCATGTTGAGTGCATATACTGATGTAGATTGGGCTGGAGATGTAGATGACAGGAAAAGTACTAGTGATGGTGCTTTCTTCCTAGGGAAGAAGCTGGTGTCCTGGTTGAGCAAAGAGAAGAATTCTATTTCTCTATCTACTACTGAAGCAAAATATATTGTTGTTGCAAATAATTGTACTCAAGTGATATAGATGAAACAAATGTTGAAAGATATCAAGGTGATATATGAAGAGCCTATTTCCATATACTATGACAATTCAAGTGCAATAAATATTTCAAAGAATCTAGTGCTACACTCTAAGATTAAGCATATATCAATCAAGTTTCACTTCATGGTGGAGAAAGTGAATGAGAAAGAAGTTAGATTGGAGTATGTTCCTACCAAAGAACAAATTATAGACATATTTACTAAGTCATTGCCAAAGGATACTTTTGAGTATCTCAGAGCTATGCTAGGGGTGATTACCCCTCCTAATAAGAACTAAAAGATGCATTTACTTGCATCAATCCATGAGCTACATTGCTATATTCTGATCCAGATTGATGTTTCTATGGCTTCTACTCAAGAGGAGTAGTTAGATGTGCAGATATGTGGTTCAGAGTGTGTATATGGAAAGGTCATGGTTACCTTTTCCATTGATGTCAAAGGGGGAGAAGTGCAATATGAAAAATATTTCGAGGAGAAGAGCCTTGTGGGAGAAAAGTAGTTAAGAAGAAAGTGTGTTGGGTTGATGGTATTTTTCACATCATGTGTTGCCATCAATGCCAAAGGGGGAGATTGTTGGATGTTGTGGATGTGTTGTTGATATGTAGTTGTCATTAACATCAACACTATTAGCATTTCCTGCATTGAAGGCTGTATATGTTGAGGATATTAAGAAAATTGTAAAAGAAAGTGTTCCAGGTTCCCAGTGGAACTATGTAGGTCATGAAGGTGTCTTGTTATGTGCATTGAAGATCAGCTACTATGGACTAAATGGTTTATTCTTGAGAGTATCTAGATCATCTACCAAAATTTTTAGAGGTCCATGTATAGATCTGATCATGTTGTGGTCTGACAGTATTTTTGTGGTCTCTATTAGTGTTCCTGAGTGAAGTTTGTGTGATTTTGGTAATTCTAGTTGTTGCAGATGTTTCTCTATTGTTTCTTGATGTTCTTGGATGTCTCTAGATTGTTCTCTATCTTAGTGGTATGTCCACATTGTTTGGTGTGCTAGTGGTCAAAGATTTTTCTTTGTATGTTCAGTTTTTCATGTTCTTGGCTGACATGATGGTGGTAACATGTTGTGGGTCCTTGAAAAGTTAATTTTGAATGTTTGGCATGCTATTGAATATTGTTTTGGGTCGCATCATTTTTTTGGTCGATGGTTTTTAGATCCACATTGAAAATTTAATTTTAAATTTGGGATGACATTGCAAATATGTTTTATTTTTCTGGCCAACTAAGTTGTTGATGTAATCTCATGTAGCGGATATATAAGAGAAATTTTTTCATCGGTGCAAAGCATACTTCATGTGCTGGGTGTGCTCCTATGTGTGTATGTGTAATATCATTTGATTACAGAGCAGAGTGTGAAGAAGCTTGAGCGAAGGGTGAAGAAGCTTGATCGAAAAGTGGAGTTTTGTGTGCTTAATTGGAATTGTAATCAAGCTTGTACAAAAGCTATTTTCTCAGTTCACACCCTCTGAATTTAATCCTATTTTGTATTGTTGGGAATTGATCCCCTTATATAACTAAGTAGTGATATCTAGGCAGTGTGCTTGAATGCATGCACATTCCCCTTTATTGTTTTCATTATACTTTTAACAGGGTATAATATTGTGGACTAACATCCACCATGGTTTTTCCCCTAACAGGGTTTCCACATAAAAAAAATCTTGGTGTTCTTTGTCTCTCTAATGTGTTAATTGCTTATGGTTAATTGCTTATTCATCATATTTGAGATTAAGTTAAGTTTGAAAAAGTTTAGTATTTTGTGACAACTGATTCACCCCCACTCTCAGTTGTCTCTCCTTGTTTTTCCAACAAACTTTTCACACTCTTCTATTTTATCCTTTAAGGCATGAATGAGTTGTTCATCTTCCATGATTTTATTCTTCTACTTGAGCTGATCACACAATTCCTTTCTTTTCTCCCTTAATTCATTGATTTTGTCTTTCAATGACTGGATGAATTTTTTTTCATTCTCAAGATTTTCCTATAGTTCTTGATTCTTGGATTTTGACTAGTCAAGATCATCTAGGGCCACCATAAGTTGTTGAAGACTACTTGTATCCATTGAAAGCACTTTCTAAGATCTCCCTAAGCTATTATGCTTCTTTCAAGGAACTAGCTTTGATACCAATTGTTGGCAACAAGCAACACTTAGAGGGGGGGTGAATCAGTGTTCTACATTAAAAATTAACTTTATTATTATGATCTTTAATCCACTTAGAACATTCAACCAAGAGTAATATGTAGAAACAGAAAGCAAACAACCACAACACCATAACACAAGGATTTTTACATGGAAACCTTGTTAGGGGATAAACCACGGTGGATGGCCAATCCACAATAAGTTCTAAGTATACTCAAAAGAAAGATTACAAAATTGGAATGCACTTGCATTCAAGCACACTTCCTAGAGCTCACTGCTCAAAATAAGAAGGCTCACTGCCTTACAGAGATTTGGATAAGATCCAAGAGAATGAACTGAAGAAATAGCATCCACAAATTCTTGATTACAGTTTTGGTTAGGCTCTGATTTTGATCTTCTGTCTTTCTGAATGATACTGAACTTTTGCTCTGCTATGCTCTAACTCACTAGCCAAAAAATTTATGCACAAGTGAAACTGTGCATACAATCGCTCTAATACACTTCTAGTATATACAATACACATCGACACACCACACATATATCAAAATGAGACAATTGATCATATATATATATATATATATCCATGACTAAGGATTTAATCGCTACAAGTCGGCTCCAACAAAAAATAGAAATATTTGCAAATTGTTAGCTCAAATCATAAGTAAAACTCAATGCGTATCCACAACAGTCAACTACACCTTAGCTTGGACCCAAAACATAACAAGCAAACACAAAAATATTTGAACAAACATTCCCTGAACATCCGCAACATATTTTATCAACTAAGTCGGCCCCAAAATACTGATAAATAGAGAAATAACAACCGAATCTCCAAAATTGTACAAGACTTGGTACTAGGTACTAAGATTTCTGGATAACACAAGAAATATACTAATGAACCTCCCATGAGATACACAACACAAAGTAATGAATAGAAATATGTACGTGTATCATTGAACACCAATCTGTTTGATGCTCTGTTCTTCCTAACTGACTTCACTTTGACTGTTGGTATAAGTAAATGGTGTAATATGGATGAGTCACTGACTAGGGTTACCATCAATGACAACACCAAAAATAATTTGCAGTGTCTCTTTCCGACATGCACCTGCACCATTCTCCCAGCCAAAAAAAAGAACTCCAAGTCCTCTTGGATCAGTAAATTTTCCTCCTTGTAATCTCTTTTATTCCCTAAAAATTTCATTTTCACTTTTGGTTTGAGTTGTTCTATGCCAACTAGTTTCCATCTTGACTTTTCTCTATGAATCTTCTCCTTCATCACAATCTCAATCTCAACACTTTGTCCTCCAATATCCTACATCTTGACCTACAAATAATTCCTTGACCAAAGAATTTGCATAACAAAGAAATGATACATCAACTCTACCGAATGACCAAATCATGTTCCAAAACCTTTGTTAAACCCCTATGTTCCTTCAACATCACCATCTAGATAGAAATAAACCAAAACAAACATCTACAAAACTCTACCCATTAATACAGTGAACATTCATTCATTTAGTTACAATGTCCTAGTAGCCCTTCCTCATAGGTTTTTCAAACATATATTTCCTCACAAAGCTCATCTTTAGACTATGATTATCATTTAGGTTATCTTATAGTGGGTTTAAAAACATATGTGAACTCCAACATAGGTTGTTTAGGAAAAAATGGTCAAAACATGACTGTACCGCTCCACAATTAGGCCTAATAGGCTTAAATCACCTTAGGGCTTATTGGTTCCATTGACTCCAACCTCAAATCCTCTTAGTCGATGATTGAAACACCTTTCTTCAAACCTAAATAAGCTTAATATAGCATCAAAGGTCCATTTCCATAAGAGATTTATCAAACCCTAGGTCCAATTCATTATGACTATTAGAAAAAGGTCTGTTTCAGAACAAGGGCCTCCTTGAAAATGTCAAAAACTCAAACAATGATTCCAAAACCCTGGTGATTCTTTAAGTACATCCAAATACCCTTCAACACACCAAATATTAATAGGTTTCAACAAATTAGGAAGAAGAAATAAATTTTTGACATCTCACTATTTACCCTAGACAGGGTTTAGACTATTATTAGAAAAATTACAATAACTAACTCAAAACTGCACAAAAATACATGAAACAAAAAGGAAATGGAGGGATATTGATAAATATATCAATCAAAATCATTCACACGTGCTTCCATTCCCATACATTTCCATACAAAAGTCTGAAAGTACTATTTTTTAGTAATTTCTGAGAAAAAGATAGATTTTATTCATGAATCTTTAATTCCTCCAATTCAATACAAGTCTATACAATCTCCCCTGCCTTAGCAATGAGTTACAATGCCTTTTAAATGCTTTCCATCTTCCTTCATTGAATGAAACTAACTAACTTCCCCATGACCTTTGGTATTCCATGTTTTTTGTGCATTTTCTATTTTTTTGCCTTTTTACAATTTTGACAAAAAATGACAATTTTAGAAATATAATCACCTAGAGAACTATTTGTGACTATAAGAATTGGCTATGAAGGTAGCCACCCAAGATCTAGAGGCCTAATAGAAAGCACAAAAGAGAGATAGAATATGACAAGAATAAACTATATTCAATGTCAATAATATGAGATGATAGAATGGTACAATGTACATAGGAGACCCCTTGGTTATATAGCCAAGGTGAGAACATAGGAGGGCATAAGATTATGACAAGTGTCATAATCTTATGACATGAGACAACAATGAAAATTTATCACTCCACCTAAAGTGGAAAGGGATAATGTGATAATCTCCACAAAAGGTGGAGAGATAATCACATGATGTGTCCACAAAAGGTGGAAGTGATGAAATAATGACATGTGAAGTCCACCAAAAGTGGAAAATCTCCAACAACCTCCTATGTGGTCCCTAAGTAAACTTAACTAAGGTGTAATCATGACCTAGGACAAGGTACAAGACATATAATTACACCAACACCCCCCCTTAAGTGCAACTTAGGGAGAATGTACACAAATGAAAACAATGCAAGATGGGTCCAGGCTACTAGGCCATGTTAGGTACCCATGTACAAATGCAATGAAATCTCTCACAAGTGGAGTAAAGATAGAAAAAAATAGTGGGAAAAAACTAACCCCCAAAATAGAGATGAAATACAAAAGCCTATGAACATAGCATGAGAAGGAAAAAAAACCCCATGTGAGGAAAAAGTACCCCCCATACAAGAGAAGAAGAGAGACAAGGTAGCCCCCCCTCAATGTACAATGATCACCAATGGAAGATGCTCGAGAAGGAATGAAGAAGCTGCTCCAAAACTATCGAACAACATTCCTCCCCTTAGGAAGAAACAATACCAAAGGTGTATGAATGAAGTCTCCCCAATCCACAAGTGAAGAAGGAAGAACCCTCAAAATGTAAGTCTCTAAAATCTGCTCAAAGTTCCCTATGTTGATGTTGAAGGATGCCTTCCCCAAACCATGTGAAGCTACAATGGTGTAGTCACTTTCTGGAATCAGTGAGAACCCCTTTACAACAACACTTCCATCTGCTGAAAAAGACAACTCAAGATCTAGCAAGGATGTAGGTAGAACATACTCCAAAGACAATGTCTCCTCAAAAGAGAAAGTGGCCTCCTCCAATTGATGTACATGTGCATCCACAATCACATCAACCTCAAAAGATTGATCATGTAGAGGAGGTTCAAAGTGTTCCCTCACAACAATTGAAGAAGAATCACCTTCATCAAAGAGAAGATGTAAAGAATCAAATGTGTCTCCCAAGTCTGCAATGTAGGACTCCACAAACAAATTGCCAATGTCTGTCAAGTAGTCATCCCATGAAGCTACTACTGGAAGACAAGGTATACACTATTGCACTGAATCGCAAGGTACTGAAACTGTCAAAACACAAGTATCATCAAGTACATCAGTCAATGTAGGAGATGGAGTATCAACAATAGGTTCAAGAACCTTAGGAGTAGAGAGCACTCCAAGATTCAAGTAACCATACTCGATCTCATCAAGTTTGTCCACACTAGGGTGAACTGAATCATCAATAGGAGCAAAATATGAGAAGGTGTAGAACCGAGAATGATTATCAACCTCCCCAACTACAACAAGAGCCTTGCTACACAAATCTTGAACAATGATAGAATCTGGTGTGAACTCTACACTCTTGCTTGTACCACTATGTGTAATCTGATAGATGGAAAGGATGTTCCTTGACAAAGTAGGCACACATAGAACATCATTGAATGCTCCACCTTCAACATCAATAGAACCCTTCCCACAAACTACCAAAGAAGTTCTATTGGCCATCAAAAGGGGTGGTGATGAACAAGAATCAAATGAAGAGTACATATCCTTGGACGAAGTCATATGATGCGAAGCTCCTGAATCAAGGATCCACCTATCTGAATTGGAATCTACAAAAGCAAGAAATGCTTGCCCCTTATGTTTCTCATATTGAGTTGATGAAGAAGGAGATGAGCTTGATGTTGTTGCCATGAGAGTTGTACTTTTTACCTTAGAAGAAGTGGAAGGAGATGATTCCTTCTCTTGATATGCAGTTGGCAAGTTGATGTTGTTCTTCTTAAGGATGTTTTTCAACTCATCAATTTGCTTAACATGACAATGATGCTCCTCATGACCAATCCTTTTGCAACATGCACATGTTGGTTGCTCCCTCTTGTTTGAATAGTTGTACTTCTTTGAAGAAGTTGAGCTTTGTTGTGGAGGAGTGGATTGTTTATTCTCTCCTTGTGGCTTTGGTGAAGATTGTTTTTGGTCCTTTCCTTTTCCTTGCTTATTGTTTCCATGATTGACCACCAATGCTTTTGAAGTTGAAGACTTGAGAATGCCCATTTTCATCAACTTATTTTGCTCAAGAATCAAAAGATCTATGAGAGCATCAAAAGATGGTGTTGTGAAGTTACTTATTGTCAATCTTTGAGTCTGAAAACTTGAAAAAAAGGCTACATACTCAACTGGAAGTTTATCCAACAAGTTGAAGACCAATTGATCATCCTCTTTTTCAATACCACAATCTTTTAGTTGTACTCTTAGTTCAGTTGCCTTAGTGACATAATCCTGAATTGTATCAAAATCCTTGGGATCAAGGCTTAAGAGATCATGTTCAAGTTTGTATCCCTTAAACTTATCAACCTTTCCATACAAAACAGCAAGCTTGTCCCAAGCTTCCTTGGCTATAGTACATTTATCAACATGGAAAATGAGATCATCAGAAATGAACTTTCTAAGTGTACCCAATGCCATAGAAGTTTTAGTGAGCCAATCCATACATGCAATTGGATCTGCCTTAGGATCTAAAGGTGCAGTTATGGTTCCATCAATGTAGTAAATTAAACCTTTTTCCATTAGTTTACTCCATGCACGTACTTTCCATGTACAATAATTATGTGCAGTTAAGAGTGGAACTTTAGATGAACCCATGATTGAATGCAAGAGAACAAGAGATAAAATAGGAACAATCACACAAGATACACCCCCCAAAATTCACTCAATCAAAGTACCCCCCCACAAATAGATGATTTTGGTACTTTATAATGTAGTGTGTGTACAATAGGCCACTTGAAACTTGGCTAAGTGGGCTTATGATTTATGATTTACAACTTGCCAATAAATAGGCTAATAATAGACTAGAACAAATAAGCAAAGACCTAAATTCAGATCTATGCAATACAAGTGCCAAATAGGCCAAAAAAGACCATATGTTGAAAGTACAAAATCCACTCAAGATCACTTCAAACTGATTGTAGATTCAAGAAGTAGACAAAAAATCATGCACTTTCAAAAAAAATGGCACCTGAAAAGGAGTTCATATGAGCCTAAACAAAGCCTCTGAAGTTGCAAGAATGGTGTCAAGACAGGTATAGTGTTGAGAAACTAAAAATTCTAGAAAATTTTTCCATCAAAATTAGAAACTGAGTACACCACTATGAAGTACATGAAAAATAATCCCAAATAAAAAAAAAATTGCTTGAACAAAGGAGCAAAAATGAGCCAGATATGAAGCTTTGAAGTCGGACTACAAAATCAAAAGCTTCATTGGTGGGGGGGGAAAATGTTTTTAGAAAATGGGTGACGTCATGCTAACATCATCAAATCAAAATCTTAAATTTGACAGTCTATGGCCTATCACAGCAAAAATCTACCTATCTGATGTGGTATATCCGTACTATACGGCCAATGCTGAGTTGGCGCTGACATGGAATGGTGACGTGTCTGCAGGTTGCGAAATATGTGTGATGACAGAATATTCTCTTATATAACCAGAAATTCTTTGTTGCTAATGAAATCTGATGATGGAATATTCTTTTGATTATTCTTCAACTGCCATCGTTGGAATTGTGTCAGAAATGGATTTATTGACTGCCAAATATTATAAACCGACATTCACCGGTGTTTGAGATGGTGCCGCCGGTATAAAAAATGTCTGCTGATGGTTGGTGGGTGCGGCTGCCTGTACCTATGTGGTGAGTTGTGGAGCCCGCGGGTATGGGCATACCCTGCTGTGCAGGTCTACCTGTGCAATACCTGCATAGCAGGTACGCAGAGAATGTTTTTTTTTATTTTTTTAATATAAATTTTTAATACAATTTTTCAGAAAAATCAATTTTTTTGATTTTTTTTATTTATAAAAAATCAAAAATACAATTTTTTATTTTATGTTTAAATAAATTTTTTACAACCAAATAATCTGCAAATAATAATTGATTTTACTAAAAAATTGTAGAAACCCCCAAATACAATTTTTCTAAAAAGGGTTCTTAATTTTTCTAAAAAACATTTCAAAAAAATTTCACAAATATTAATTTTTTTTTGCAGAAATATTCTGGAATTTTTCTGAGAAAATATTTTTCCAAAACTATAGAAAAATTTAGAAAATTGAGAAAAATACCCAAATTGGCAAAATTTTTGGATCTGGAGCTCCTGATATCCGATTTTGATGAAACAAAAGGAAATATTGACTAAAAATGGCCTCCTAAACGCAATGGTGGGCTCAGATTTGGCGTAGGACGCACCAAAATATTGCTAATCCTTAGATTTTCCTCTTGACCACCTTCACATGAGCTAAGATCTCTCAACAATGGCTATGCATAGGACCTCCAACTGCTCTGATACCATGTAAGAATTGGCTATGAACGTAGCCACCCAAGATCTAGAGGCCTAATAGAAAGCACAAAAGAGAGATAGAATATGACAAGAATAAACTATATTCAATGTCAATAATATGAGATGATAGAATGGTACAATGTACATAGGAGACCCCTTGGTTATATAGCCAAGGTGAGAACGTAGGAGGGCATAAGATTATGACAAGTGTCATAATCTTATGACATGAGACAAAAATGAAAAGTTATCACTCCACCTAAAGCGGAAAGGGATAATGTGATAATCTCCACAAAAGGTGGATCTCCCACAAAAGGTGGAGAGATAATCACATGATGTGTCCACAAAAGGTGGAAGTGATGAAATAATGACATGTGAAGTCCACCAAAAGTGGAAAATCTCCAACAACCTCCTATGTGGTCCCTAAGTAAACTTAACTAAGGTGTAATCATAACCTAGGACAAGGTACAAGACATATAATTACATTAACAATGACCTCAAATACATTATGTATGACCCTTCATGACCTTATTACATGGATTTATATGCTTTTACATTGCTTTACAATTGAAATGCAATTTTTCCATTTTGAAGGCATTCATTGAATAGGGTGCTCCTACACCATACAAACCAACCAACAAAATATTTCCAAGTCCCTTGGAAACATATTGCATCAACCTTGCTTGTACCTGCAAAACAAATTCAAATCTTCCTTGGACTGTTTCTTCTTCTTTACTCTCTAGATCTTGTATTTTCCTTTGTCTTTTCCTTCAACTCTATCTCTTCTTGTCTTCACTTGCCTTTTCCTTTCTCTCTTCTCTTCCATCAAGTTCTCAATCACTTTTCTCCCTCAAAAGGACACATGACTATCCTTGCAAACTTTCCTCTTTCTTTCACAATTCATCCTTGACCTTCTCTGACTAGTCACCTTTTCACCTTCTCAACTACTCCCATCAGTGGAGTACTCTTCAAGCTGCAAACTCAAGTGCTTCTTCAGATAGTATCCATCTGTTTCTTACTCTAACACAACTCAGTAACTCAATAAACCAAGCAAGTTCCTCCTTGCTTACAACTTCTCTTGACTTTCTTCTACCTTTTCTTGGAAGCAACTAGGTTATCTTCTCAATCTGCACAAACTCACACAAACTCACAACTTCTCTTTGCATCTTAGATGGATCAAGCACCTACAACCAAACTCAACAACTCAACATCAACAACAACTTAACCAACTTATCAAATCAACCAACTCTAATACCAATTGATGCAAGTACAAAGGAAGAAAACTCTCTTATCTCAATCACATTTTTCAAACATCAAACAAACCTTTCATTTCCTTTCAATTAGGACTCTTTGCCCTTCACAAAACTCAAGATTCCAAGTCACCAAAAAAAATAAAAGGAAATACCTTATGAATATTCCTCAAAATACCTTAGACATCAACAAAATATTTGTCTCAGATCCTATCACCAACTTATTCACCTCAAACATAAAGACTTTTCAAGTGACTCTCCTAAATCATTGCTTAGGCCCCTTAGACCGCACAAACAACCAACCATACAACCCCCCAACTTCCAAGCCTATTTTTCTTCTCAGAGGGCATAAACATGTTCAAATACATTTGTACAAATCCATAAAACTATCTTCCATAATCCAATCAAGACATTTTATTCAACACCTATACTAGACCTTCAATTTAGACTCACAAAAGATGATTGTCATCAATCTTCCATGAAAGATCAGTACATAAATGAACATAAAACCACCACAATTTCTCTGAGAGGGCTTTAAGTGCATCAACACAACCTCTTAGAATACTGTTACCCCAAGTAGAGTTCCTTTTACTTCATCAAAAACACATAATAAACACTAATCACTGTCAAATTAAGACTATCATGATAGAACTATGTCAAGAATAGGCTCTAACCCTCATAAACCCATCAAGTCTTATCTAAAACTAAATCACAATACAACTAACAACCTTTATCAATCAACTTGACCCAAAGGGATACCATTTTATAACAACAAAACTCAAGTTTCCCACTATTCACAGGCAATTACTAGATTTTTTCACAAAAATGGTACTAGGGCTTCATTGTTTCTTATGCCAACCATTATCTTCAGGTCTAAAAATTTGGAATATAAAAGAGAATATAAAAATAAGCCTTCTTACCAAAATTCAAACTGTTTGACTAATTGAAATGGAAGAAACTTAATTTTGAAACATCATTGTTTACCCTAGGAGAGGGTTTAACTCGCCTGTAGGTATTCTCTCATAAATTTTACAATAATTCATGGATTTATATGAAATAAACTTAAAATTGAACTAGATTCATAGGGCTTTAATTTCCAAATCAAGAGGAGGGGATTTGAGCAGCTATAATGGTCATACAATGGCCTGCATCAAAGAAAACACAAGAAAACTAACAAAAAATAGAGCTTTTCATTAAGTATTCCACTCATACATCATCCCTCTACCTGCCTCAAAGTTTGTGAGGCCAAAAAATGCTTTAAATAAACCAACCAATGCCTAAAATTACCCCATCAAATACCTAACTTTTCATCTTCCATGATTTTTACATTTTGTGCATTTTTGCAACTTTACATTGACAACTTTTCATCAAATTGTGCAACTTTTACATAATGTATCTAATGACTCCAAAAAAACTTTAAATTCCCTAAAACAAACCTATTATGGTCATTTAGACCTTATGACAACATTAGATTTTCACTCTAAATCAAAATCCTAAAGTTGCCTCTTGGAGGCATGATCTTGTTAGGGTGCACCTGCACCATTGAACCACCTTAAACTCTGCTATGATAATGAACACAAGCCTCATCTTTTCCTTCAAAATTCTCAAAAGACCTATCAGGAACCAAAGAGGTTGTGAAAACCTTGTTGGAAAATGATAGAGGTTTCTAAACTTCAATAAAGGGTTGGCAATAGAGAGGATTAGTCAATTTTCGAATTTATAATTTGAATGAATGACAAAACTGAAAATGGAAGGAAAAATGAAAGAAAGAGGAACACAAACAAAAAGATGCAGCATTAATTAGCTTAGATTGGTCATAAACCTAGGCCCAAATAATCTAAAACAAAATGGACTCAAGAAAAAAATTACATAATGAATTTGAGTCCCAATAGGTCAAATGGTGTGAATTTGATGAAAAATAAGAGAGGTTATTTTTGAGAGACCACACATCCACCTATATATAGACTAAAAATTCACATGCCTCATTAAATTTGATCACTAATCTATCATAATTTGGTAGTTTTTTCCTCTTAGGGCTCTTAAGAGAAAAAATTTGTAGCCTAGATGAATTAGTACACCTAGGGAAAGAATTGGAGACTCCCAAAGCATTTACCCACCTAGCTTAATGTGTTGGCACAATTAATTTCACTCCAAAAGTAATAGAACAAAAAATAAGGCTCTTAACATATTTGCATTGCTCTTAAATGACAATTTTTATAAGAATATGTTTGATCTTGCCGTGATCAAATGATGTGGAGTTGATGAAAATTAAGAGAGGTTATCTTCTATGGATCCAACATCCACTTGTAGGTATAGGTAGAACATTTATAGGAACCATAAAATCTAAGAATAATCTATCAAATTTCAAAAAAAAAATCTCTTAGGGCTTTTATGAGACCTACCTGAAACCATGTAGCCTGAAGGGATTGACACACTTGGTGAATGAAATGGGGTCTCCCCTAGTATTCACATACCCACTGTATATGCATAAAATTGGTCATGTCTGATTAATCCTGGCATTTAATTAAATATTTATTATTTAATTAATTTCTCTAAAGTCTTCTACATATGATTAAATTTAATTAATTTAATTATATTGTTCATTCAATTTACTCTTCTATCATGATTAAATAAATTGATTTTTATTTAATTATTTCACATTCATATGTCCACTTGATTAATTAAATAAATACACTTTATTTATTAATTATCACTTTTTGAATTTAATTAAGTCTTTTTATTTAATTAAATTTAAATATTTCTTTTTGAATTCTTCTAATTAATTAAATATTTTATTTAATTAATTTCATTTGAAAAAAAGTTTAATTAAATATCTTTATTAAATATCTTCCATATCTTTTCAAAATCATAATTAAATATTTTATTTAAATTATGAAATCTTCCATTATTCTTCAAATCCGATGTAAATATTCTATTTTAAGAAAAATCTCCTTGTCACCCATAAATGAATAATTGAATTTAATAATTCATTATTTATCTTCTTCAAAATCTTTCCATAATCTCACAAAAAGATGATTTTTTACAATTCATCTTTATCATCTTATCTTACCTCTTTTACAGAAAAGAAAAAAAATCTTGCTTTCTATTTTCTTCTGTTTTTCTTCAGTCTTGTCCATCCTCAACCGTTTGATCTGCCAAGAATTTTCACAATCGTTGATCATATCAACCAATCAAAAGCTTTTGAAAACTCTATAAAAAAGCACCACAAATCCAAGCAATGGTTACAACACACAACAAATGAATTAGAGATTAATTGCATTCTAGTATTCTAGCATTTTAGCATTATCATTATAGCTTTATTATTCATAGCATCATCATAATCTTTCATTTTAGCAATCATGTTTAGCATTAAAATAATCATGTCTTAGCATTACATGCATTTCATATTCAATCTCATTGTTTAGGAAGACTATTCGTTGAGTCTAGCACACTATCTGAGAGCCAGTTGGAATCAACAAAAACACTAGAGATAGAGGATGATAGGATGACATCGATAACAGGATATTGAGTTTACATCTCTATTATTTTAGTATTTTGTTTTTGATTTAATGTCTTATTGGTGTGTTTGATTATTTTGTTTTTACATATTTAACATGCATTAAAAATTGACCACATATTTCTGGCGCTCACCATGGGGCCTTGCCCCATTTTTAACATTTAGTTGTAGGTTTTCTGACAGGATTTCATGTTCTAGAATTCAGATTTTTGAAAAAACTTTCCTTTTTAGTGCATTCGAAGATTTCTGAAGCGCATACGCTGGTTCCTACAATGCATCTGTACTTTCTTTCAGCTCGTTTGTAGGTACTTCAGTGCATCCAGGAACTGTTTCAATGCATTTAAGGAAAAAAATGATGCATCTACAAGACAAAATGACGCATATACCCAGCTCAGCTTATTAAATATTTTTTTAAAAAAAATTAGTTGCATGTTGTTTTAGCACATTTAGGAGTTTTTGTAGCACATTTGGGATTTTCTATAGCACATTTAGGATCTGTTTTAGCACATTTACTTATTATTGTGCATATAGGTGATCTTTTGGTGCATATAGGTTGTAACTAAATATGTTTCTAAGTTTGACGCCTTCTACAGATAGAACCTTTTTTTGGCTTAAAAAAAGAACCAATCTAAGATAGTGATAGTTGGTTTTAAAAAGAAGCAACCCTAGGATGTACATGGATTTAAAATGAAGCAATCTAGGATAGTCATCACACATTTATTTTTGTGGTTAAAATGAATCCCATGATTTTTGTGAAGCAACATCTTCATATAGTTTAGATCATTGTGTTTTGGGTTCTAAAAAGAACAATGTCTATTGTGTTTGTGGCAATAGGTCTATGCTCTCCCCTTAACTGGGTGACCAAAATATCATACTTTCCTTTTACATTCATGCAATTTTACTGCTTTATTACATCCTATAGAGGGCTTGTTCTTGTGGGAAAAAGTACTCACCCAAGAGGAATGACTCAAGTGGGTTCAAGCCAAAGCCAGGCTATTCCGCCCCACTATAAAATTTAAAGCAAATCAGGGGAAACCCTCTTTTTTTGGTAGTGTGCAAGATAACTATCCCCAAAGCCTTTGTTCTAAAGGTTGGGAGGTCTCCTGAGGGAGTTTATTATTGCTGCATTGAATGGAAACCCATACTACGAACCTAGTGTAGTATCCAGCCGAAGTCAGTTTCCAAACATCATAATAATCATAGTGCAAGGGGAGGGAAGAATCTTCCCCCAAAATACTCACCATATAACTACCAAGGACCATTTTCTCAGAGAATCTGGTATCCACTTCCGTCACTCTGAGTACGTGCCTAGAAAAGAAAAAAACACGAGTGCCCCTTTAGGGGTGACAGGGCTATGTGAGTCGACACAGATCTAAGATGTGGGATGTTGATTATTATGAAGACCTACCTGAGTACTAAGAGCAAGTCTTCTTGAACTTTTTGTCATGTGTAAAACCTATGAAAACACTTTTTGAAAAAAAAATTGATTATACACTTGATGCTTAGTATAGGGTTTAAAAAAACAACTATTTTCATAATGTTGTTGTGTCTTCCATCATATTAACTTAGATAAAAGATCATCCAAAATAAATAGGAAAAAATTCAACTGAAAACTGTTCTCAACTGTTCAGAAAATTATTTTGAAAAACTATTTTAGTGCATCTAGGGAGTATCTTAGTGCATATAAGGTCTATTCTACCTCATTCACTAGTTAGTTCAATGCATTTGGAGTCTGTTTTAGTGCATAGGCTGAGTGTTCTACAAACATTTTTTGGGTCACTATCAAAAACATTTTCTGAAGTGCATATAGGATATAGAGTAGCGCATCTTGTAGTGCATTTGACCATTTCATGGGTGCATATCCCTGTTTATGAAGCACATATAGGCAATAGAATAGCGCATCTATCACTTTTCTCAAATCATTGTTTTTGACAGATCTGAGTTCTTAGCATTCTCAATCCAATAACATATCAACATTTTCTCTCACGCTAAGGGAGTGGAAATCTACCAAGTTTGTCAAGAAGTCAATTTCCAATAAAATCAAGAAACCCAAGAAATCTCTAGGTTACAAGAAAACCTTACAACGAAGGAATTTTTTTATACAAGAGTCAAAATGTCTTGCTCCATTATTGCAAATTTCTCCATAGATACCAAGATTTTTTCAAGGGATTTACTGATGAATACGTTGTAGACCCTCTAGATTCATGAGCCTATTTTCAAAGAAGAGAGCCCTCTCACAATGACACAATCATAATCAACCTCTTAATTTCAACTATATACCACAACCTTCTATTGAATATTCAACACATCCTAGTCAAATACTTCAGTAAGTTGAAATAGGCTATTGATATACCGATCATTCTTCAAAAACAAGGATCAAATCTTACAAGTGCACCTTTCATCACAAACTTCTGAATTCTTGGTTCAACTTCTCCCAACAGGATTCTGACATCCTTTATCATTGGAAGCCACAACCATGAATTAGGAACATAGTTTTCATCATATCATAAGATATTCAATCTTATCAGATTAAAACATCATCATTGGCTGCACTCATAAAAATATGATCTACTTTTAGAAGAACATCTTGAAATCTGGAAGTGTAAGAATGAGATAAACAAATTAAGTATACATGTACACTTCTAAATAAGACATTGTATCTAAGATTCAAGAGATTTAAACTATTTTAAACAGAGGAACCTTCAGAAATCTATCCTATTGCTCTCTAACTTTAAAGATTTCTCTAATCTACTTTTCTCTCAAATTTAAATAAGCTAATAGATTGTTGAAATGACACTTAAAGAATGAGAATTAAACTATTATGATTCATAAATGCAACTAAGATGATTCTACAGTAAAACTTATGAGAAAGAAACTACTGTAAACAACCATGATTGATGAACTAAAATGCTTGATTGCTTGATGATTGCTTCTATTTGCTTGATTGCTTGAATGCCTGGAAAACCTACAGAGTAAGATTGCACAAATTAGGATCTTTTTCCTATAGCCATAAACCTATATTTATACCTTTCACGGCACACATTTGTGAAGGGGTAACACAACAGAGGTTGAGATTCAATCTAGAGAATTGAATGGTATGAGATGAGAAGGTGGAGCTGATCATGGAGGATTGTTCCTCCCCATAAAAACAACAGGCAAGATGAGAGGAAAGAAGATTGAGAGGATTTCTTGTAGATTTGTCCCCGAGGCTCTTCCCGTGAATGACAATTGAATTAATTAGATTTAAAAAATCTAATTTTATTGGTGAGTGAATAGAGGGATATGATTTTTGCATTTATTTAAATATTTTTGGTTTATTTAAATTTAGCAAAAGAGGAATAAATAATTTAATAAAACAAACTATACAAGTTGTTTATTAAATTAAAATAAAAGGAATATGATAATTAAATTAAAGATTCTAGGATATCTTTATTTAATTAAGAAGAAATGTGATGAGGTAATTAAATAACACAAATTATTGAAGCCGTGTATTTAATTTAAGATAGAATTAATAGATAAAGTATAGAAGAAATAATAATGATAATAATTAAATAAAACAAAGTATTTAATTTTGTTTATTTAATTAAGAGGGAAATAATATGATAAAATAGAAGAATTAATACAAATAATTAAATAAAACAAAGTATTTAATTTTGTTTATTTAATTAAGAGAGAAATAATATGATAAAATAGAAGAATTAATAATGAACTTAATATAAATAAATATTTCTATTTATTTACTAAGTAGATGAATTTAAGATTAATTAATCAAATAAATCATATTTAATTAATTAGATTCTCCAGACCATTTTTAGGTGTCTACATTTTGCCCCTCTTTGAAGTGATGTGTTTACATGTTGCTTCAAAGAATGATTTTGCTTCAGCTGCTAGTATTGATGAAAATTTTGAAATATGCTCCAGACTTGCCCCAAATATTGAATTTTGAAATGATAATGATATATGCCCCCATGGGAGATAAATTGATGAATTTTGAAAAAACAATTATGATTTTTCAAAAAAAATTGAATTTTTATGATGATTTGATGATTTTGGAATGATTGAATGAAGAAACAATGAAGAAACAATTTATCTCCCGATAAAACTGTGCAAAAATTCCCCACTGATAGATACAAATTAATTTCGCAGGAAGAAATTAAATAAATCCAAAAAAATCCCACAAAAAGAACCTATAAAAGTTAAAAAGGTCATTTTCAAAAGTCATTTGTGCATTTGACTTTGAGAAACTTGTGATAGAGACTTTTAGAGTACTAGGAGCAGCAGGATGCCGATCCCCTACCACACCCGCCGACTCGAGCGTGTGCGACGTCACTAGCATCCAGTTGACTATGGACCTCCGGTACATACCCTAAAGTCTCCTCATAATTCATGCTTGTACCTTTTAGTTCATTTTTTCACGTTTTTACTATTTTAGCACCCGACCGGTGTGGAATAGCGTGTTGGTTATCTATTTTAGTGCATGAGAGTTTTAGCACGTCAGTAGAATTTTAGCACTTTAGGTAGATTCTGTAGCATTCCATAGGTCTGTTTTAGCACCCCACCAGAAATAGCGCCCCCAAGCTTTGTTATAGTGCATTGACAAGATAGCATAGTGCCCCAGTAGTTTTAGCGCGCTGACCAAATCTTTCAGTGCGACAGCCAAAAACTATAGCGCCTCAAAAATATTAGTGCGGAGTCCACCTGTTTTAGTGCGTGGCAAAACAAATTGAAGAAAAATTGTGAATCTTGATTTTTATTCGTTGATTTGTTGTTCATTCCATCCATTTTAGTTTGATCGGATTAAATAAATGGTAAACGATCTCATGATAAGCGAGATCCATTGATTTATTGATAACAATTATCCTCATGATAGGCAAGGAATAATTTGAAAATTTGATGAAATGAACCTGATTGATAGATGAGGGTTCACTTTTGATAAATTGATCATATGATAGATAAACACATTTTTAGAATTTGATGACCTCATGATAGGTGAGGTTTTAAAACATTTTTACCCATAAGATCTAATCATTAGTTTAGATAGAGTAAAATGATGTTTGATATTCTAATGATAATGTATTGATTTGTAAAAATGTGTCTTTTGATATCAGGAGGATTTAGATGTTATTCAGGTGCGAGAGCAATTCCCCTGGCCCCTAGATATGATTCCACATCTTTCACAGGATGAGAGACAGCATATTATTGATTGTGATTTAGCTTCGATGTTGGACATGCCCTAGATTAGACTTAATCGGGGTCTACTCATAGCATTGGCAAAGTGGTGGCATAGCAACCACAACACTTTTCATTTACCTACCAGCGAGATGACTATGATGCTAGAGGATGTATGGCATATCCTTCAGATTCCTTTTGTTGGTGAGATTGTTGTGCATGATTCAGAGGAGTGAGGTGGGATAGATTCTATTTGGAGAGTCTTTTAGGATCCTCATATTGTGGGAGTTTGGATCCCCTGGGTAGAGATGTATCATTCATATGCTCCACTTCCTTCAGTTTTGGCAGGCTTTATTGGTGGATTCCTTTGTCTTGATAAGAGGTCAAAGGGTCTATCGCTTGGATGGGGTTGGATATTAGAGGGTATGATAGTACACAAGATGAGATATGATTGGGGTATGTGTATGCTTGCTCAGTTATATCATGATTTACACTGGATCGTGTACCTAGGAGGTAGCAGTTTATCAGCAGGAGCTACACTTCTTCAGGTATGGGCATGGGAGCATATTGCTATCATGTGTCCTGAGCTGGTGTTAGCAAGACCAGTGATGAGACCATATGTGTTCCATTACAAAGGTAGGCCTACCCAGCATATGATGGGTAAGCTAGATTATTGGAGACGGGTTCTTGATAATGTGGAGATAGTGACCTAGCATCCCTATTTAGATTGTGATGACTAGGATGAGGATGATATCAAGTTGGGATATTTGGCCGACTCGATGTATTTGATCAGGAAGAGCTCCAAGATTTTGGAGCGATTCCTATTTCACTGCGTCTACAGGCAGTATGGGATTGTTCAGTGTATGCCACAGGGAGTAGCTCATTATGGACGATGCCGGATAGATGCCAGTGATTGGGGTCCATGCCTGCCTTATGAGCCACTTATTAAGGATTATCGTGCTCTTCAACCATTGGCATGGGATATACGGCGAGATATTGTAGAGGCACCCATTACTCCTGACTATGGACAGTATCTAGCTCTACACCCACCTCCTCGTATTACCATTCCAAATGAGCCAGCACCAACAGCTGCAGGGGGTGGTCACGGTGGTCATAGACGGAGGAGAGAGGAGGATGTAGATGTTGATGTGGAGGGTAGTGATGAGAGTGACAGTGATGATAGTGGTGATGATGATAGTGATGATGATAGTGGAGATGGGGGGAGACCAAGCGTAGCAGGTACTTCAGAGCCATTGACTAGTGCACCTCATAAGAGGCAGGAATTTGCTCCCTCTCTAGTAGAGCGATCAGAGGTTGCTAGTTTGCGTGTTCAGATTTTGACATTACAGGGACAGCTAGCACAGGCGCAGGGATTAGTAGCATAGACTTAGGCCCAGATGCAGGCACAGCTAGCTACTGCACAGACACAGATTACCTCTCTAATTGGTGAGAGAGATGAGGCTAGACAATCAGCAGAGCGAGCACAAGCTCAGCTAGCAGGTGTACGAGCACAACTGACCACTGCGTAGGCACAGATTACTGCCCTGACTACAGAGTGAGATACTGCTAGACAGATAGCAGAGACAGCACAGGCAACTGCAGAGAGATTGCAGAGAGTGGCCGATGGGACTTTTGTGACAGATTATATGTGAGAGGCTATGCAGGCAGGTGTAGAGATTGACTTCTACAAGAGCTGATACCATGAGATTTGCCCCCCAGAGCAAAGAGTCAGTTATGCCCAGTCCCGCTCAGAGAGGACTCATACGAGGACAGTGAGAAAAGGTGTGACATAGCCTCTCTTGAGAGATCTGAGAGATCCATGAGATCCTAGGACAGCTGCTGGTGGTGGTGATACTAGTGTGAGACCTGCTCCTTCTAATGTGAGTACTACTTGAGATCATGTATGCACCCTTCGAGAGATATATACAGCTATTTTTTGATATGATATTATTTTCATCCTTTTTAGACTTCATTGTATACTTGACACTTGATGAGATATATATGATGTGCAGTGGTTTGATTGATCTATGATGTGTTCTACATGATTTATGTGATGGATGCATTTTAATTTTTATGTTTTATGATGATTTATTATACTAGATTGGATAGATGCATTGATGATGATGTGATATGATATTGATGATGTATGTATTTTCTTAATGAAATGCAATGTATAATATATAAAATGAGATGTAAATGAATGATGTATGGATGAAATGCAATGTATGATATATAAAATGAGATGTAAATGAATGATGTATGGATGAAATGCAATGTATGATATATAAAATGAGATGTAAATGAATGATGTATGTATATGTGATATATATGATGAGATCATAAAATGCCTTCTATATGTATGCAATGAATGATGATTTTGCAACTACATGATAATGACAATGTGATGAGATGTAAATGAATGATGAAACATAACGTGTATATGATATCACGAAATGAGATGTTTATTGTGAAATTTATGATGAGATGAAGAAATGATTTTATATGCATGCCATTATGAAAATTGTATGTGTCAAGAATACTCAATCTTTAATAAGAAAAGATAGCATTATTTGCAAATGAATCTTTGTAACTTGTGTAACCAATACTTTGTAGATGTACTATTATGAATGCAATCTATTTTTACCATGCAAACCTATTTTATCAATGCAAACCTAAGTGTCTTTTCAACAATCTTTTTATTTTGCTTTGTATCATCACTGAGATTTTAAAATTTTGAAAGCAAATACAAGCATCAATGATATGAGATAGACCAATGATGACCTGAGTATTTCCTTTGTGATATTTGATATTGCAAGTGAACACAAGCATCAAGGTATAATTAAACCGAGATGACCTGAGCATTTCTTGCGTAAACAGACAAGAATTAATCATTATCTTAAGTGAATCAGAATGTCATCCATGATACTTGGTAGAGCACTTCTCACAAAAATTCACAAAATAATAATGACTAACTCACAAATAGCAGACAAAGAAAAGGTATAATTCTCTTTCCTTGCTTCTCTAGTTTAATACATCATTGAGTATCTCCAAAGAAATGATAAGAAAATGATAAAATAAAGAGTACAACAATTAAAATTCTACTTAATGTATTTTCAAATCATTATTTAGATGAGATCATCGATGTTGAAATGTGTGTGCTGATGTTTGCATGATATTCTCAAACGTTTGACCAAAGAACGTAACCTAAAGACCTATCCTAAGGGCCTCGGGGACTGATCAAAGATTAGTCTTGCCTATGTTATACATGCAAAGACCACGTAGTTCGACTAATACAGACTCTATTTTTGTGTTTTGTGATTTTTGAATGTTTTTGCATGGATTTTCTAATTTTTTTAATTTTCTTTTGATTTTTGATGAATTTTCTGATGTTTTTGGATTTTGACAAATTTTATGATGTTTTTGGTTGCTTTTCAAGTATCGCCACTCGATGTTGTCATGTTTGATTGTCTCCCCATTTAAGTTGAAAGTCCATTGTACCAAATAACTCTAGGACGTTGCCCCCAAGCTAGGGTAGGACATGATATCCCGGCTATGATATGGATAGTGACAATAATTATCTCAAATGATAGATGGAAATGATATGAAAGGAAACAATCATAACAAAACTATACCTAATAGATAGAAGAGCTGGTGAAAATCACAAGTAGCGCCTGTTTGCCAGGTTTTCATCACTTGTTTTTATTGTGTCCTCTTTTTTTTGTATTTTTATTTTTATTTTATTTTTTCCTTTTTCTGTCATCATGACGCCTGTTTGCCAGGTTTTCATCAAGACAACCTTATCGATCATGCACTAGGTATCCTTAAGTATAGAATTCCCTAAGATGGATACTGTTCATGAGCTCCTCCAACATATCTCCTTCTGGTGTAAACAGCTGGTATGCTCCTAATCCATAGACTGATATAATGACATAAGGCCCTATCCAGTTAGGTTCAAACTTTCCCTTATTTTCTCTATCTGCTTGATTTCCTGGGTTTTCCTGTAGGACCAAGTCTCCGATCTGGAAGACTCTAGGCTTAACCCTATGATTATAGTTCCTATACGTTCTTTGTTGATAGGCTATCAAATGATTAACATCTTGTTGTCGACGTTCATCAAGTAGCTCTAATTCTTGAAGTCTAGAGATCCTGTATGAAAGATGATATCTACTTCCCAGTGATTATGGTTAAGGGAACTACCTCCACCCATTTTGTAAAATATTTTGTTGCGGTGATAATGAACTTATGTCCATTAGATGAAGATGGGTTAATTTTCCCTACCAATTCCAATCCCCACTAACAGAAAGGCCATGTAGTTGTGAATGGATGGAGCTCCTGTGCTAGTGCATGTATAAGATTGTCGTGAATCTGACATTTTTGACATCTCTTGACAAACTTATAAGATTCTTGCTCCATGTGCGACCAGTAATACCCCAAACGAAGGAGTTTCTTAGCTAAAGATAATCTACTTGAATGTGTACCACAAATTCCTTCATGGACCTCATGTAAAGCAGAAGCAGATTCATTATGTTCTAAACAATGCAAAAGAGTACCATCTAGGCCTCGACGGTAAAGAGTGTTAGCAATAATGGTATTTTTGGTGGATTGGCATATGAAGTTGCGCTTTTGGTTGTGAGAAAGATCTGGCAGTAAGATATTATCTTTTAGGTAAGTATAAATGTCTCCATAAATGGAAGATTGGGCACTATCCAAAAGGCTTATGGTTTGGGATTTGGGGTTTGCGTATGCAGGATTTGACACTTGTTCCACAATAAATTGATAACGATCTTGTGTTTCAGGTATTTGTAGAAGAGATGCTATTGTGGCCATGGCATCTGCTACTTTATTCTCTGATCTTGGTATCTGCTCAAATTTGATATCTATGAAGTATTTCCTTAGATCATCTACCAGTCTCTTGTATAAAATCAGTGTGTCATCCTTAGTTTGGTAATCATTGTTGACTTGATAGATGATTAACTGAGAGTCTCCATACACCTGTAGTTCTATGATTCTCCAGTCAATAGCCACTTTAATTCCAAGGATTAAAGCTTCATATTCAGCCACATTGTTAGTGCAATAGAAGGTAACCCTATAAGATCGTGGAATTGTGTGCCCTAGAGGCGTGAAAAATAAAATTCATGCCCCTGATCTATGTTGTGTGTAGGATCCATCAAAGTAGAGTTGCCATGGTTGTGTTGTAACATTGAGGATATCAACATCAGGAAATTCCATGGTCATAGGATGACTGTCTGACAATGGAGCTTTGCTAATTGATTGGCAATGACTTGTCCTTTGATAGCTCACCTTTCAACATACTAAATTTCAAACTCACTAAGGAGCATGACCCACTTTGCCAACCTTCCTGTTAAAGCTGCTTTGTTTAGTAAATACTTGAGGGGATCGATTTTTGCAATGAGCTTGATAGTATGAGTGAGCATATAGTGTCACAATTTTTGTGTTGAAAATACTACTACTAAGCATGATTTTTCGATGAAGGTGTAGTTTACTTCATGTCCATTGAGTGTCCTGCTGATATAGTATATTGCATGTTCCTTTCCTTCTTTATCCTCTTGTGCTAGCAAGGCTCCTAAAGAAATATTTGTTGTCACGATATATAGCAACAATGGCTTGTCTTTATTGGGTGGCACCAAGATTGGTGGTGTCATTAAATAATGCTTGATTTGATTGAAAGTATTCTCACACTATTCATCCCATTTAAAAGACACATTTTTATGCAAAAGATGGTTGAATGGATGACACCAATCTGCTAGTTGAGAGATGAATCTTCTGATAGACTATAGTCAACCTTGTAGAGATCTTAATGTGTTGATATTCTTAGGAGGTGGCATTTCCACAATGGCTTTAACTTTTGCTGGATCTACTTCAATTCCCTTTGTAGAAACTATGTATCCAAGGAGTTTGTTGATGTTACTCCAAAGGCACATTTCTTGGGATTTAATCTAACTTTAAATTTCTCCAACCTGTCAAATATTTTGGCAAGTATCTCTAGATGTCCTTCTCTAGTGTGAGATTTGGCTAAGATGTCATCCACATAGTCCTCCATGAAGGTGTGCATCATGTCATGGAAGATTGTTGTCATAGCTCATTGGTATGTAGTTCCTACATTCTTTAACCCAAAAGGCATGACATTCCAGTAGAAGGTGCCCCATGGACATGTAAATGTTGTCTTTTCTTGGTCTTCAGGAGCTATTTTGATTTGATTGTATCCTGAAAATCCATCCATGAGTGATAGCATTTGATGGCCAGTTGTTAAATCTACAATCATGTCTATGTTTGGCAAAGGAAAATCATCCTTTGGACATGCTCTATTTAAATCCTGAAAATCTATACATATTCTGATGGTGTGATCTGGTTTTGAAACAGGTACAATGTTGGATATCCATTCAACATAATCAATAGATTTGATAAATCCAGCACCTAGTAGTTTCTTCAAATCATTTTTTTACCAATAATGCAACATGTGGATGCATCTTTCTCAGTTTCTATTTTACTAGTTTAGTTCTAGCTGGCAAAGATAAGTGATGTATAATAAGATCTGTTTCTAAGCCTGGCATGTCAGAGTATGACCAAGCAAAATTGATGCATCATTCTTCAAAGAATTTGATAAAATCTGGCTTTTCTGTATCTATCATGAATGTTGCTAGGTGTAGTATTCTTACTTTCTCTGCTATGCCAATATCAATAGACTGTGTGGGTTCTACCAACACTGATGATCTTTCATGGTAATGTTGTGGGAGGATTTCAAGCCTTCCATCCTTTGGTGCCTCAATGAGGTTTTCACCATTGGATGTGTTCTTTTTTTTTACTATTTTAGGATCAAATACTGCCATAGAATGGTTTTCACCATTAGATCCATTTTTTATTTCCATATTTTTGCAACTAAAAGGCTTGGCACCCTCCTGCCTAAAAGCATCATTAAAAGAAGCATTGGTAGAACAAATATCAGATTCTTCACAGCAAAGGTAGTTAATAATAGCGGAGTCATTGTCAAAAACAGGGAGATTGATGGGGTGTTGGGGTTCCCACTCGATAAGCTTGGGATGCAGTAAAGGCAATGAATCATTAGATGGGTTGAGGTCAGCGATTGTGAAAGCTCAGACGGAAATGTCATCCAAGTTGTTAGTGGTTATGTTGAGGCCTACGAAGGTATTTTATTCCACATCATTTATCTCACTCGATGTCTGTTCGTCTTCACTTGAGTCATCAAAATTTTGTGTTTCAAAGACAATAGGATTAAAACTTGAGCTTTGACCCTCCTCATGTTTGTGGGTATACTTTTTTATAGCATCAATCTGGATATCTTCATAGGAAACATCTGATAAGTTGTCCCACTCATATTCATTTGAATCTGTTTCAAAGTTATTTCTCATTTGAAGAATACGCTCCACATTTTTATTGGTGAGTTCTGCTCTTACTTCTTCTATGTATCCTAGTCCAGTTCTACCATTTTGCTGAATTGTGAGAACTTGGATTGGTTCTATTACACTTTGTTCCCCTCATTCAAGAGGTCCTTGTTCTGCTGTATATCCTAGTCCAGTTTTATCCTTATGTTGGAGCATGAGTGGCTAGATTGGTTCTGTTATGCCTTGTTTCCTTAACCCAAGAGGTCCCTATCCTGAATATCCCATCTTCTCCAGAATAGTTTTTCCCTTTCCATATTGATTTGTCTCTATGATATTACTCGTGGAAGTGGAAGCTTCCTCATCCCTATAAAGCCAATTTAGTATAGCCTTATCTTCTAACTCTTCATCTAAGTTTCCGGCTTTTACAAATCTACCATCTAATATTGTTGTAGATTGTGCTGATTTTTGGGTGTTTGTAGATGGTTGTCCATATGTTTGTAAGGAGGGTAACATCTGTGATAGATGGAAAGAGTTTTTGACACCATATTCACTTATTCCTTTGTCACTTATCTATACTTTGTTGGTGAATTGGTGTGAGAGTGAAGCCAATTGTTCTTCAACATTTGAAGGGTTAGATTGTGCCACCTTGATCTCTTGTGGTTTTTGTTGTTTTGGAAGCCACTTTGATATGAAGCTTTGTTGTTTCTCACCATTAGATGAATCTAATGTGCTAACTTCTCTATTGTGAGGTATTAATGTATCATGAGATGTTTTCAATGTATGACAAGCTTGGGTGTCATTATAGTCTGCTGTGATTGTTACCTCCTATCCATTAATGGGAAATTTCAAGCATTGATGATAGGTGGAAGGTATTGCTTGCATATCATGAATCCAAGGACATCCCAACAGTATGTTGTATGTCAGTTCCCTATCTAAGACTTGACAAACCACATTTTGGACAATAGGTCCCACTTGAATGGTTAATATGATCAATCTTTTAGAGGATCTTTCTTCCTCATCATATGCTTTGATTGTGATTTTTCTTCTTGTATCAATGGCTTCATCTGAGTATCCTAGTGCACGAATCAGCTTTAAGGTACAAATATTTAAACCAGCCCTTCCATCTATCAGGACATGCTTTACATGGTGTTTATGGATGAGGACTTCACTGTGAAGGGTGGAATTATGTGGATGGGTGAGTGATACATCATCATGTTTAGAAAATGAAAGGCAATGAGGTGTAGATAGATGTCCCACCATAGCTTGAAATTGACATACATCCAAATTGTTAGGTATCATGGTTGATACAAGAGCTTGCTCAAGAACCTCTTTGTGTGATGGGGAGATCTTTAAAAGTTCCAAGATAGATATTTGCACTGGTATTTTCTGTAATTGATCAATGAGATTATATTGATTGGAGGGAGGATCTATAGATTAGGATGATAATGATGCTCCTTTCAATATAACTTTGGATTGTGCCCTTGTTGTGGCATTAACCGGTTGGTGCTCTTGTTTCCCTTTGAGTGTGATTACATTAATTTGGTTTTCAGATTTGTCCATATGTTGTACCAAATTAGTAGGTGTAATGTCCTTGTTTCAATTGACTTGATTGCATAACTCCTCATCCTCCTTGGCAGCTGAAAGACAAAGGATCGTTGTGTCATAAACATAACCAACATTCTTACCTTTGCTGTTTGCGGAAGAGGATTCTCCCTTCTGATAATTGGGTAGAGGATTTTTGAATGTTGTATGATCTTTGTTTGTTTGGTGCCCCTCTACAAATACTTTCTTTTGATCTATAAGGTCTTGTACCACATGTTTTAACTGCCAACAATTTTCAGTCATGTGGCCTTTATTTTGATGGTAGTGACAATAATGTGAGTCATTCCACCATGATGGTTTGACTTGAGGGTCCCAATTTCTAGCCTCTTATACTTGAATAAGTTTTTCATCTAAAATTTCTTTGAGGACTGATTCCAATGATTGCCCTAATGGCATGAATTTTCATTTATTGGATGGTCGTTGGAATGATTGGGTTTTTGTTTCTCCACTGTTTTGATTATTTCCTTGATCACTACTTTGTTCGACATTAAGACCATTGTTTTGTTTGTTTGTAGTTGTTGGCATCAAGGTGAATATTGGTTTGGATATGTGTGTATCGATAATGGTATCGGTATTTTTATTCTTTTTCCAAAATCTTGGCTTTTCACTGTTGTTGTTAGAGGAATTGTTATTGTTTGAACCTTCAATAAAGTGTTTGATTGTTCCTCTTTTGATTAGAGCCTCTTTGATTTTGAGTCCCTTTTCTATAACTTGCTCAAATGTAGATGGACATTGCAAGTCCAATCTATAAATCATTTCATCCACTAGGTTATCAATGAACATCTTTATCTTCTCCTCTTCAGGAATAGATCTAGGGTATTTAGCAAATAACCTTCTCCATCTTTGGAGAAAGGAAAGAAACTTTTCACCCTTTGCTTGTTTGGTGTTGTAGAGTTCTTTTAAGGTCACCCCATGTTGGATGTTGAATGAGAAGTGCGTTATGAACCTATTGATCAGTTCTTCAAAAGATTGGATCTCGGGTTCCATTTTAGAAAACCACTCCATGCAAGTGTTTCCTAAGCTTCTTGGAGATAATCGTAGTAAGTAAGAGTCCTCGTGTGCGAACTCTATGCTCATGGCTCTAAATTCCCATACATGATCAAATGGATCGGTTCTTCCATTGTATTTGTTGTATGTCGGGTATTCACAATACCGTGGAAATGGTATCATGTTAATGCTTTGGTCAAATGGATAAGGGCAAATGTCTTGTAAGGAATATCTTTTTGTTGGCCCTTGTTGGATATTTTGGAACTGCAATTGTAATTGTTAGATTTGTCTTGTCAAAGCATCTATTTGATTTGGATTTTCCATACTAGTTGTTTGAGGTGTGGTCATTTCCTTGAGTTGATTAACATCAAAGTATTTAGGAAGATTAGCACCTTTTTCAGCTAATAATAAGAGATACTTTTCCATATCTTGCTCTAACATCTTTTCCATAAATTTATGGAAATGAGGGTCTTGTTGAACTTTCTCGATTTCTTCTGCATTTATTTCTTTCTCTTGTGAATTAGTGAGAGGATCAGTGTTACTATATCGTCCCCAAGGGTTTTCTTCAGCCATGGCTGCTATTCTTTCATTTTCTTCTTATTGTTGTCTTTGATACGCTGATCGTGTGAAAATAGGCATACAAACTTTAAAGTTTTACTCTAGACTTTGATCTTGGATTTGTGATTTGATAAGTGTCGAAGCTTTTGATTTAAAATTTGATTTAGTTGTGTCTAGTTTCGTGATGGAAGATCATAAAATCCTTGATAGGGAAATTTTGACAAAAAAATCTCAGATTTAGTGATGATTGATAAGGACACTTTGCAAGATGTTTCAAGACCTAGGCGTATTAGTAAAGTTTTCTCTTTTTTTGTATGATTCATGTGTTTTGGACTATGGAAAAAAATGTTTTGGATCGATAAAACCTTGTTTTTGATGTGGGAAAACTGAAAAACTATCTTACTAACTCTTTTTTTTTTTTGACCTTCGGGAGCTCTAAAACAAAGCCACGATGCACCAAAATAGAGACACGACATGCTAAAACAGAATGCGACGTGCTAGAATAGATCCACGACACACTAAAATAGAGACACAATGCACTAAAATAGGGATGTGACACGCTAGAACAGATCCACTACATGCTATAACAGAGTGACAACACGCTAAAACAGAGACACGGTGCGCTAAAATAGATAACCGATGTGCTAAAACAGAGCCACGAAGTGCCAAAATAGAGCCATGACATGCTAAAATAGATCCACTACGTGCTAAAATAGAGCGACGATGCACTAAAACAGAGTTCTGATGTGTTACAGAATGTTTTTGGGGTGCCACAAGAACTATCTTACTCTATGAAATTCACTTGGTCTTGTATTGTATTGTATGGCAGGTTGTGGGATGTATTCTGGACGAATTTGTTGACTGTGATTGTGGTGTTGTCTAAGAGCCCTTCTTTGACAAAATGCTTGTGAATCTAAGGGAGCTACAGCATATTCATCCATATAACCTCTAGAGAAATCGTGATATCTATGAATAAAGGTCCTATGTCAGAGTAGAACTTTTCTACTTTGATATAAAAATCGTTTCTTTCTCAAGAGTTGTTTGTATGTAAGTGTTTTCTTTGGCTTTCTGATTTGTTTGATAAGAGACTTCTTGACAAATTTGGTGGATACCCAATCTTGAATCATGTGAATGTCACAAGTGTTTGATTTGAAGATTTTTGTGATGATCTTATCTGAATTTAATGAAGGAAAACATAGCAAGCAAGAATAGAATAGTTGATTCAAAATCCTAGAATCTAAACAGATAGTGTATGTTCTAAGAACCAAACATGATTCTTCTTGATTTTCACTAGTTTGATAACAAAATAAGACAATTCAAATAGACTCACTCGTAGAGACAAAAGGTCATCGTTATATACTCGAATGGCCCACAGCTTGGAATTGTGTCGACTCACACAGCCATGTCACCCCCTAGAGGGCGCTCGTGTTTTTGTCTTTTCCAGGTGTGTACTTAGAGTGACAGAAGTGGATACTGGATCCCCTGAGCAAACAGTCCTTGGCAATTATATGGTGAGTGCTTGAGGGTAGATTCTTCCCCGCCCCTGCACCACCGAGTATTACAATGTTTGGGAATTGACAAGCGTGTTTCTATTTCTAGGTTCTTAGATAGGGTTTTCGTTCAAAGCGGCAAATAGATAAACTCCCTTGAGAGACCTCCCAATCTTTAGAACAAAGGTTTTGGGGATGGTTATCCTGCACACTTCCGTTGAAAGAGGGTTTCCCCAAATTCACATAAATTTTAAAGTGGGTTGGAATGCCATGGCTTTTGGTTGTCCCCACTCAAGTCGTTCCCATAGGGTGAGTACTTTTTCCCACTATGGCAGGCTTGTCTAAAGGTTTTAAGGAAAGCTTGAAAATGCACAAAGTAAAAGTGAGTCTGGTATTCTGATGCACCCAGTCAAGGGGAGAGCATAAACCTATCACCCAATCATAGCAAAGAAGTTTGTTCACTTTTTTTTAAAACCCAAAAGACAAATTAGCTAATCTATATGGAGATATTGCTCCATAAAAAAAGCATGATGTTCAATTTTAATCCAATAAGAAATGATGAAGTTTCTATCCTAGGATTGATCAATTTTTATCCATTTGCTATCCTAAGATTAATAAATTTTAACCCGTTTTATGTCCTAGGATTGATAAATTTTAACTAAAAAGAGACTAAAGAACAAAATCTGGCCACAAATGTGTCAAATCCAGATAAAAGATATTTAAAGAACAAAGAATCGAGGTGCTAAAATAGTGGATTAATGCGCTAAAACGGTTGCGTGGCGCGCTAAAAAATTTGAGTGGTGCACTAAAACAGATGACCGACGCGCTATAGTTTTCCTCCGACGCACTACAAAATCCCGCCGACACGCTATAAAAAACCATGGTTCCACTAAAACAAACACGCCGATACCTATAAGACACTTTTCACAAAAAAATTGCAGAATATGGGGTTAGGCCCCACGGTGGGCACCAAAATGGACGTGTAAGAATGAGATAAACAAATTAAGTATGCATGTACAATTCTAAATAAGACATTGTATCTAAGATTCAAGAGATTTAAACTATTTTAAACACAGGTACCTTCAGAAATCTGTCCTATTGCTCTCTAACTTTAAAGATTTCTCTAATCTACTTTGCTCTCAGATTTAAATAAGCTAATAGATTATTGAAATGACACTTAAAGAATGAGAATTAAACTATTATGATTCCTAAATGCAACTAAGATGATTCTACAGTAAAACTTATGAGAAAGAAACTACTGTAAACAGCCATGATTGATGAACTAAAATGCTTGATTGCTTGAATGCCTAGAAAACCTGCAGAGTAAGATTGCACAAATTAGGATCCTTTTCCTGTAGCCAAAAACCTATATTTATAGCTTTCACGACACACATTTGTGAAGGGGTAACACAATAGAGGTTGAGATTCAATCTAGAGAATTGAATGGTATGAGATGAGAAGGTGGAGCTGATCATGGAGGATTGTTCCTCCCCATGAAAACACCAGGCAAGATGAGAGGAAAGAAGATTGAGAGGATTTCCTATAGGTTTGTCCCGAGGCTCTTCCCGTGAATGACAGTTGAATTAATTAGATTTAAACAATCTAATTTTATTGGTGAGTGAATAGAGGGATATGATTTTTGCATTTATTTAAATATTTTTGGTTTATTTAAATTTAGCAAAAGAGGAATAAATAATTTAATAAAACAAACTATACAAGTTGTTTATTAAATTAAAATAAAAGGAATATGATAATTAAATTAAAGATTCTAGGATATCTTTATTTAATTAAGAAGAAATGTGATGAGGTAATTAAATAACACAAATTATTGAAGCTGTGTATTTAATTTAAGATAGAATTAATAGATAAAGTATAGAAGAAATAATAATGATAATAATTAAATAAAACAAAGTATTTAATTTTGTTTATTTAATTAAGAGGGAAATAATATGATAAAATAGAAGAATTAATATGATAATAATTAAATAAAACAAAGTATTTAATTTTGTTTATTTAATTAAGAGAGAAATAATATGATAAAATAGAAGAATTAATAATGAACTTAATATAAATAAATATTTCTATTTATTTACTAAGTAGATGAATTTAAGATTAATTAATCAAATAAATCATATTTAATTAATTAGATTCTCCAGACCATTTTTAGGTGTCTACAAAATCATATGCCTATTTTTACACTATCACAATATAATAAACTGAAGGAAGATATTCAACAAGAAGATCATACCTCAAGAACTCAAGAAGAAGGTGAAAATAGAGATTCTCTTTATAGCATAAGTTAAAATCCCTTTTTGAAGACAACATGGCTGAAGGAGCAAAGGATCCATTTACTTCCGATAGAAATCTACAAAAAAACCTTGAGGATAGTGATGATGAACAAGAAGAAGAGCGTCACCTTAGAGAAGCCAAACAAGATCCTAAATTTCTCAAATCAGTAGAAAAGATCTTAGCATGTGACAAACAAAAGTATTTCCTATATCTGGTAGACAAAGGAGCTAAATTTCCTCATGATTTTGATACTGAGAACATAAAGAGTAATCCTAATGAAACACCCTTATCTAATCTTAGTGTCTTGACTCAACAAGTTAAAACACTACAAGGAAAAATTAAAGACCTACAAGGGGGAGCCACAACAAAGACATACACTCTTGATGATATCTGTCCATATCCCTTTGACCGATGTCTCAACATGATTCCATTTCCTAAACATTGTGAAATCCCAAAGTTTGATCATTATAACGGGAAATCAGATCCAATTGACCATATTAGGGACTTCTGAAACATGACTCTAGAGTTTTCTCATGAGGATACATACTTAATGTGCTTGTTTCCTAGAAGTCTTGGAGGCCAATCTATGGAATGGTTATCAAAAATCACACCACCTGTCAAAAAATTTGACGAATTAATCATCAAGTTCATATCACAATATTCCTATAACATACAACACCAAATAACCATGATTGATCTATGCAAGGCTAAGCAAAAACCTAGTGAACCATTCATCACATTTCTTCAAAGATGGAGAAGATTGTTCGCTAGATATCCACGTCATGTTCGTGAAAAGGAAAAGATCACTACCTTCATAAACAACTTGGATCGAGAGATGAGCTATCGTCTAAATCCCCATTGTCCTCACTCTTTTCAAAAAATGATTGAAAATTTAATCACAATTGAAAGTGCATTAGTCTAGAGGGGAATAATAAAACTTGATAGAGAAAATCCTAGCTCCTCAAATCACCATAATGACAAATCTAAGTTTTGGAATCACAACAAAAATGTGGTGAATGATGGTGTTGTAGATGCCCATCATGTCTCACCTAAGCCAGTTGTTCTTAGTGTTCCTTGCAACAACAATTATAACAATGCCAACTCAATTACAAATCAGGGAAACAATCCTCCTCCTCTGAGAAATAACCAAAATCCAACTTTTACTCCAAATCAAGGTAATACCAACAATCAAGGGTATCATGGAAAAAACAATCACAATGCATTAGGGAATACATCAAACACGAATCCATAGCGATCTTCATTTTTCTCCAATAGAAGAACTTTTACTTCGTTGGGGAAATCTTTGGAATCTGCCCTTAAAGACTTGATGGCAAAGAACATAATTACCCTACCACCTCAACATAACTTTGAACCCAATGTGAAGCTCCCATTGTGGAATGATGCATACTATTGTGATTATCATCGATGCAAGGGCCATCAAACAAATAATTGTCAAGCCTTGAAGAATGTAATCCAAGACTTGATAGAAAATGACACCATTAAGGTAGAAGGACACCAACAATCAAACGAAGACCACCAAGCATTTCAAAACCCTTTGCCCAACTATCAAAAGGGTGAGTCTTCTTGGAAAAATGTGAATCATATCGATGAGCATATAATCATTCATATCTATACTGATGAAGAGTGGGTTAATGTTATAAAAGTCAAAGAGAAAATGAAATATAGAGAATTCAACGTAACACCAAGGGCACAAGATAAAGTTGTCTTAAAAGGTGCTCCTTCAAAATCCATTGTACCCCTACCTTAACATCAATATGATCTAATCAATCAACTTGGAAAAAAATTCTGCTTAGATCTCTATTTTAGAACTTCTGAAGATTTCTCCAACACATAAGGAAATTCTAGACAAAGCCCTCATTGAAACAACTGTATCCACTAATCTAGATGTGGATTGATTTCAAGCCATGGTGGGACATTTTTCCTCACCCATATGCCTTTCATTCTCTGAAAAAGATGATGTTTCCATGATACATCCCCATAATTCATCATTATACTTTGAATTCATGGTCCACAAGTTTCATGTCATACGGGTTCTAATAGATGGAGGTGCTAGTTTGAACATATGTACCATGAAATTAATTCAAGCTTTGGGATTTTTTGAGGATTCCATTGATCCCAGAAGAAAGATTACTATTAAAGCCTATGATGATGAGGAAAGAGCATCCAAAGGTTTAATCATGTTACCAATCAGAGTGGGACCTGTTATCAAAAATATTTTTTGTCAAGCTTATTAGACCGTGATCTTGCATACAACATATTGTTGGGTCATCCTTGGATCCATGAAATGCAAGCTATACCATCCACATATCATCAATGTCTTAAGTTTCCTTATGACAGACAAGAGATCACGATACCAACTAATAATTCTCACAGTCAAACTTGTGCCAACATCAAAGCTAGTCAAGACACTTTGGTTCCCAACAATCAAGAAGCGCTTGCTAGTACTTCTCCAAAAGTTGATACACAAATCAGTCAACTAACCAAAAGCTTTAACTAGCAACTATAGTTCAAGGATAATGAAGTAGGAGAATATTCTCTATGTCTGGCTAATCTCCCTATGTCACCTTGGTCACATGGGCAACCTTATATCACACAACAACAGATATTTGTATCATCAACATCAATGCAACCACCAACAGGGCCAAATACAAAGTTTAATGGAGGTTTTATCAAAGAAAAATTCCCCATGGGTGACCCTAAGGATAGAGATATCCTAAGTTGGCTCTATAAAGATGAAGATGAAATAGTTCTCAATATCAAGTTACCAACTAATAAATATGGTAAGGGATATTCAATCATGCAAAAGATGGGCTATGATGGTAATGGTCCTATCAGAAAGAGAAAAGGAGTAGTTGAGCCTATTGACCCTCCAAGACTTGCTGTAAAAGATAAAACAAGACTAGGCTATGAGACTAGCTCGAAAGAAACAACATCCAAACAATTGAATGATATTGTACTCACATTACAAGAAAGTTCTAATCCAAGGGAAGCATGCTTGATAGCAATTTGGAATTTCATCGATAATAACTCTGACACAGACTCTGGAAAATACGAATGGGATACCATCCATAATGATGAATTATGGAGGGACAAACAGGTTGATGTGATACACAAGTATATGCCTACTCTAATCAAAGGAGAAGGTTCAGGGACCCAACCATAAGAATTTGAACTACAAGGCAACTATGATTCTAGTGATACTGAGTCAGATTTAAATGAACAAGACTATCACAAGAACAATACCATCATTGACCTACCTCATCCCTTGGATCCTACGAAAACCTCAGTTATGACCATGACCATAGTTGATTTCTCACAGCTTCATGACTCGCTACCACTAATACATCCCGATCTCATTGATTGGGATCTATTTGAACCTCTTGATATACCTATGTTTCCAACCAACAAATCTATCATAAAATTCCTTTTTGTAGATGATGTAAATGATTGTTCCACTGGCAATTTTTGGCATAAGATCCTTAGTTAGGAGAGTGTCAAGTCTCCTAGCTGCAAAAATCAAAATAAAAAAGAAAGATCTAACGGTGAAAACCAGAATCTGGAAGTATTAGATCAAACAAAAGATAAAAAAAAAGAGTGTATCAGATGGTGAAAACCTTTTTAAGGTGCCAAATGATGGGATACTTGACACTCTCCTAGAGCACTATCATGAGCGATCACCTATCTTGATTGAGCCTACAAAAGCAGTTAATCTTGAAACTATAGAGAAATCAAGGATTCTATAGTTAGCTGCATCAATGACAGATAAAGAAGTACCTAAGTTCATGGAATTTCTTAGAGAAAATCAAGTCAGCTTTTCTTGGTCTTATGCAGACATGCCAGGTCTTGATCCTGATCTTATAATGCATCACTTGTCCATTAAACCAGGAGTAAAACCTGTGAAACAAAAAATTAGAAAGATGCATCCTCATGTGGCACTACTAGTTAAAGAACTTAAGAAACTCCTCGATGTGGGATTTATAAGATCAATTGACTATGCAGAATGGATCTCCAACATAGTTCTTGTATCTAAGCTTGACAAAAGTGTTAGAGTGTGCACAGATTTCATAGATCTTAATAAGGCATGTCCTAAGGATGACTTCCCTCTTCCAAGCATTGATACTATAGTTGATTTGATGGCTAGCCATTCCATATATTCACTAATGGATGGTTTTTCTGGTTACAACCAAATCAAGATTGCACCCGAAGACTAGGACAAAACAACTTTCACATGTCCCTGGGGGACTTACTATTGGAATGTCATGCCATTCGATTTAAAGAATGTTGGGGCTACATATCAAAGAGCTATGACTACAATTTTTCATGACATGATGCACACATTCATGGAATATTATGTTGATGGCATACTAGAAAAATCATACACAAGAGGACATCTCGAGATATTATCCAAAATATTTGCAAGGTTGGAAAGGTTCAAAGTTCACCTAAACCCTAAGAAATGTGTTTTTGGAGTCACATCTAGAAAACTCTTGGGATACATAGTTTCAAAAAAAGGAATTGAAGTAGATCCTGCCAAGGTACAAGCAATCATGGAAATGTCTCCACCAAGGAATATCAGTTAGTTGAGATCACTATAGGGACGACTCCAATCTATACGAAGATTCATTGCACAACTAGTAGATAAATGTCTACCTTTCACACATCTACTACATAAGAATGTTCCTTTCAAATAGGATGATAAGTGTGAAATGGTCTTTCAACAAATCAAGAAGTACTTAATGAACCCATCAGTTTTGGTACCACCAAATCCAGAAAAACCACTCATCTTATACATTGCTGCAACAAAAACATCTTTGGGGGTGTTGTTAGCACAAGAAGACTATACAGGAAAAGAACATGCAATTTATTATATTAGTTGAACATTAATAGGACATGAACTCAGCTACACTTTCATCAAGAAGGCTTGCTTAGCAGTAGTCTTTGCTTCACAAAATTTTTGACACTACATTTTAACTCATACAATCAATCTTGTTGCAAAGATTGAACCACTCAAATATCTATTAAGCAAGGCCACATTGACAAGAAGGTTAGCAAAATGGTTCATGATCTTAAGCAAGTTTGATATCCATTATATTGATCACAAAGCAATCAAAGGACAAGTTATTGCTGACCAACTGGCTAAAGCACCCCTACAAGCAAAGCATCCCATGCACATTGAATTTCCAGATGTTGATGTCTTCACGACGGAATCAAAGCAACCTTGGTCATTATATTTTGATGGCTCATTTACTCAACATGGTTTAGGGGCAGGCATACTCTTTGTCACCCCTCAAGGAAATACCATTCCTTGGTCATATCGGCTAATGTTTCCATGCACTAATAACATAGCCAAATATGAAGTTTTAATCACTAGACTCAAAATAGCATTAGAATGGAGAATCACAAAATTACAAGTCTATGGTGACTCACAATTAGTCATTAACCAGATCAATGATGATTATCAGACCAAAGATGACAAATTGTTGCCATATAAGAAAATGGTTGAAGATTTCAAGAAATACTTTGTAGACATCAAGTTCATACAAATTCCAAGGCTTGATAACAAGGCAGCTGACACTATGGCCACAATCGCTTCATTGTTACAACTCCCAGAAACTTAGGCTCACTAAAAATTTATGGTGGAACAATCATTTACACCTACCTATGACACACCTGAAAACCAAATCATTTCCCACTTAGTAGGATCCAATTCCCCTTGGTATGGAAAAATTTATACCTACCTAAAAGATGGCATCTTACCACTTGGCTTATCCCGTAACCAAAAGTGCAACTTTATCTGCCAATCCTCTCGCTATACCCTTATTGTTGACACTCTCTATCACCGTGGTCTTGATGGTACTTTACTTTGATGTCTTGAACGTGATGAATCTGGCAAGGCTTTATAAGAAGTTCATGGTGGCATTTGTGGTACTCATTCAAGTGGACCAACCTTATCCAATAAATTGATTAGAATGGGTTACTATTGGCCTACAATGGAGAGGGAATCATTCACTTTTGTAATGAAGTGCTCTAAATGTCAGATACATGGAAATTTCATTCATGCACTAGCATAGGAACTACAACCATTTGTACCAACCTAGCCATTCTCTCAATGGGGGTTGGATTTAGTTGGCAAGATTCATCCTTCATCCTCGAATGGACACAAGTTCATCATCACAGTGATAGAGCATTTTACCAAGTGGATTGAGGTAGTCCCTCTCACTAAGGTCACTAGCAAACAAATCTCATCATTCGTACTCAACAATCTCATTTGTTGGTATGGAATTCCCAACTCCATCATTACAGATAATGGATGACCATTCAAGAGTCAGGATGTTGATGAACTTTGTGAGAGATTCCATATTCAACACCTTACTATACACAAGGGAACGACCAAGTAGAGGCATCGAACAAAACAATACTGAAAATATTGAAGAAAACTGTGAATGATGTAGGGAAAGATTGGTACATTCAACTTAATCTTGCATTATGGGCCTACAGAACTAGTATCTAAACACCAATAGGAGCAACACCGTTTGCTCTTTTCTATGGAACAGAAGCCATCCTACCTTTAGAGGTTGAGATTCCATCACTCAGAGTATCTTTGAAAGGTCTAATTACGAATGATGAATACAGAGTTTTCCAATTGTAAGAACTAGAACTTCTTGATGAAAAGAGACAATGAGCAGCCAATCATTTGAAAGCATACCAACAAATGATGTATCGCAGCTATAATCACAGAGTCAAACCTCGTACCTTTCAAGTTGGTGATCTTCCTCTAAAAGAGAATCCACACAATTAGCAAGACAAAAAGAAGAAAGGAAAGTTTGAACCAAATTGGTTGGGTCCTTACGTAATCATAGCAGTATATGGTTCAGAAGCATACAAGCTATCAATGCCAGAAGGGGACCTATTTGACAAACCCATCAACATCATGCACCTGAAAAAGTATTATGTCTGAAGCAATTATCATCATCCATAAAAGTCCTAAAGAAATACAAAAACATCAAAAAAAGTCCTGAAGAAATACAAAAACATCAAAAAAAGCCCTAAAGAAATACAAAAACATCATAAAAAGCCCTAAAGAAATACAAAAACATCATAAAAAGCCTTGAAGAAATACAAAAACATCAAAAAAAGCCCTGAAGAAATACAAAAACATCAGAACAAGTCCTAAAGAAATACAAAAACATCAGAAAAAGTCCTGAAGAAATATAAAAACATCAGAAAAAGTCCTGAAGAAATGCAAAAACATCAAAAAAAGTCTTGAAGAAATACAAAAACAGTGGAAAAAGTACCAAAAAATGGTGACCCTAGTGAAAACCTAGCAAACAGGCATCTCAGTAGCGACAAAAAAAAAAAAAATTTAGAAAAATGCTATAAAAAAAATAGTGAAAATCTGGCAAACAGACACTATTTGTAGCTCTCCATCTATTAGTCCATGTTCTGCACTTGGATTCTTAGCCTTCATTTCATGCATCTTTCCATCATCTTAGGGTCATACCAACATCATGTTGCCATAATTTTCCTAGAGTGATAATGTCTTACCATGGCTTGATTATTGTACATATCCATTTCGGCAAGTTGTGTCAATACTGGGGGAAAACGTTGACACACTGGGGGAAATCAACTTTTTGATTTTACCAAAATAGCTAGACAATGACATCAAAATCCAACCATGCGAACAAACAATCAAATCCTATGGACAACTATCCAATCATTAATCCATATCACAATAGTTTTCAATAAATACCATATCATGACTCATATCTGGATGATCTAAAATCTAAATAATGATTGGAATATTAGTTTTACATTTTGAACAATAGTTGTTTAATTTTTTCAATATCATCTCTCTAGAGCACACTCGATGATGTACTGAACTAGAGTGGCAAGGAAAGAGGATGATTTTTCTTTGTCTGTTGTCTTAAGGTTAACTATCGATTTGGTGAAAATATGTCGTGAGACATGATTTCCAAAGCATATCATTGACAACAGTTCCACATTTACATCTAAAGGTGGTTAATCTTTGTCTTTTTATGCAAGAAATGCTTAGGTCATCTCAATTCAATTATACCTCGATGCTTTTGTTTGCTTGCTATATCAAAAATCATGAAAGTTGTACTTAGGTCATCATTGTTGCTAATTTCCCGTCTGATGCTTATACATACTTCCAACATTTTAAAATGCTCCATGATGATTCAAGAAAGGCTAACAAAGGCTCAAAAAATAGTTGGTTTTGTTTAGTTACATTTCATTTAGATCAATGTACATATCTGCATATTGGATTCACATTAGAATTTTGAAAGGTTGAACAGACACAACGGTTGTCATGTCTCTTTAGACTATTTGTGGAGGACATTCGGACATTTTTTTCATTATCATCTTTCATCTTCATCCTTATTTCATTAATCATTATCATTTCATCTAGGTCTTGTGCATATCATATAGTTTAGCATTTATCATTCATTTTCATATAATTTAGATCCTTCCTCATTTACTTATCCTTCATGCTGCATTATCATTTCATTTATCATATTTCATATCATTTCATTGCATATCATTGATCATTTTCATTTTTATCATCTTTGTTTCATTATCATATCATTCTGATCCTTTATCATTTCATATCACTCATTTATTCATTAGGCCCTTCCATATCACTCTCATTATCATCTCATACATCATGTTCATGTCCATATCATTTTCGTTTTACATCGTTGTTTTCCATTTCCCATCTCCATTTCATTTCATCTTATCATCACATTTTACATTACATCTTATTTCATTACATTTCATCATCTCATATCATTTCATTTCATCATTTCATATCATTTTATTTTATCATCCTATATCATTTCATTTCATCATTTTATATCATTACATTTCATTTCATTTTATCATTCTATCTCCTTACATTTCATATCATATCATTATTTAATCATTTTTCATATTCATCATATCATTTTCTCATCATTATCATATAATTATCATTTATCATTTATCATCTCATCAGATCATATCATTTTATCATCTCATTTCATTTCATAATTTATTTTATTTTACCATTACATTTCCTTACATTTTATCATCTCGTATCATTTCATTTCATCATTTCATATCATTACATTTCATTTCATTTTATCATTCCATCTCATTTCATTTTATCATCTCATCAATATTTTTCATATTCATTACATTTCATATCATACATTTCATCATTATTAATCCTTTCACATCATGTATCATTCACATCTTTTCTCATTTTCAATATCATTTTATCATTTTTCATACAACATTTGATTCATATCACATATCACTTCATATCATTTCCTCATTCATTTTTATCCTACAAATTCATGATGCATTTCATAAATGCAACATCACATCATCATCATTTATGGCATTTGAAAAATCCACACATAAGAATTTCATAAAAACATTACATTCCACATCATTAACAAAGCATATATACACATGGCATTTTTGCATCCTCATCTCCCTACATGACATCATTAGTTCACATCATAAAAAAATCATCATAAGCATATCATCATCATGAACATATCATAACTCATCCTACATATCATGATTAGTCATCAAATCATTTGCATACATATATATCACATCATGAGGAAATAAATGCATAACCATATCAAAACCATCATATAAAAAATGTAGCACATCATCAAACTCATCGCCGCTGCATATCATCACTCATCAAAAATACATACAAATGCCTAAAAGTCCAATGAAACTAAAAAGTTTAGACAGATATATGAGATATGATCAAAATCAATATACATGCTCCAAGAATCCGATATACATCAAATAATCTTGTATCCATCAATCAAGGCTGGCTGGTGGAACCCTCTGATGGAGCTAGTCTTGAGGATGGTGGCCTACCACTAGTCCCTGTATCTGGATCTTGTCGAGGCTTGGTAACCCCTAGGCTCTGTGTAGTTATCCGTGTCCTGCTCCTGGTCCTACTGTGAGACTGCGGGAAAGGCTCTCTACGCTTAGGAGGACATAAATCCTCGTATCTGACCTGGTAGTACTCTGCCTCTCTGGCCATCTCAAAGCCCTCTACAATAACCTCTCACAACAATGCACTCTCCACAGTGCCCATGAGTCTCTATGCCACACCCTTAGCCTCTACCACCCTCCATCTAAATGCATCTCTTTGTAATCAATTGAGCTACCTATGGGTCTAGGGAAGGAGGATGTGTCTGTGCCTGTGCCTGTGCCTGTTCCTGTGACTATGCTAGCTATGCCTGTAACTACACTGCCATACTTTGTGCCTGATCCAACTAACTCTGTGACTGTGCCTATTGTCCTTACAGTTTTTGTACCTAGGCCTATAGGGTAGCTATTTTTTCTTGCTGAGATGTCAAAGAAACCCTAATCAATATCTGGTGCTCAATCCCAGTCCTCAGCCTCTGCATGATCTGAACACTGCCCAATAAGTCTTACCTCGGTCTCACTAGCACCTGCCCCTCATCTCCACCATCATCCCCATCATCCCCATCTAAGCTCTCCTCCTCCTCTCCACTATCTGCGTCCTCTCCCCCAACTGTTTCCTACTCACCACCTGCCACATTGTCCTGTCTCCCTACCCCTAGCTGCAGTACCACCAGAATGGGCATTGGCTCATCTAGACATGTAAACTGTGGAAATGGATGTGTATGATAATAAATAGAATACTCATCAGACATACCAACATCAACAATATCCCACCTATTATCCTATGCCTTAGGCGCTAAAGAAGTATACTCTATGTATGCTATTTGATATGAAATACCAGGCCCCCATCCTGCCTCATCCTTGCTTCGTGCATAGTGAGCAACACCCTGAGGCATCCCCTGAGTAAACCTAAACTAATGTTGCACCCACAATGCCAAGAATCTCTCTAGATGAATGGGGTCCTCCCTATCAAAAACCTAGGTATACCTACAAATGGAATCTCTAAATGATTTGTATCCCATGGCTCGCAATCTATGTATGGACGCCATATAACTACATCCATATCATCAAGGCATTGTCTCTAGTAATCCAACTTGCCCAACTTGGGCTAAACAAGGAACATAGAATATGCATACACATAGGGTCTACCTGGTGGCCTCACTTTGGGACAAGTTGGTCTCATCACAGCAATATGCTCCCATGCCCAGACCTAGAGTAGTGTAACATCGCGTGATATGCTAGATGAACCTCTGTAAACTACCTGATGTAAGTCATGATATAGGTGAGCCAACATGAAACTCCCCCAGGCATATCTTTGTGGCTGTATCAGCATCTTCTTAAGGATCCTCCCCCATCCCACTGATAGTCCCATTAACTGGCAATCCAGACAAAGGAGACCTCCAATAAATGCACCCAACACTGCAGGTAACGCCAGAAATCCCCTAAAATCTGCCCATGGCACCCAATACCTTGCTATATCTACATCGCCATATACTCTCCTCAATGCATCTATCCCACCTATCTCCTTGTGATCATAGAACACAAGGGAACCTAGCACTGGAATACCCAAAATCCTATAAACATCCTTAGGAGTCACAATCACCTCACCCATCAGAAAATGAAAGGTGTTGTGCTCTGAATGCCACCTCTCTGCTAGCGCGGTCAATAGTCCCCTTTTAACCTGAATCGGAGGCATGGCCAACAAAGGTCTCAATCTGCATACTGATATTAGCTCTATATCATCTAGTGTTAGCTCTGGTATCTGATCCCACCCTGCAGAGTGACTCTCCCTAATCTAGAGGTTTTTGAAAACCTCCTATTTTCAGTTATCACAAGGATAATCAATTAGCATCCTATCAATGATTCAATCTCAATCAAGCAAATCAGTCTGACTCATGTCTATCTATCAATAACACATATTAGTTGACCCATATCTAGTGTTCTATCTAGGTGACTCATATCATGCAATCAATACTCAATCTATCTATCTGAATACCACATCAATTTGCTCTATCAACAATTACTATTTGTTTTTTTAGGAAAGCAAATTTATCAAACAATAAAAACATCATCCTATTTGTATTTTTGGTAGAAATGCAAATATGTTTTCAATCAATCATCAACTATTAGTTTTCTATCACAGAAATCAAATTTATCAAAAGTCATATCAATCACCTACTCTTTGTTTTTCATTCAGGGAAGACAAAGTTATCAGCTATCTACTCTTTGATTTCTATTTTCAAAAACAAAGTTATCAACTTTTTATCAGATTTTCTATCCATATCAACATGATGACACAACCATTTTTATATCTATTGACCAAAGAAGCAATAAAAACATCATCATTCTCATCAAACAGGCACATTTCCTAAAAGCGCTAATCTGTAGCCTCTATGTGCTAAACCCTGTATGCGCTGAAGTTTACCCCAAATGCGCTATTATGTGCCCTAGATGTGCTAAATAATTTACTCTATGCATTATTTCCCTAAAAGCACTAAAACTCTCATCGAAAGCATCGTTTTATTCACTGGATGCGTGCCAACCCTACAAGCACTTAATTGTTTCCTAAAAGCACTAATTTTTTTCCTAGATGTGCTAAACTACCAATTTTCCTATGACATCCTAGAAGCGCTACACTATCTATTCGATGTGCTAAACTATTTTTTCACCAAAAATTCCAAACTGAATCTTATATGCGCTAAAACGCCTACCTAAGAGCTAAAACAAAATTTGAAAGCTCTAAAACACCTCCTCTAAGTGCTAAAATGGATTGTTTATACCTAAATTCGTGGAAAAACACATGGAAAATTGATTCAAAATGGAAAATTTCAAAGCAAAAGGGGTTGGATCAACTCACCGGTGGTCCATAGACAACTAGTATTAGTGTGCCCACTCGAATCTGTGTCTGTGGTATGAAGTTTCCATCTCGCCAGGTCACTATCAGAGCACAAGGTTTCTCAAAGTCAAAAGGTGAAAATGACTTGTCCTTTTCTTTCCTTTTACATTTTAAAGGTCAAACAAAGGTGGGTTTTTGTGACATGTTATTTTATTTTTATCTTTTTATCTCACTTTGATCTCATTTTCAAACCGGGGCATCCTAATACATCATTTTTCAAGAGACTGAATCATTGAATTCACATCACAATCAAAATCTCATCCTCACATCAAATTTTCCAAACATTCTCAACAACTCATATCATCATCAGTGATTTATCTCCCGAGGGGGCATCATTAATACCAGCAACATCTTTCAATCTGAAACATATCAGAACTAGAGCAGGGGCAAAAAAATCAAACACAACAAATTTTGAAAGCAGGGATATTTTCTTTAAAGCAATGTGTTTCACACATCACTTCAAAGAAGGGAAAAATGTATATGCATAAAATTGGTCATGTTTGATTAATCATGGCATTTAATTAAATATTTATTATTTAATTAATTTCTCTAAAGTCTTCTACATATGATTAAATTTAATTAATTTAATTATATTGTTCATTCAATTTATTCTTCTATCATTATTAAATAAATTGATTTTTATTTAATTATTTCACATTCATATGTCCACTTGATTAATTAAATAAATACAATTTATTTATTAATTATCACTTTTTGAATTTAATTAAGTCTTTTGATTTAATTAAATTTAAATATTTCTTTTCGAATTCTTCTAATTAATCAAATATTTAATTTAATTAATTTGTTTAAAAAAAAATTTAATTAAATATCTTCCATATCTTTTCAAAATCATAATTAAATATTTTATTTAAATTATGAAATCTTCCATTATTCTTCAAATCTGGGGTAAATATTCTATTTTAAGAAAAATCTCCATGTCACCCATAAATGAATAATTGAATTTAATAATTCATTATTTATCTTCTTTAAAATCTTTCCATAATCTCACAAAATGATGATTTTTTACAATTCATCTTTATCATCTTATCTAACCTCTTTTACATAAAAGAAAACAAATCTTGCTTTCTATTTTCTTCTGTTTTTCTTCAGTCTTGTCCATCCTCAACCATTCGATCTGCCAGGAATTTTCACAATCATTGATCATATCAACCAATCAAAAGCTTTCGAAAACTCTATAAAAAGCACTACAAATCCAAGCAATGGTTACAACACACAACAGATGAATTAGAGATTAATTGCATTCTAGTATTCTAGCATTTTAGCATTATCATTATAGCTTTATTATTCATAGCATCATTATAATATTTCATTTTAGCAATCATGTTTAGCATTAGAATAATCATGTCTTAGCATTACATGCATTTCATATTCAATATCATTCTTTAGGAAGACTGTTCGTTAAGCCTAGCACACTATCTAAGAGCTAGCTAGAATCAACAAAAACACTAGAGATAGAGGATGATAGGATGGCATCGATAACAGGATATTGAGTTTGCATCTCTATTATTTTAATATTTTGTTTTTGATATAATTTCTTATTGGTGTGTTTGATTATTTTGTTTTTACATATTTAACAAGCATTAAAAATTGACCACACACCCACATTGACATGTTGGAATAGTAATTTTTTCCCCATAATGAGTAGAACAAAAATACTCTTGGAACCTTTACATTACTCTCAAATGATGATTTTTATAAGATTTTGTTTGATCTTGCCATAGTAAAATGGTGTGGAATTGAAAAATAATAAGAGGTTGTTTTTGAGGGACCCAACACCCACCTATAGATCTCAACACTACATCCATGGGCCAAAAAATCTTTAAGAACTACAATATCATATTTTGATAGTTTTTTGTTCTTAGGTCTCTTAAGAGACCTAGTTGGATCCTAGAGGGATCAACTATGTATCCTAGAGGGATCAACACACATGAGGAATAAAATGAGGCCTCCTCTATAATTCACCCACCCAAACCAAAATTTTGTGATATCCAATTTTTCCCCTTCAAATAATGGAAAAAAGGCTATTGGCACCTTTACACCACTCTCAAATTATGCATTTTGTAAGAATTTGTTTGATCTTTTCAGGATCAAACAATGTGAATTTGAAAAAATTGAGAGAGGTTATTTTGAAGGGTATCACATCTATCTATATGTTTGCATAAAATATTTATAGGCCCCGTGAACTTTGAAAACTACTATTCCATAGTTTGGTAATTTTATTTCTCTTAGAGCTTTTAGAGACCTAGTTGGAATTGTGTAGCCTAGAGGGATTGTGACACTTGGGGAATAAAAAAGGCTTCCCCTTATATTTACTTGCCTAACTTTATGATGGAATAATTAGTTTGGCCCCACAAGGAGTAGAAAAAAATAAGTTTCTTAGATCCTTTATATTGCTCTCAAATGATACTTTTACAAGAAAATGTTCACTCTTGCCATAGTCAAATAGTGTGGATTTGATGAAAACTAAGAGTGGTCATTTTAGATGGATCTCAAATCCACTTGTAGGTGTAGACATAATGTTCATATTCCCAACCAACTCTGAGAACTACTCTTTCATAGTTTGATAGTATTTTTCTCTTAGGGCTCTGAAGAGACCTAGTCAAAATTGTGTAGCCCAAAGGGATTGACACTCCTAGGGAATGAAATGGGGCCTTCCATAGTGTTGTTTTTTCTAGCTAATTTATTGAAATCTCTTAAATATTATCCATATCTATTGAATGAACAATACAACTGAGAGGGGGGGTTGAATCGGTTGTAGAAAATTAAAACATCAAAACCCTCAATAGTAATCAAATCCACATGCATTCATTAAACCATTATTATATTAAAGTGATTAACCATGAAATGCACATAACAAAAATTGAAATAACAACACCATACACAAGAGAACACCAGATTTATATGGAAAACCTAATAAGGGAAAAACTGTGGTGAGGATTAGCTCACAATATAAGTATTTGCAAAACTGGTACAAGGGCTCACTGCTAGAATAGGACACATTGTCCAATAAGGCTCATAGCTAGGGCTCACTACCATAGAAAGAAACAAAGAAGATAGAAGAGAAATTTTACATAAAGAAAAAATTCCCAATGCAATAGAGAATCCGCCATAATTTCTCCAACACTTTCATAGCCTTGCTTGAATGATTGTGGACACCTTCAACTCACTGCATTCAGGAATCCAACATTTTGAAGTTCATGTTGCTCTGCTCAAATTCACATCTATACTTCTATAATTCACATCACATTCAGCATTCACATATATCTCACATCTATCTTTCCTCTTTCTTGCAACTAACAATAACACCACTCTTATTTATATCATCTTCAACCTTGAAAACCTTCTCCAAGGTCGACAACTATCCATAACATTTAAAATTTTAAATAAGGTTGGCACCCAAACATTCCTACGATGGATAGGAATGAAGTGACCCATATAAATCCTTATTTAGGACCCAAATATGTCCTAACACACCTCAACACACTTCCACAAGTTTCGTATATAGTGTTAACACTAGGTTGACTGTCACCCTGCTAAACACCATAAAACATTAAGTACGCACTTCCTTAAATCAATCCAAAACTTCTTGAAAACAAAATTCACTCGAACATGATATGGAAAAATCCACGAACCACCTAAGACCCAACAAAGACTTCATCTAAACTCACATCATAGAAATACTTCAACCCAAAACATTTGGTTAACATTATTCACATAGTGTTGTATGAAACACACATTGTACTGTACCAAATCAAGTGAAACATTGAATTCTGAAAGATACAAACATTATAAGAAACTTCCCAAATCCACACAACCTAAAACTAAAATGCAAAGAAATGCACAGAAAACACATTTCTCCCAAACCATAGAAAACAATACTAAAAAATTGGTTCACACACTGGTGAATATATATCACACTGTATAGTGATCCAGAAACCCAAATTCTAGATATAGCAACTAATAACAACCTTGAAAAACATCTCAAACCCCCACAAGTATAGAATCAACATAGAAGAAACATAGAGCACAACCTGAAGCACGTTCTAAACACTTGCACAACATTGTTTTCTTTGTTTATCATTTTTTCTCAAAACAACTTGGAAACCAAGTACCAAAGACATCATCTCAGCACATTATACTATTCCAACACATCTCTAGACACTGCAACATAAAAATAGCTCCATTTAATCACAACACTTCCTCAATATCTCAACTATACATGCACAAAACCTGCAACAACCCATTTCCCTTTTATTTAACAATTTTCTCAATATCCTTGACATATTCCTCTTGCAATAACCTTCCTCAACACATAGTTGACATCCTATTGACATCAATGACAACACCTTGATACTTGCAACAATCTCCCCTTTTTTCATTGATGGAAACACATGATATGAAAAACCATCAAAGATAACACAACAACTCTAAATACACTTTCTGATGGTTTTCTTTCTTTTCTCTACCCTTGATTAGATAAAAAAATTCACATGATTCTTTCTCCCCCTTTGACATCAATGGAAAAGGATAAAAAAAAATTCATTGTTCTCCCCCTTTAACACTAAACCAAGATATTTTTTTCTAAATACTCCCCCTTAGGAGTACAGCCAACCAAATCAGCAACTCTACACAATGACAGCATTCCTTACTACAACAATGACACTACCTACTCCCCCTAAGAGGTGGCCACCAACATTAGTCTAGAAAAGAGATGAATCTATGGATCCACTGGACTAATGCATCTCCGTATGCATCTAGTTCAAAGGAGAGGCAATAACCCCACAATTTCTTTCAAAGATACTAAAAAGTATCCTTAGGAGGTTCCTTAGTAAATATGTCAACAATTTGATCCTTTGTAGGTACATATTTAAGCTTCACCTCATTCTCCATAACCTTCTCTCTAAGAAAAAGATATCTGATTGATATATGTTTTGTCCTTGAATGCATCATTGGATTCTTTGAAATGTTAATTGCACTTGTATTATCACAAAAGATAGAAATAGGTTCATCATGCATTACTCTAATATTTTTCAATGTTTGTCTCATCCATAATACTTATGTACAACAAGATGTTGTAATATAATCATCCTTTGCAATGTATAAATAAATTGAATCTTGCTTCTTACTTAACCATGACACCAATCTACATCCAAGAAAGAATTCACCACCACTTGTACTTTTCCTATCATCAACACAACCAACCCAATTTGCATCTATATATGCACTTAATGCAAAATTAGTATCCTTAGGATACCATAAGCCATAATCCATAGTGCCTTTTAAATATCTGAATATCCTCTTTATTGTTGCAACATGTGTCTCTTTAGGATCTTATTGAAATCTAGCCACAAGAAAAACTGCATGCATGATATATGGACTAGTAGCAATTAGATATAGTAATCCACCAATCATAGATCTATACTTACTTTGATCATCCTTAGGTGATTCATCATTCTTGCTCAATTTATAACCAGTCACCATAGGATTGCATACCAATTTGGAGTCATCCATTCCAAACTTCTTCAACATCTCTTTGACACACTTTGATTGTCAAATGCATAGACCTTTGTCTATTTGATTGATTTGTAGCCCAAGGAAGAAATTTATCTCCCCAAACATTAACATTTCAAACTCTTTCTACATTTCCTCTAGAAACTTCTTACACATAGCTTCATTTCCTCCAAAATGTCATCCACATACACAACCAAGTTATCAATATTTTATCTTCCTCAATTTTGAATCTTTACTATCTACGGTGCCTTTAATGAATCCTTGTTGTATCAAAAATCTGTCCAATCTTGCATACCAAGCTTTGGGAGCTTGCTTCAATCCATATAATGCCTTTTCAATTTGCAAACCATATCTGATTGATCTAATAACTGAAATCCTTACGTTTGTTCTATGTAAACCTCTTCTTCCAATTCGTCATTCAAAAAAGCATACTTCGCATCCATCTAATAAACTTTAAAATTCTTGTGTTGCAAATGCCAAAAAAATCTTGATAGCTTCCATCCTAGCCATCAAAGAAAATGTTTCCTCAAAGTCTATTCCTTCTACTTTTGAGTAACTCTTACATACAAGCCTTGCTTATTTCTTACCACTTCTTCATTATCATTTAGTTTGTTTCTGAATACCCACTTAGTTCCAATTATGTTCTTGTTTGTTGGTCTAGGAACCAATTCCCAAGCCTGATTTTTCTCAATCTGCATAAGTTCTTCCATTGCCTTCATCCATGTTCATATTTGCATGTATCACTCAATGTTTTAGGTTCAACTTTAGAAATTAAACACATATTTACCTCATCTTTAGTAGCAATACTTCTTGTCAATACTCCTTTCCTCTTGTCTCCAATGATCTGTTCTTTGAAATGATTCGTTTGCATATACTTAGGTGTCTTAGGGGTATTTTATGGAGCTTCTTCCTCTTCATTTTGTACTTCCTTTTCCTTAGCTTTTTCTTCATCTTCTCCACAAGAAGGTTCATCTGACACATATCCATCTATAGCAATTGAATTTTGCACATCTTCATCAACCTTAACATTTTCACTTTCAAATATCTTTATCAGTCTTTTTTTGTAACCTCTGTAAGCTTTTCTTTTAGTAGAATATCCAAGGAAGATTCCTTCATCATACCTTGCATCTAACTTCCCTAAGTTTTCTTCATTTCTTTTGATATAACATTTTCTTCCAAACACTCTAAAGTACTTGATAGTAGGAATCCTTCCATACCATAACTCATAGGGAGTCTTTATGTTGTTAGCTTTGGCTTGAAATTTGTTAAGTATGTAAATAGTAGTATGAATTGCTTCTCTCTAGTATACTTTTGATACCTGTTAGCTTCTTGCATCATAGTCCTAGCAGCTTCTTGAATAGTCCATTTTTTCCTTTCAACCACTCCATTTTGTTGAGGAATTCTAGGGACGGACAAGTTCCTCTTTATTCCATGAATTTCACAAAACATGTTAAAATAATTGGAGGTGAATTCTCCACCTCTGTCATTCCTCAAACATTTAATTTTCAAATACATTTCATTCTCAACCATATCAATAAATTCTTTGAATCTATTTAGTGCATCATATTTATCTCTAAGAAAAGTAACCCATGTTATTCTAGAGTAATCATCAATCAAAAGCATAAAATACATATCACCTTGAAGTCTTCTCACCCTTTTAGGACCACAAAGATCTGTATGTATTAATTCCATTAGTCTGGTAGTAGATTGTCCCTTTCCCTACTTATTTTCTTTCCAAATTGACAATTTTTGCAAACAACATTGATTGGCTTTGTGATTCTTGGTAAGTCTCTTACTGCATGAACATAACTAATTCTAACCAAATTATCAAAATTAATGTGACATATCCTCAAGTTCCATAACCAACTGTTATTAATCTGAGACATAAAGCAATGACCATCAACACCCTTGAGTTGATAGATGTTTCCATTTGTCCTCTTACCAACAACAATCACAATTTCAAACCTTTTTTCTAATCTCAAATATTTCATTCTTAAACACAAGATTATATCCTTTCCTACACATTTGTCTAACACTCAAAATATTATGCCTTAAACCTTTAACATAGTAAAGATCTTTAGTATTATGCTTGGCATCAAAATTGATTGAACCTATTCCACAAATCTTAGCTCCTGAATCATCTCCAAATTTAACTAATCCTCCATCATACTTTTCAAGTTTAAAAACTTACTTTTGTCTCTGGTCATGTGATTAGAGAAGCCACTATCAACAACCTAGTAGGTCTTATCTTGTTTAACATGAAAATTAGAAACCAAAGTACCTTCAACCTTATCCTTCTTCTCTGGAATAGTTTCCTTTACACAACTTTCAGAGTTAGAAGAAGTAGATTCATCTTTTAAAGCTAAAAACAAGCATTCATTCTCATCACCATCTCCATAATCAGATTCATCATTAGAAATACCAAAATCTTCTCTATCATAGTAACTTATTTTAATCATCTTCCTTTAATTCTCCTTACTTTCACTAGTAGAATTTGGCAAATAAATGACTACGTGACTAAAAATTTTAGTCACAACAACTAAAAATGACTAAATTCTACTCATTTTTTGCAACACAACTATAAATGACTAATTTGATCATCATAAGTGATTAATTTGATCATCGAGTAAAAATCACAACTAAATAATTAGTCACACAAATGAAAAATTAGACAATATGATATTAAAGTGGATAATTAAAGAAAAATATTTTGAATTGAGGGAGTGGGTTGTATTATAATATAATATAATAATATATTATTATATAATATAATAATATATTATTATATAATATAATATAATATTATATTATATTATATTATATTATTATATATTATTATATTATATTATTATATATTATTATATTATATATTATAATATAATATAATATAATATTATAATAATTATATTATATATATTATATTATATTATATTATTATATTATATAATATTATATTATAATATTATATTATATAATATTATATTATAATATTATATTATAATATTATAATTTATTGGGGGGCAATAAACGAGATATTTATTGTTGTCTAATTTATTTACTTTGAAATCCAATTTTGAAATCCTCTAGTGGGAAAAAAAACCCTAATCCTCTACAAAACGAACAGATGTTGGTGGCACTACAAGAAAGGAGCAAAATTGGAGAAGTGAAAGTTGAATACCAGCGAGGAAGAGTTTTGAGGAGCTAAAACTAATAGCAGTAAGGAAAGTAGAAAAAAAGATGGAAAATAAATAGGTAAAAACCTAAATGTGCTCATTATCGAATCTTGGACATAATTTCATTTTAATAAACATACTCTAAAACCCTAGTCAAAACCATATTTTCAAGTTGCAACTCGCCAAATTGGAAAAGTGAAAGGGAAATACCAAGGAGGAAGAGTTTGCAGGACTAGTGAATCCCATATGAAAGAAGCAGAGGCAAAGATAAAACACGCAAACTGCTTGATAGAATACCTCAAAGAAATGTGGTCTCATGGAATGCATTAATTGCAGGATATGCACAAAATGGTTTTATTGAAAAGGGTTGTGAGGATATTGTGATTTTCATGCAATCCTACCTTGGTATCTATACAAGTTTGGCCCACTAGGTAGGGTAAGGGAAGGATTTTCTACAGTCACCTTATGATTGATATGCTCACCCATGCATAGATTTGAATTTCATATATTCTTTGCTTTATTTATTTATCTATTTATGCATCATAAGAATTTACTTGTAAACTGGATAGCAGTTTTATATACAACAGTTCTGCAATACGAGGGTTGGTATCATTTAAAAGGTCAGAGTATATTTTACAGAAACAATTTATGTTTCAAAGGGTCTAATATATATTGGTTGTATGAAATTATGAAACTGTGTTTGATGTTTTTCTAGTTATGACAACATTTGAAAATAGTTCCAAATATGGGTTGTGTGATCAACCACCATGAACACAATATAAGTTTGATGAAATTTGATCTAGGGCTTCTTGATCACTATGAAAAAGTGATGAGCATTGTGTTAAAGTGTTAAAAATATGAAAGCTTTCTTGAGTTTAAAATATAATTGAAATACTCAAGAAATGAAGTGCAAATGAAATGCTCTAATACAAATTCATTGTTTAACAATGCATGAGATGAGATGGATGTTTTTTTAAATAAGGAGAAACACATTTTATAGTATTCATTGTGTTGCAGGTGAAAAAGTAAAGGTTCTTGAGTTTCAAATCCAAATGAAACTTTCAAGAAAAGAAATTCATTGATACAAAGTGATTCTCTATTTTTATGCCTTTTTGAATTCTTCAATCCTTCAATAAATGTTGTAAAATAGTTAGTGAGACAAGTTGCCAGTGAGGCACATCATTTATATGTTTTTACTTGATAGTGAGGTCGTAACTAGTGAGGTTTTGATTTTCCAGTGAGGCTTAATGAAGTAAATTTTTAGAGTGGTTTTTTCTCCCTGTACAAGGTTTTCCACTCATAAATAATGTGTTGTGGCTCCTCTTGATTTGTGATATGTTTTTTTCTGATCAATCATATTTGTTTAAACATTTTAGTCTTCATTTCATGGTGCTTCTCTCAACATTTGAATATCTATGATACTTGAAGTTTATATGCATAAATTTGTGAGGATTAATTAAGTTAGATTTGATTTGTAACTTGAATCACTGATTCACCCAAATAAATTACTAAACCATGACTAAATAAATGACTACCATGACTAAACTAAATGACTACCATGACTAAATAAATGACTAAAATGACTAAATAAATGACTACTGTGACTAAATAAATGACTACCATGAATAAATAAATGACTACCATGACTAAATAAATGACTATCATGACTAAATAAATGACTAGTTAACAACAATCAATAACTAAATATACTACCAAATTGATCAATAAAATCAACCAATAATTGACTAAAAATGGTTTAGTCATGAATTTGGTTGCCTAATTAATGATTGGAAATAAACTACTAATGGTCACGTGACTAAGCTTAGTCACATATATGCAATTTTTAGTAGTTTTTTTAGTCATTTATTGTTGTTTTTTGTACTAGTGTTTTATTGTTCACAACTTTGTTTGGACATCTTGAAGCATAATGACCTAATTTTACATAGCTAAAACATTTGAAAGGTAGTTTACCTTTGTACTTACCAGTGCCCTTTTTCATCCTTATCACAAAGTTAGCTTCCACATCATCAAGATCTTCTCCATCTAAATCTTCAACTTTCTCTGATTCACTAGCCTTAAAAGTAGTCTCTACTTTTGTACCATTTTTCAAACCAAATTTTCTCATTTCAAATGAAGTTAGTGTACCCAATAGTTGATCTCTAGAATAAGTATTAAGTTTGCAACTTCCTCAATAGCAGATACATTTTCACTATAAGAATTAGGAAGAGATCTAAGAACTTTCTTAACCACTCTAGGTTCTTCAACTTGTGCACCAAGACCTATCATAGCACTTACAAACTCATCAACCCTTCGCATGTAGATTGTAATTGTTTCATCTTCAGAAATTTGTAGGGTCTCAAATTGTGCCTTCAAATTCTGAAACTTTTCTTGTTTAACCTTATCATCTCCTTCATAAATGCTTTCAAGCTTGTCCCAAACCTCTTTAGAATTATTAAGATTCATAAATTTTACCAATTCAGAATTTGAAAGACTATTCCTAATGATAAATCTTTCCTTACCATTTATTTCATGTGCCTTAATCTCATCACTTGTGCTTAGACCATTTTTAGGTGCAACATATTGATTCTTTATTTCCTTTTCAATCTCAAATCCATGAGATACCAAATATCTTTCCATCTTTGTTTTCTAGAATGCATAGTCTATGCCATCAAATCTAGGGTAGTCCAATTTTTTCACCATCTCGGATCTACCTTAAGTGGTTAAGCTCTTTTCTAAGGAACTTGGCTTTGATACTAATATTTGAATGAACAAGACAACTAAGAGGGGGTGAATCAATTGTAGAAAATTAAAAAATTAAAAACCTAAATAGTAATCAGATCCACATGCATTCATTACACCCTTATTCTGTTAAAGTGATTAACCATGAAATGTAGATGACAAAAATTAAAATAACAACACCATACACAAGAGAATACTAGATTTATGTGAAAAAATAAATGAGGGAAAAACCATGGTGAGGATTAGCTCACAATATGAGTAATTGCAAAATTGGTACAAGGGTTCACTGCCAGAGTAGGACACACTGTCCAAGAAGGCTCATAACCAAGACTCACTACCACAGAAAGAAACAAAGAAGATAGAAGATAAATTTTACACAAAGAACTTATCAATGCAATAGACAATCCACCACAATTTCTCCAACATTTTTGCAACCTTTCTTGAATGATTATGGACACCTTCATCTCACTGCATTTAGGAATCCAACACTTTGAAGTTTGTACTACTCTACTCTAATTCACATCTATACTTTTTTAATTCACATCAAATTCATCATTTGCATCCATCTCACATCTATCTTTCCTCTTTCTTGAAACTAACAATAACACCACTCTTATTTATATCATCCTCAACCTTGAAAACCTTCTCCAAGGTCAATAATTCTCCATTACTTTTAAATTTTCAAATTAGGTCAGCACCCAAACATTCTCGTAGTGGATAGGAATGAAGGAAACCCATATAAATCCTTATTTAGGACCCAAATATGTCCTAACACACCTCAACACACTTCCACAAGCTTCATATGTAGTGTTAACACCAGGTTGGCTGTTACCCATGCTAAACACCATAAAACATTAAGTACACACTTCCTTAAATAAATCTAAAACTTTTGGGAAGAAAAATTCACTTGAACATGATCTAGAACAATCCATGAACCACCTAAGACCCAACAAAGACTTCATCCAAACTCGCATTGTAGAAATACTTCAACTCAGAACATTTAGTTAACCTTATTTGCACACTATCACATGAAACACACATTGTACTATACCAAATCAAGTGAAACCTTGAATTTTAAAAGATACAAACATTATAAGAAACTTCCCATATCTGCACAACCTAAAACTAAAATACAAAGAAATGTGGAGCAAATACATTTATCCCAGACCACATAAAACAATACTTAAAAAATGGTTAACACACTGGTGAATATATCTGACACTATACAGTGATCCAAAAACCCAAACTCTAGATATAACAACTACTGACAACCTTGAACAAAATATCAAATATTCATAGGCATAACATCAACATAGAAGAAATGCAAAGAACATCTCAGATCACGTTTTGAACACTTGCACAACACTGTTTTCTCTGTTTATCAAATTTTCTCAAAAGCACTTGGAAACCAAGTACCAAAGAAATCATCTCAACACATTACACTATTCCAACACATCTCCAAACACTACAACATAAAGATAGCTCCATGTACTCACAACACTTCCTCAATATCTCAAGTATACATGCACACAAACTGCAACAACCTATTTCCCTCTTATTTCATAATTTTCTCAATATCCTCAACATATCCCTCATGCAATAGCCTTCCTCAACACATAGTTGATATCAATGACAACACCATCCTATTGACATCCTATTGAAATCAATGACAACACCTTCATACTTACAATAATATATTATGCTTGGAAACCTCAAATTAGTGTCCAATGAAGAGGAGGCGATTTCACAATTGCACTCCTCTGCACTTCAAGTTTTGCAAGACCTCGGGGGTAACCCTTCATAATATCAATGGGTTTAACATTACATATACTAGGATATTGACATAAAAAACATTTTCTCACAAAATTTACCAAGAATATATGAAAATCCATCATAATTGGCTAAGTTCTTGGAGAATTATCTTTTATTTGCTTTGAGAACATATATAATTTAAGAATAAGTTAATGAAATCTTTCTAATTGATTCTTCATTTTGGATGCTCCTGGACTAGCAACAAGCTTATTTTCTTAGATTTTTTCCTTAAACCATGGGTAACCAAGTCAAAATATCCTATAAATGCTCTTGGAATAATATTGTAAAGAACAAACTCAATGAAAACTTAATATTATTGCCTTGCAATAATGCATCTTATACTAAGATTCAATGTCAATTCTTCCTAACAATCTTTGAACATTTTAAGACTCAACATTTCAAGTATAGAAAATTAATATATTACTTTAATAGAATCCATAAAAGAAACATTCATTGCACAAAAATACAAAGATGAACACAAAGTTCCTGGATCATTATATTCATGAGAGAAATAACTTTTACATTGGAGATGATTGTTATTGAACCATCTTTCAAAATGTATATATCTTCTAAATTTATATATTGATATATAGAGAATTTTACATTTCCTTTCACATTTTCCCCTAAAACCTATAACAAGACTCTACTTCTCTAAATAAAACTTGCCTAACTACTAAAATGAAGAAAAATAGGGAAAATGTGTGTACCACAATGGAGTGATAAATCATGCACCTATATTGTTAATTCCATTCAATTATGAGGGTTATAATATGCAAACGAGAATAAAAAATTAAACCTAACCAATATAGCAATCAAAAGGCAAGTTTTAAGAGGGTCAAATGTTGTGTACTTGTTGTAAAAAGTGTTTTTTCGGGCCTCACTGAGGACTCATTCGCCCAATGGTGAATGGGTCCTGCTAGGGTCCTAGAAAATCAATCTTTGGGTTCTATTCTTCAATGTATGCACTTCTAGATCCAAATCGGAGACTATCAAAAAATCAGAAATAAATTTTATAGCTCAATTTCCATGATTTGATAGCTTTCTTGACAACTTTTGCAATTTTTCTTTCCAATTGATCTTCAACCTAAAACCTGCAATCACACATCAAAGGAGAAGAAAAATGTTGTTTGTTATGGAATAGGGGTTTTCCTTGCTCAAACCCCATTTTGGTAATTAAACCTTGAAATGAAACAATGCATAAAAGGAATGATGAATGAACAAGCAATGTCACAACTCATCACACCCTATTTGAACGTTGGATAAATCTAAAAACTAGAATGAAGTGGCCTCAATGAATGTAGATCTTGATCACAATACTTGATTAGAAATAATGCCTTGAATATGATTGAATTGGATCTTCAATGCTACATCAACACATTAGCTCAACAACATGCATGATGCACTATGCCTTTGACATGATGATATGACTCTTTATTACTGCAATAATCTTTTATAAATCTTCCCTTGAATGCCTTAGAAATGCTCTTGAATTCTCTTGATAATGCTCACTTGAATTCTCCTATGATAACTTCAATTTTATAGGATGTCTTATGATGCAAGTACAGAGGAAGAAAACAATCACTTCATTCACAATTGTTTAAAACTCAAACATTCATAGTTTGCTCATTCACCCTTTTCCTTCTCAACCAATTGGTTCAAACACTCAACTTTGCACTCAAAGTTCAAAATTTTTCTAGGATCCTTCAATACACCATTAGAGGAATCTAACAAGATTAACCAAACACAATTGATCATTCAAAACTACTAGAAACATCAATAGACAACTTCACCACCATATGTCACCAAAAGGCTAGTCGTCTAGCCATAGGGTCTGTCAGAGATTTTCTTCCAAACTACACAATGAAAATACAAACAAACTATATTTTTAGACTCCCATTAATCTTGTTTAAAACATGTTACAAAATGAGGTATATGTCTTTTGTATCATAGGCTCCAAAATCCACTGTCTCAGTCTGAAATTTAGACCAAATTAAGCCTTGGTGCAACAGGGTTTATTAATTGTTCTACCTCCCACACCAAAATTTCATAACCAATACTTGGAACACTCTTTATTAATATTGCACAAGCTTATTAGACTTTTACAAACTATTTACTTATGTTTTTATACAAACCCTAAGCTTTATTTCCTTAAATTGTTACAAAAGCTCTGTTTTATCAGTTTGTATAGACTTAGTCTTAAACTTTTCGCCCCTTGTCTTTATTCTTTTGGCCCCAAACCTCTGAAATATGAGGATGGATGCATTAAAGAGTAAATTCTCCAAAGATTTATAGATTTCACCAAATATTATGAGAGAAACATAATTTTTTATGACTTTGTTTACCCTAACAAGGGTTTTGCACAATTTACAAAAAATCATTTATATCTTGCACAAAAATGAACCAAAATGCATGAAACAAGAAATGGGTGGAATATTATTGATTTCTCTACCACTTCAAAATAATTTCCCATTAGTTCTAGCCCATACAATTTTGTACATAAGCCTATAATAGTGAAAATATGTAGAAAATGCATAAAATTGGGGTTCTTTATTCAATCTTTAAGATTCAACTGCCCACGAATATACAATGGTTACAAAATCATTTTTAAAGGAAATACAACATGACCCCTTAGTTTCTAACTATTTTAGAATGACACACAACAAATTGACCTTTCAACTTCCTTGTTGCACTTTTACATCTTTACAATTTTTGCAATTTGTAACAACTTTTGCATTTTTTCACATTGTTTCCACTTTTTCAATCAAATGACCTTCTAATGACCTCAAATATATGAAAAATGACTCTAATAACATTATTACAAGGTAGGAACAATAATATTGAATCAAATTTCAAAAATTGCTTCATAGAGGCCTAATTTTTCCAAGGTGCTCTTGCACCATCTTACATGAAACTATGTGAAATAACCTTGTATTTATACTTATATTACCCTTAATTCCTGAAATTCAAATAACACAAGCTAACATTAGATATAGGATTTTAAATCATTAAAATATTGCCAAAACATATTCCAATGGGGGGTCTTAGGTCTAAGTGAGCATCGGCGAATGGGTCTTAACACACTTAACTAGGACACACTTCGAGAGATGTTAATTGTTATATAAAATTAGGGTCCTAGGACCTAGATGTGAGGACCCATTTTCTAGGTGATGAATGGGTCCTTGTTCACTAACCTAGGACACACCTTGTAAAACTAAGTGTTGTGTAATAACATTAATGAATTTGGGTTTTATCCCTCAAAATTTGCAATTAATTAAGCTTGGATTTGAATTAAAGGGGCCAATTAAGGCATTATTAACCTCAATTAATTAATGGAGCCCTAGATTAGTGTGAAAGTGTAAAAATACACTTTACAACACCCTAAATAAGGCACAATTAAGTCCATTCATTTTAAAAGGGCCCTAAACTTAATGTGAATGTGTAAAACACATTACAACACTAAATTAAGGTAATAGTAGGCTCATTTTACTATTAAGTATTCCCAAATTAAGTGAGAAAAAGGGATACTTTTTTTGACACTACAATTACAAACTTCCAAGAGCCTCAAAAATGGCTTAGAATTCCCTTTTACAGAAATAAGGGAGAAAACAATCTTAGAGCCATGAAAACATGTAATAGTATGATTTAACAATTTTTTCACCACTAGTAGAATTTGGAAAATAAATGACCACGTGACGAAAAATTTTAGTCATGTGACTAAAAAGGACTAAATTCTACTATTTTTTTGTAATTCACAAGTATAAATGACTAAATAAATGACTACTACTCCGCTATTCTTTTTTCTTTCGAATTTGATCATAATCCATAGAGCTTAAGGCCCCCCTCATGGGACCCCTACCTAAGCGGGCCATTTGGCCGCCTAGGTTGCTTGGTGCACCAAAAATACCTATTGTATGGAAGGCATTGCCTCTCGGTGCAGTCTTAAGGCCTTCACATATTTTATAAAAAAATTTAACATTTACATTCTTTAACTTTTATTAGGCATTATGTTAATGAATCATTAATGTTTTTAACTATGATTTGAAGCCAATTTGATTTTCCTATTGTGTGTAGCATGTCAAATGTATCAAAGAGCATTAAATAAAAATTAGACAATATGACATTAAAGTGGATACTTAAAAAATATATTTTGAATTGAGGGAGTGGGTTGTATTATAATATAATATAATAATAATATATTATATTACAATACAATATATTATATTATATTATAATATAATATATTATAATATGATATGATATAATATAATATATATAATATATATATTATTATATATTATTATATAATAATTATATATATTATATAATAATTATATAATATTATATAATAATATAATATATAATTTATTTTTTTTGGAAAAAGTGGCAAGCCACTATAATTTATTATATATATAAGTAAAATATTACAAAAAACCTAGTTCAAAGAGCATACCAATAGGAAAGAACTAGGAAGAAAAACTCTGATTGTAGCTCGATTAGATAAGAGAAACGTTTTTACAAAATCATCCCAATAATAGGGACCCATAACAAAGTTTGACAAAGTCATTAAAGAAAAAGCCGATTAAAATTACACCCAACTAAGATTTTTTAATTATCCAAAATGACAATTTCCCTTCCTAGCCTTCTTAAAAAAAAAAGACTTATTCCTCTATTTCCATAATATCATTTTCTACTTGGTTTTCCTTGATTTGTCGGTTTGCATTGCCTAGCTCATTTGGTTGTAGAGGAATATTGAGACTTGGGATCACATGTTGTGGAGGAGTAGAGGAGCTCGCTTGGTCTGAAATAACCAATAAAGGAGTCAGTTGAGGTGCTTGAGAAGTTGGAGGATGTAGATTAATTGGCTCATGATGAGTGTGGATGAGCAAGGTGAGGATAGCGTTAGTCCTTCTAATTTCATCTACAAGATCCCCACCTATCACCACCCTATTCCTTTCTAAAGCCAAGTGCATATAGCAGAAACTTCGCATCTCCAGTGTGTTTTTTATGCCATCAAGCACAGAAACATAAATGTTCCCATTGAGAAGAAAATGTTGGGGAAAAAGGCCACCAACTCTCCCCTAACCTTTCCAAAATTCGTATGCTTGAACCCCTTTAATCAGTTTACCATCTTGCAGAAAAATATCCTTAACAACCTTTGATGCTATCAATTGAAGATCAAGAACATACTGAAGCAAGTCATATGCATTAGATAGAAAAATTGAGACCAATTGAGAAGGGAAAATTGCTCGTTGAGCTTGTGGGTAGAGGACTTCATCACCAATAATTTGAACAACAAACTTTTTAAACTAATAACAATGGGTTTTAAATACCTGAGCTAGCTGAAGATCGCCAATTGTTTCTGAAAAAGGAAGCTCACATTGTTTAATCAGAATTGGACTTTTTGGTTACGCGGTAGATATTCCATCATTCTCTTACCATCTGAACTATGAATTTTGAGCTCCCCTTCATCTTCTGATGAGTATAGAGCTTGCATTCCCTACTTCTTCTGCTTCTTGAAACCCTTCGATGTGCTTGAAGATTATAAAAATAAAAACAAGCTATAGTTAATGTAGAGTCCTTCACATGCTTAATGGGAAGAAACATCAAGCAGATGAAAGTAGATGAAGTTATCATGATTTTAAGTAATCATTGCCACTGATTTTAAAAAGCTAACATCTATCACCAAGCTTGCAAAAACCATCATTATTAGTAGTTGGAAGTACAAAAAGACATCTGCAAAATCCAAACCAAAGTTTGCAAGAATAAAATTTTCCTTCACTCACTCAGTAGTGTCCTTTCCCAACACAAATCTGATGTGAGGATGTGATGTTCACATGAACCAAAGGCCTCCCATTACAAATGCACTTTGATTGAAGTGACAAATTTGGCATCGATGTTCATTACTAACTTTGGCAATCTCTTTAAATAATCTCTAGACTATAAATGGAGAGGATAGCATTACTCCATCAGATATTGACAAGATGTCATGAATATCTCCTTTTAAAACTAGGTGTGTAGGGATAAAAGAGATCACAATTCATCAATCATCAATGAGACAAACATTGGATTTAGTTTTGCCATGAGATATTCTTATAGCTCACTGCTAATGGAAAAATGCAACTTGGATAGATGGTAGGATTTATTGGCATGTGATCCAATTCACCATAATTTACCCTTAACATTTTATTTTCTCTGCCACCCAAAGAAAATTGTGGATTCTAACAACATACTTATCCCTCAAAAAGACCCTCCATTCAAATCCAAAGCTTCCTTTTGAGCAATCTCCATTACCTATGGAAAATCCTTGAGTCGAGATAGGTCTTGTAATACCAATAGCTCCTTCTTTTTACTTCCCATATTAGCAAAACAACCTGCTAAGTTGTTACGTTCTCTATACATACACGAGATTTAATAATTTTGGAATTTATCAAGCAAATCCCAAGAACATTGAAGAATATATTTGAGACTCTAGTTTTTAACATTCTTAGTTTTGCAAGCATTGATTATCAGTAATGAGTCTCTTCAAAGCCATTTCTAGACCTATCAACAAAGGTTTTGATTCTGCTAAATTATTAGATCCTTTTGGGAGATAAATTGAACAAGGAGCAACTACCTTACCCTTTGAATCACGTAAATAGATACCTACCCCCGATTCTCTCAGGTTCCCTTTTGATGCCCCATCAAAATTTAGCTTTCTGAATACATCCTGGGGTGCCTTCCATCTGATATGTTTCCTGTTGCTCTTCTCTAACTTTGACTACAAAAGACTTCCTAGGAAAGGCAACTTCAAAAGCTTCCAATTCTACAAGATGTAATTGTCCCAACTTGTAAAAGTTGAACTACTGCCTTTATGTTCTTGAACACTTGCATTTAGTGTCTCAGAAATTATATAATATTATATTATTATATATTATTCTATAATATTATCTTATTATATATTATTAATATTATAATATTAAATTATAATATTATAATATTATATTATAATATTATAATATTATATTATAATATTATAATATTATATTATAATATTATAATATTATATTATAATATATTTTTAATAATATTGATTGTGCAATAAGGGGGAAATTTATGTATTTTCATTTATTTATTTTGGATTCCATTTTGAAATCTATTTTAGCCGCAAAAAATAAAAACCCTAATCATTGTTATCAGATCTTGGCCATAAATTTCATTTTAATAAACATACTTTAAAACCCTCATCGAAACCAAGATGCAGCTCGCCAAATTGGAGAAGTGAAAGGTGAATACCAATGAGGAAAAGTTTGAAGTAGAAAAATCCAGTAGTGGGTGTTGTAGGTTGAAATGAGGGAAAGCATTTAAGCAAGGGTCATTGGTTTACATGGCTTCTCCAGATTGGGAGGGAGGTCACTCCCTCTATGAAGGGTAGCCACACCATTAGGGTCACACCCTTTGTGAAGGGTAGTGGTGCCCAACAAGGGCCATGCCTGAGAGGGACATCGTGGGGAAGTGTCATCCTCCCTTAAACATTATTATTTGTTTATTTACTTTTATTCTACTTTTTCCATTGTCTAGTTTCTTCTTCATATAGGTGCAACATAGTAATTGTTAGTGGATTTATACTAGAAAATAAAACCCTTAACATTTTCTAAAATTATAGATATTTTATTGCCTTGTATTTTTAACTATAAAGGGAGAAAGGAAGTTGTAATGTTTAAACCTAAATGTACTCATTATTAAGATCTTGGCCATCCTTTTCATTTTAATGAACATACTCTAAAACCCTTGTTGAAACCTTATTTTCAAGCTCCAACTCGCCATATTGGAGAAGTGAAAGGTGAATACAAGTGAGGAAGAGTTTCGAGGAGCTGACACCAATAGTGGTGGGGAAAGTAGCAAAAAACACAAAAGCAATCAAGTTTCATTGACCACATCATTCTTGGTTTTTAAGGTTTCATCCCTAGTTTTAGTGGTTTCATCGTCACCCATAGATAGAGTAGAACTCGCAAGAGGCAATTCATATTTATTCGTGGAGGTGCAGGGGGGCCTATGTGCATCATGGTAATGTACATATTTATTTTTTAATGCTCTATTTTTTCAACAAGATCTCTCAACAGAAGTAGCATAATGTTTTTGGGTTAATATTGTTTTTGGGTTTCTATTGTTATGATGGGGCAGATCTCATACTTACTGATTTTTTGGTCCTGCTATCATAGTTGGCATGGATTTTTCAGCTTATAATGAAGATTTTCTTACAGTTCAAATAGATTTTTACTGATTTTTCCTTTGATTTTAAATTACTTCCTTAAGTTGGGCAGATTTTCTGATATCTTTTTTTTGCTATGTTAGTTTATTCACTAGTATTATTTTAGCTTATGGAGGTATATTAACTTCCTCATGAGGACTTCATTTCTATTTTACTAAACATTGAATACAAACTAAGATACTAATGATCTTTCCTTACCCATCAACTTCATTGCAGATTTTGGAATAATAATAGGTCAATATGCTAATAAAAATTTAAGCTTTATGTGTAGCTAAGACCAATAAAGCACGTAAATAAGGAGTTTAACAGTTTCAACTAATAGGAAAGGTTGAGGAATTTAGTATAGAGTTTTAGAAGTGAGCTTAGAATTGCTCACATGACTTGTATATGCTTTGATATTTTGCATACATGTTTATCAGGATTGTTGCAAATACAACTTTTGGCAAAATTCATCTATCCCTTATGGTTAAAAATGAGGGATGTCCATGTTATGTTCCAAAGACTTCATTTTGGCACAGGTAGGAAGAATGTTAGCAAAGGGTCATGGCAATTAGTTTGCACCTGCCAATAACAATTGCTTCAAAATTTCTTAGCCTTTTTCAACAAATACATTTTGTGCATATCTCACAAACCTTGCATTCTATGAGATGACATCATCCTGTGTCATTCTGTCAAATAGTTCATGTGCCTTTCCTATGCATTTTTATTTTGCATGCATGTCTACCTGAATACTTATCTGCTTGGTATTCAATTGATATTGCTATTGATAATTGATACTTGTTTTATTTTTTATTTATCACATAGTTATTAAATTGATATTCATTTAATTAATACATATGTTGATTTGTTGATCAACCTATCAAACTATTACAAATATATGTACATGTTTGTTTATCAAATATACCAGCCATCATGTTGATGACAACCTTCATAATGGTGCATTTGTTGTCATCCAATTTGACTAGTCATTGCTAATAGCAAAGCAAGTCATATTGTCATTAACCAAATCTAGCAGCATTAAGTCAAAAACTTTAAACAATTTTACCTGAAAAACAATCTACAAACATATTCAACTACCATAATCCATCATTGGAATAAAGCAAGGAGAAATAGCAGCACTAATCAAAGAAAATCCAAATTTAATTATTTTTCTCCTTCATTTTAGATCGGATATTTAGGAACCCAAACATCCTATAAAGTGGCCAAAGATAATTATAGGTTTATGTAAAATGTATGTTAAAATTACTAGAAGTAGCTCTTAAATTGAATTAGGTTACAAATTCACCACACAAAACTTCTAACCTAACACTTTATTTTCCAACAAGTCCACCAATTTCAACTAACTCTAATAAAATCTTCTACCTTAAATAGTTTAGTTCTTCTGATCCATATTTTATAAGGCCATAATGCAATAATATTTTGGAAGAAAACTGTGGAGATCATGTATATATTGAATTTAAATGCACCCAAGGAATTAATAGATAGATACAACAAATCCAAGCCTTGATTAATTCTCTATTAAGTGTATGGAATTACCATTAGATCAAAAGTTACAAATAAAGAGATCTTTTAAATCTATCTCTTACCAAAAAGAAAACTAGCTTTCACTTGGAGTGCTCCTTTCAAAAGTGAACCATCACAAAAACAATGCCACTACAAGTGAAAAAAAACACTCAAATTATACCTTTCCAACAGCTCCAAGCACAATCGTAGCATCTGAGCATCCATTCATAGTTGCATATAACTTAAGGGAGATAATATGTATATCACCAAATCATGGTAGTTCAACACGTAGAAAGAATCCATTAGATCATATTAGACAATAGTGAAGACCACAAAAAGAAAACCTTGATAGAGGTAATAATTTTTTTTACTATAATGACATTAATAAAGTAATGGATTTCAAAGGCATTTACTTTCAATATTTATAATATTGTACAATTTTATCATAAATTATGATAATGCTACATGTTAATATCATCTAAATTGTAAATCCTTGACTTCAACTTACTTAGCTAACAAGCATCTCAGCATTCTTTGTAAAAGACATGGCTATGTTTTGTTGTTTTCATATGAATTACAAATGGTTGTGTTACATCTCATAAATTCCCAATGATTTCATATTTGACTTCTACTATAGGGAGCTATTCAATTTATAGAGGTGAATACAAGACAACACTCTCTTTGTAACATGCATTATTATCAATATAAAAAAAAAATCTATGCATTTTTATTTATTAGACTTACTCTAATGCTTATGGGTATTTGCTTTTAAGATATGCATTGTTTACTGCTACTTAGTAATATAATTATTTTTTGATTGTGGACAGGTACAAAGCAAGGAGATATTACTTTGATAAGCTAGTAATATTTAATATATTGCTTTGATATTAATTCTTTTACAAATGCATTTGTTTTGTAATATCATTAATTCTATGCATTTTTATTTATTAGACTTACTCTAATGCTTATGAGTATCTATTTTTAAGATATTTGTTGTTTATGCTACCTAGTAATATGTTTATTTTTTGATTGTGGATAGGTATAGAGCAAGGAGAAAATGCAAAAGTAGTATCTTACTAGATGCATTTACAACCCATCTCATGTGCAACAGTGGCATCACTGAAGACATGCATTGACACCATTCAGTTTTAGTTTTTTTCAATTTTAAAAGTATAATAAATTAGCAGTTTGCATACTGCAATTGATTTTGAATTAAAAACTCTATGTATAGAGTTCTTTGTAACATATTTTATATACAGTTTGAATATACATAGAATTGTTTTCCAATTTTGTTTCAATCCCAAATTTGTTGAAGTTTTAATAACATAAGAGCTTTAAAATTTTATATTTTTCAATCACAACAAAATTTTCTCTTGGTTTGCAATTTCATAGACTAGTTATTGTAAGAGCATTCCCCAAATATATGACTAATATATGACTAAATTAATGACTAAATAAATGACTACCATGACTAAATAAATGACCAGTTAACAATAATCAATGACTAAATTAATGAATAAATATATGACTAAATAAATTACTACCATGACTAAATTAATGACTAAACCAATGACTAAATCAATGACTAAATCAATGACCAAATAAATGACTAAATCAATGACTAGAATAGTTTAGTCATAAATTTGGTTGCGTTATAAATGATCAGCAATAAACTACTAATAGTCACGTGACCAAAATTAGTCATTTATATGCAATTTTTAGTAGTTTATTTAGTCATATATTGTTGTTTTTGTACTAGGCACATAACCAAAAACTATGTCAATACAAATCCCTCATAAAAACTTAAAATTACAATGCTAGGAGATAAAACAATTATGGAAGCCACCACAAGAAACACTTTAGAATTGTGCATAATAAGATAAAATTGGTAGTCACATGATCTTGTGAGTTATATTTATCCACCCATGATGCAAAGTATCTTATGAAGGCCAAGGAAAAGCAATAATTTTACTAGAAAATTTTAAATGAGAATAATATTCCTCATTTTTCCACTTCTTAGCTATTTCAGAGCTTTACTAATAATTTTTCTAGCTTTATTAGTTGATCAAGATCAACATTAAATTTGTCCATATCCACTTTATTTTTAGTATAGATGGAACCAAGAAGGGGAGGTAAGGTGTTGCTAAATTATACTCCCCACAACTTGTATACCTTAATCACTTTTTCTCCTAACAAAATTTTACGCATCAAGTCTCTTTCCAACTCCTCAAAATAACTCAAAAATTGTTCCAAAGATAACTGAAAACTCTCATAGATAATTTTTTTCTATTTCAATGCATTAGAGTTCACTAAATTGGGTAGAATCTCACTAGGAGTAGTGATATCAAAATTAGCCATATTAATCATTTTGCCTATTATTGGTATCCTTGGATTCTAAACATCCAAGATGCTCTTTAATTGACTTTTCACCTAGATATGGTTGGAATGAATGTTCATTAGGGAACTATAAAAATTCTAGGTCTCTTTAAGGTGACTAAGGATGCATGATAAACTATTTCCTAATAGGTTATCCATCATTTTTTTCAAATTTTCTTCTTCCTCCACCTTTGCCTTTTTCTTTTTTTTTTATTTATTTATTTTGAGAGATTCTTCTAATTCCTTTATTTTCATATTCAAAACCTACTTTTCAAATGATGATGTACCCTCAGTAGTGACCTAGGGAGGTTGAAGAAGTCTTGAAAATTTATTATATTTTTATAAAAATTTAACATTCTAATCATTGGCCTTCTTTAGATCAACTTCCAATTCTCTGACTTTTGCCTAAGTGAAGATGACTATGTTCATTGTCAAATATTTTGGTTGAAGAGAACTTGTATCTCCAAGACTTATTACAATAATATATTTAGTAAATTCATTATAATCTTTAATAATTTGTGGCTTGCTAGTTTTCAGGGCATATGAGCCATAATGTTAAGTTCTCATGCTTTGGATTAAAACCAAACCAAAATATAAGGCCTCTTCTTTTTCCTCAAAGGTGATAACTAGGTCATCTCCTTATTGTCTTCTTAATGTATAAAATTTAATTTTTGAGGATATATCCCATCCCTCAAGCAACAAACAACCACCTTTTTAACTATTTCCTTTCCCTTTTTAGGTTCATATCTAAAATATCAAAATTGACTTTAGCTAAGACTTCTACAATTGTCTTCTCCCTATTTTCCTCTTTCATATCCTCTCTTCTCTCTTTTAATTTTCTATGATATTCCTCCCATTTTTCTTAAGGATAAAATGTATGAACTCTTTGGTGGTGATGGATCTATTATTATCCATCAAAAAAATTTAAGCCAATGCTCTTATATCATCTATTTCTACTCCTTTAGTCTCAAAATTTATCAATGCCCTATAATTGGAGGGAGTTTTTGTGCCTTTCACACATGCCTCATTGAAAATGAGGACCCCCCTCTTTTATTTTGTATTTTCTTTGCTTTTGGTTCTTCGGTTAGGGAAATTTTAAGTTGGTTTATGTTTCATGTGCTCACTTGTTTTGATTAGGTGTTTGACTTACATTTTGGGTTAAGCTTTCTCAAAATATTGTGAAGATTTAATTGGGATGAGCCTCCCATAAAATTCCACAATTTCAAATGCATATTAATGTTGAACACTTAGAATACTAAGAAGGGGGGGTTGAATCAGTATTGTCTTAAACCATTCAAGCATAAGAAACCCAATTACCAATGTATATTCAACTACAATAAGGAAATAAAGCATGAAACATTCACAATTCACATAACACATGAACACCAGGACTTTTACGTGGAAAACCCAAAATGGGAAAAACCACGATGAGGAATAGCTCACAATATATTATAACCAGTTCTAATATATTACATAAATGTTCACTGCATGTGGACTTACTATCCAAGTGGACTCATTGTCCATGGAGAAAAAGATAGAATAGAGATAGTGGCTTATAGCCTATTTTTTAACTGTTACAATTGCAACTTATGTATGCATGAATTACAATTCCATTGAAGCACAATAACAATCCTTATCTGATTTTGATTCAACACTCTACTTCGCTCTTCATTTGCACAATTTTGATCTTCAACTTAACATTTACAACTTAACTTCACACTACTCTGCTCATATTTGCATCACACACAAAACATACTAAAATTTCATACACCAAAATATAAAAAAAAAATCAACATATATATCTGTATCAAGTATAACATCAATTAGGTCAGCCTAATTAGATGTAATACACAAAATACAACTTGTCAGCTCCAAAAATATTCATCCACACAATGTTCCATAATTCAAAACTCAAAATAAAGATAGGTCAGCATGGAACTATAATAGATCCCACATAAGATAGCAATACATATTTATCCTTCGCATACCATTAAATGTGTTAGGTTGGCTCCAAATAAGACCTAAAAGAAAAAACCTTCATCTGTGTATCCACATCTTGACACGTGGACCTAAAAACTCGATTCCATCTAGAATACTTGCTTTACTGACATCTATAAACTTATATTCAACACCACAAGGTGAAAAACTCATCCACAGAGAAGTGTAGATTCTCCCACACAAACACACTGTACAAAAAAATGACTATAAACTGCCAGGTCAAACTTTGTTACTCATATCTCTCAAACCTCTTGTCCAAAAAAAATGAAATCTTGGATTTAGGTATATCTAACATTCAAAAGAATTATGTTAGAAGTGTAGAGTCATATCTTTATTTGTGGAGTGGTTTAGACCCAAAAATTGATGCACTATTACATTGTACTAAAAAAATTGACACACAGTCCAATTTCTATGCAACCAATCTTTTTGGACCAAACCAACTTGCACAATTGTCTTCCTTAACATCTATAAAACCTGTTAGAACTTATTAGAATGATCTAAAATAATTTTGACATCAATGACAACACTGTATAACATTGTTATGTACCTTCCATACTCATGTTTCCAAGAAGCATCATCAATAAAAAATTTCAACAATCTCTCCAAACTTCCAACAATCTCCCCCTTTGTCATTGATGGAAACATGCCAAAAATCTCCAAAAATACTCTCCCCCTTTGACATCAAGGGTAAAGGGCACCTATATAAACTAGTCTGACCCTTACCAGAAGTCCCTCTTAATGATGTAGCCATATATACAATTGGAAAAATAATGAATTGATTCCCTTTGAGTCATCTACCAGAGCAAAAACCAAAAATTTACTAAAAATTTTCTTTATACTATTTGCATATACAAAGAATTTGAACATGAATGCATAAAAAATATAAAGAAAGAGTGAACTAGAGGTGGTTGATGCTTGCAAATTATTTAGATGATCTTCCAAGGATTTCCTTCCATTTTCCCATTCACACTTAGCCTTTGCCAGCAACTTGTTGAGTTTTAAACTCTAATAGAAGTTCTCCTCCTTCTTCTAGAGTAGCAAGTACCTGATTCATTTTCTTTGATTTATCACAACTAACAAGAGATTTTGAAATAAGTACAAGTTTGGGATTGACCAAATCCCTTACCTCTCCAAACTGTCAAATGATATGTTCTCTCTACACTTGCAATTGGAAGAACTTCTTGTGTATATATTATATTGTATTCCTTGTTACTCTAGTGAGGTCAACAGTCAGGTCATATGCACTAGAGGAAACCTTAATCTAAGACTCAATAGAGTCCATCTCCTTCCTTATGTTTTGTAACACACTTTTGCATCCTTCAACAATTCAAAGAACTTCTTATGTGCAATAGCACATTTCTCAAAAATTTCCAACATTCTTTTGTCATTAATCCTTTTCTCAACTTATTTCTTAGCTTCTTTCTGTAATCTAGATGTATAAGTCTTAAATGAATCAATTAACAATTTGAATTTTTTCATACCAGATAGTGTAGTGTCAATATTTGATCTAGGTATGATCTCATAAAATACCTTAACTACTTCATCCATTAATTCTCTACTCATTTAATGTGATTCAATGATTTCCTTCCTTGTAGATGCATGGAACATGTCTCCCAGTTGAGCTTGTGGATGGGAGATATCTTCTCCATATAAACGTTCCCTTGATACATTGGCAATTGAACTAATTGTAAGGGAACCACTAGTTGAAAACCAAGCTATATTCTCAATAAATTTTAGAGAATCTTTGAAGGAGCTAGAAGATTCACTAGAAGCCTTAGTAACTTCCACACCCTTTTCCTAGTCCTCTGGAATACCAAAGTCATCTAGTTTGTCTTTTTTTGCATCTTCAAATGCATCCTTTTCCATGTTTGTTGGATGTTGTGGTTGTGTTGCTGATATATGATTTTCATTGATGTCAACACTATTGGAATCAATGTCTTAGAGGTTGTATATGTTGAGGATATTGAGAAAATTGTAATGAAATAAGTTACAAGTTGTCAGTGGTGAAGTGAAGTTCAGTCGGTTGGTTAGCTCAGTACTTTAATGATTAGTGGTTGTGGATTAAAGGGTTTCTTGTCGAGTATATCTAGTTTACCCACATTAATTTTCAAAGATTCACATGAAGATTTGATCGAGTTATGAGCAGTTGTGTTTGGATAGTCATTATGTTGCTTCAATTGGTGTTCCTAAATGAAGATGATGTGATTCTAGTAAGTTTGGTTGTTGTGGATGCTTCTCTATTGATTCATGATGTTTGTGTATGTTTCCAAATTATGCTCTATCTGTGTTGCACGTCTGCATTGATCGTTGTGCTTGTGATTAGAGATTTTCTCTTGTGTGTTCATGTTTTTCATGTTCGTGGCCGATAGGGTGTTGTAGCATGTTGTGGATCTTTGAGGAATAACTATTTGAAGTGTTTTCATTTTTGAGATTTTATTTTGGGTCTTCACTATGTTGTGGCCAACCTTGGTTGATTCGCATTAATAATATTTATTTTTTTGGGCCGATATTTTTTATTCATTTTATTATTATGTTAAGGCCAACATGTAGTGATGTAATTTATTATTGTGGATATATATGAGTGATTGTTTATTCCATTTGAAGGTGTGTAGGAGGTGCTTGTGTATGATATGTGTGAATAATATCCTAATCATTCAAAGGTAGAAGCAAAGTGTGAAGAAGAGTGAGCAGAGTGTGAAGAAGTGTTCATGTGCTTAATCGAAACTGTAATCAGGCATTAACATATGCTATTTTCTCAGTTCAATTTTTTGGATGTAATCCAAATATTTTTGTAATACAATGAGTCTTCCTTTTGTAATTGAGTAGTGAGCTCTAGGCAATGCGAATGCATGTGCATTCCCCATATTATTCTTTATACTTTTAATAGGGTATAATCTTGTGGGCTAACCTCCACTGTGGTTTTTCCCCTAATAGGGTTTCCACATAAGAATATCTTGGTGTTATGTGTGTTTCTAATGTGTTGTTGATTTATTCTTTCATGGTTATTGATCAGATTTGAGAATAAGGTTAATAAGTTTCATAATTTTAAATTTTAGGGACAACTGATTCACCCCCCTCTCTTAGTTGTATGCCCTTGTGTTGCCAACAATGTCTTCATCTTCCTCTTTATCGCCTTCTTCTTTCTCCTCATCAACCTTCACTTCATCTTTCTTTTCTCGCTCTCCTTCTACTTCCACATCTATATTTTCATTCTTGTTTTCATCGTCTACACTATTTTTTTTGTTTACCGGAGGAGTTACTTCACCTTATATTGGAGAAGAAGTGAAGATGTTTTACTATGCAATGTCTTATTTGATCATTGCATCCTTATCATCTCCTTTTATCATTTCCTCCACTTCCAAAGGAGTGTTTTCTATTGTAGCTTCATCATTAGTATCATACTCATGTTGAGTATCATTTGTCTACACTTCTACATTTTTTTCGAGAGCATTAATTTCAGCATTTCATCTCTTCTTGAACCACTAGAAGAAAACCTAGCTTTTGTACAATTTCCTCTACTTCATCATTGCCTTCCATTATGATTCTCTCCATATTATCTGTCTTTTCCCATAAGGTTAGTAACCCTTTGTTTATTCCTTGGCTACTTGCTAAACACAATAGCCAATGTGGCTCTATCATCTTTAGAAAGTGGAGCACCAATTCTTTCCAAGGCTTCATCTTTTAGCCTTTCATGCTCTTTTATTGCTTCTTTTCTTCTCTTCAACAAAATGTTCCATAAATCATTAGGAATATCCTTCTTGATATTTTGCATTTCAACTTCAAGTACAACAATGTACTTAATTATGGCTTCAATGATGGTAGCCCTCTCTACCTCATATGCATCCTTATACAAAGATGCAAACTCTACTAATATTTCATTTTATAAAATGATATTAAATAGTACCTCTAACTTCATGGGGGAATAAGGCCTTACCAGTTTCTTTTTCTCATTATCTTTTCCTTTACTCAGAGTCTTCTTTCCTTCTGCATTCTTTTTCTTCTCTATAGAAGCCTTCTTAGCTTCCTTCTTTTTTTCTCTTATGTGAATTTTGAATTGGTTCTTTCTCTTTCTCTATCTCCTCTTCACTCTATGTATCAATTATGTCAAATCTTCTCCTTTTGGTGCTAGCTTCACCTTGTGAAGCATCACTCCTTCTCTAGACCACTGGGGGTACATCTTCTTCCAATTCCTCTTCTTCATCAGTAACATTGATGCCAACACACTTCTCTCTTGTTTCTTTTTATTTCACCCTTCTCTTTGTAGGGGCAACATGATTTGCAACAATGATGGTCTTCTTCTATGCCCTTGTAGCATGTGCAATTGGAGGGGATTTCTCCCTTACCGCAAGACTTTTAGCTGTCTTCCTTTTCACTCCAATAGAAGGTAAAGCCTCGAAGGACTTTTGAATAAATGGTGGTGGGGTAGTTGTTCTACCAAATCCCCTTGCACTCCCAGATGCTTCTCCAACACTGATATCTTCTCTATCTCTTTGTCTTACATACTACACTTTTTTCTATGGAAAGACCCATTAATTTTACATATGCATCAACCATAGCATCAAAATTCTTCCTTATGATAGGTTCTTTTTGCTCCAAGTGTACTTCCATGGAATTTTCTTCAAAATTCCCATATCTTGGTTGTGTGGTATCCTTAGGGATCTTCAGCAAAATATCAGCATAACCTATTATCTCTTGTTCGCTGATCTCATATCCCAATGTAGGGATGCATATATTCCTTCGTTCAACTACTTCCATCATACATTCATCTGAAGATACTAGAAAAGTGATATCATCTTTGTATTTTTCAACCATACTCCTTGGAATCCTCTATCTTTCATGTATTATTTTTTGGAATATTGCAAAGAAAGCAATAAGGGCATCATCCTTTGCTTAGGAATCTCCAAGGTTCCTCATACATGGTCTACAATTTGATGTGCAATAGGTCTTCCACTTATCCAATTTACCTTTCCAACTATGAGAAGCTCCTTCAAGAAATAGAAGAGTAAGCACATAACCAAGATGCCACTTTTAAACACGTATTTATTTTCCTTTGTCTGCTTCAAGTTCTCCATTAGGTGTTGCCTAAGTAACTCACAAAAGTCATAATCTGCACCATTTTCTACCATCTAATGTGCCACATTGACTGTGATGGAAAATATAGAATTATCTTTGTTTATGTAATAAATTTTATAACGAATGACCATTGCAACATATCTAACAACTAGGTTTCTAATGGGATTGACAACAAGAGCTATATTATCATACGTATCACTAGTTTTCTCCATAACCACTTCATTGTTGATGGATTTCAACATGGGAACCGATCCAATAGAGAATAGACTAGTGACCTCTCTTATCAATTCCTTTGTTATCTTGTGAGGCATATTAGTCTAGATGAATTGATCATGAATTCTACTCAAGGCCATTATAATCCACTTGATATCATAAAATAAATTGGGAAACTAATGCCATACATCTAGTTTCTTCTCAACTAGGTTTTTGTATTCCAGCTTTAAGGTGAAATCTTCTCTTGTTAACTCATTTTCATATATATCACTCATCTTAGTGGGAGAATTATCTTCCATTTTTCCATGAATGTAAGCCCTAATATCCTCAGTTGGTAGAACCCCATATGGAATATGTGAGAATCCACCTAATGGGTCATCATCAATGGATTTCGCAGGGTACCTCTTGAATTTTGGTTGTATTTTTTATGTAACCTCTATGACCCTTGGTGTAGCCATTTCAAACAAGATTTAAACTACTTTCAAACAAATATTTTTGAAAACTAGGGCACACAAGCATTCACATAAATGCCTTTTTACTTCATTTTTCAAATACTAGGGATTTTTTGATGGAATCTCTAAAACAAAGAAAGCAATAAGGGCATCATCCTTTGCTTAGGAATCTCCAAGGTTCCTCATACATGGTCTACAATTTGATGTGCAATAGGTCTTCCACTTATCCAATTTACCTTTCCAACTATGAGAAGCTCCTTCAAGAAATAGAAGAGTAAGCACATAACCAAGATGCCACTTTTAAACACGTATTTATTTTCCTTTGTCTGCTTCAAGTTCTCCATTAGGTGTTGCCTAAGTAACTCACAAAAGTCATAATCTGCACCATTTTCTACCATCTAATGTGCCACATTGACTGTGATGGAAAATATAGAATTATCTTTGTTTATGTAATAAATTTTATAACGAATGACCATTGCAACATATCTAACAACTAGGTTTCTAATGGGATTGACAACAAGAGCTATATTATCATACGTATCACTAGTTTTCTCCATAACCACTTCATTGTTGATGGATTTCAACATGGGAACCGATCCAATAGAGAATAGACTAGTGACCTCTCTTATCAATTCCTTTGTTATCTTGTGAGGCATATTAGTCTAGATGAATTGATCATGAATTCTACTCAAGGCCATTATAATCCACTTGATATCATAAAATAAATTGGGAAACTAATGCCATACATCTAGTTTCTTCTCAACTAGGTTTTTGTATTCCAGCTTTAAGGTGAAATCTTCTCTTGTTAACTCATTTTCATATATATCACTCATCTTAGTGGGAGAATTATCTTCCATTTTTCCATGAATGTAAGCCCTAATATCCTCAGTTGGTAGAACCCCATATGGAATATGTGAGAATCCACCTAATGGGTCATCATCAATGGATTTCGCAGGGTACCTCTTGAATTTTGGTTGTATTTTTTATGTAACCTCTATGACCCTTGGTGTAGCCATTTCAAACAAGATTTAAACTACTTTCAAACAAATATTTTTGAAAACTAGGGCACACAAGATTCACAAAATGCCTTTTTACTTCATTTTTCAAACTAGGGTTTTGATGCTCTAAAACTCAAATCGTCTTATGCACTTCAAATTCTCTTCTCGATGCTCTGATCCTCTTCAAATGCTTTTGTGAAATGAATTTTCCTTAGTAAATTTTCTTATAACCCTTCAATTTGACCTAATTCTACATTGAATGCTTCAGCACATAAAGTTGAAAACACTTTATATGTATGCACAATCAACTTCCGTTCAAAAACTTTTGCATCAACATATTTTCTTTTGTAATCTTCACCAATAGATCAAGAATGTTTATCTTCATCACATATCTTCATGTTGTGGCATTGAGACCTCTTTTCTCATGGGGGATAAAAGATATCCATTAAAGCTCCCCCTAAGCCATAGCTCTTGGCTTAGTTTCTGGAGGAAACATCTACATTGGAGGATGGTACATATTCTCCCTTGTATTTTCTCTTCTTTCTTTCTCCAAATATTTTCCATTTCCTTCTTTACTTCAACCAAATCAACCTTTTTAACTAGTTCGTTCCTTTTTATCATATTATCCTTGTATTTTTGCTTCTACAAAATTTACTAATATGTCCAAGTTTACTACAATTGTGACATATGACATTCTTCTGAAGAGTATTCCTTCCATTCACTCTAGATCTACATTGATTAGCTTTGTGTCCAATTCCATAGCATGTATAATAGTAACCATTGAAATATTGAATCATTTGACTTTTGCACTCACTTACTTTATGACCAAATCTTTTACATGTAAAACATTGACCAGTAAAGGTTGGGACATTCTAATTCATTCTACTTCTAAATTTTATTGCCTTATGTCCAAATTTATTACAAGAATAACAAAAACCATTGAAAGATGGGTACCTTTGATCATTTGGTTGTTTGACTAGAGGTCTTCTAGCTTCATTTCTTTGATTCCAGATCTTTCCATTGTTCTTCTTGTCTTCAGTCTTCTTAGGTTCATTGATCTTCTCTTCTAAATTAGGTGTATGATCTTCTTTTGAGCTTTCAACCTTTTCAAATCCTAAGCCATCTTTGCTTTTAGAGACTTTATGTTCTGTAATCATCTCATCAAGCTTTGTAAGACTCAGCTTTCGCAGGGTAACTCTTGAATTTTGGTTGTGGTTTTTCTATAAACTCTATGACCCTTGGTATAGCCATTGTAAACTAGATTTAAACTACTTTAAAACAAAGTTTTTTGAAAACTAGGGTATGCAAGATTCACAAAATACCTTTTTACTGCATTCTTCGAACTAGGGTTTCAATGCTCTAAAACTCAAATTTCCTTATACACTTCAAATTCTCTTCTCGATGCTCTAATCCTCTTTGAATGATTTTGTGAAATGAATTTTCCTTAGTGAATTTTCTTATAACCCTTTGATTTGACCTTATTATGTATTGAATGCTTCAACACATAAAATTGGTAACACTTTATTTGTATGCAAAGTTAGCTTTTGAAGCTTCACAAACTCCCACATCAACATATTTTCTTCCACAATCTTCACCAATATATCAAGAATGTTGATCTTCATCACATATCTTCGTGTTGTGGCATCAACACCTCTTTCCCAGTGGGGGATAAAAGATATCCATTAAAGCTCCCCCTAAGCCATAGCTCTTGGCTTAGTTTCTGGAGGAAACATTTGCACCAGAGGATGGTACATATTATCCCTTATATTTTTTCTCTTCCTTCTTTCTCCAAATATTTTCCATTTCCTTCTTTACTTCAACTGGATCAACCTTTTTAACTAGTTCATTCATTTTTATCATATTATCCTTCCTTGTATTTCTGCTTCTACAAAATTTAATAATATGTCCAAGTTTACTACAATTGTGACATATTCCATTCTTTTGAATAGTATTCCTTCTATTCACTCTAGATCTACATTGATTAGCTTTGTGTCCAAATCCATAGCATGTATAACAGTAACCATTGAAAGATTGAATCATTTGACTTCTGCATTCACTTACTTTATGACCAAATCTTTTAAGTGTAAAACATTGACCAGTAAAGGATGGGACATTTTGATTCATTCCGCTTCTAAATTATATTCCCTTATGTCCAAATTTATTACAAGAATAGCAAAAACCATTGAAATATGGGTACCTTTGATCATTTGGTTGTTTGACCAGAGTTCTTCTAGCTTCATTTCTTTGATTCCAGATCTTTCCATTGCTCTTCTTGTCTTCAATATTCTTAGGTTCATTGATCTTCTCTTTTGAATTAGGTGTTTTATTTTCTTTTGAGCTTTCACCCTTTTCAAATCCTAAGCCATCTTTGCTTTTAGAGACTTTCTATCATGCAATCATCTCATCAAGTTTTGTAGCACTCGACCTTTGCAGGGTACCTCTTGAATTTTGGTTGTGGTTTTTTTGTAATCTCTATGACCCTTGGTGTAGCCATTGCAAACTAGATTTGAATTTCTTTCAAACAAATATTTCTAAAAATTGGTGCACTCAAGATTCACAAAATACCTTCTTACTTCATTCGTTGAACAAGGGTTTCAATGCTCTAAAACTCAAATTACCTTATGCACTTCAAATTCTCTTCTCGATGATCTGATCCTCTTTGAATGATTTTACGAAATGAATTTCTCTTAATGAATTTTCTTATAACCCTTTGATTTGACCTAATTCTACATTGAATGCTTCAACACATAAAGTTGGCAACACTTTATTTGTATGCACAATTAGCTTCCAAATGTTCACAAACTTCTACATCAACATATTTTCTTCCACAATCTTCACCAATAGATCAAGCATGTTGATCTTCATCACATATCTTTGTGTTGTGGCATCAATACCTCTTTTCTGGTGGGGAATAAAATATATCCATTAAAGCTTCCCCCTAAGCCATAGATCTTGGCTTAGTTTTTAGAGGAAACATTTGCATCAGAGGATGGTATAGATTCTCCCTTGTCTTTTGTCTATTCCTTCTTTATCCAAATCTTTTCCATTTCCTTCTTTATTTCAACTAGATCAACCTTTTTAATCGGTTCATTCTTTTTCAATGAATTATCCTTCCTTGTATTTTTGCTTCTGTAAAATTTAACAATATGTCCAAGTTTACTACAATTGTGACATATGACATTCTTCTAAACAATATTCCTTCCATTCACTCTAGATTTGCATTGATTAGCTTTGTTTCTAAATCCATAGCACGTGTAATAGTAACCATTGAAAGATTGAATCATTTGACTTTTTCATTCACTTGCTTTATGACAAAATATTTTGCATGTAAAACATTGACCAATAAAGGATGGGACATTTTGATTCATTTTGTTTCTACATTCCATTGCCTTATGTCCAAATTTATTGTAAGAATAGAAAAAATAATTAAAATATGGGTACTTTTGAGAATTTGATTGTTTGAATCGAGGCTTTCTAGCTTCATTTCTTTGATTCTGGATCTTTCCATTGTTCTTGTCTTCAATCTTCTTAGGTTTATTCATCTTCTCTTATGAATTAGGTGTCTAATCTGCTTTTTAGATTTACCTTTTTCAAATCCTGAGCCATCTTTGTTTTTAGAGACTATCTATCCTACAATCATCTCATCAAGCTTTGTAGCACTCATTTTGAATTTGTCTTCATGACTTCTTACTTTTTCCAAATTTTCTCTTAGGTTTATCACTTCTTGTTCAAGCCTTATACATTCATCAGATTATCTTTTCACCATTGCATTCAAGCAACCTTCAATTATTTTATTTTCTTCAACTTGCAATTTTAGTTCAGTGATGTTTTCATTTACTTGTTTCAACTATTAATTGACTTCCTTATGCCTTTCTCTAAAATTCTTGATTTTATCTCTCAATTTTTTGATACATTAATTTTCCTCTTTGAAATTTTACTTCAGATTTATGTTTTCACCTTTAGCTCTTTCTAGATCTTCAAGAGAAACTTTGAGTTCTCCATCTTTGTCAAGCATACAATCTTCTTCTATAAAATTAAAGGCAGGAATATCTTCCGAAGGAATAGGAAACTTTCTATCAAGTGTTCAATCTTCAAGACATTCCAAAAGTAGTTAAGCTCATTTCATGGAACCAAGTTTTGATACCAATTGTTGAACACCCAAAATACTTAGGGCAGGGGTGAATTAGTATTCTCTTAAACCATTCAAGAATCAAACACCAAATTATCAATGCATATTCAATTGCAATAAGGCAATAAATCATGAAATATTCAAAATATCACATAACAAATGAACACAAGGATTTTTACATAGAAAACTCAAAATGGGAAAAACCATGGTGAGGGTTAGCTCACAATATATTATAACTGGTTATATTATATTACGGAAATGCTCACTATAGGTGGACTCACTGTCCATAGAGAAAAAGATAGAAGAGATGGTGGCTCTCAACCTATTTTTGAACTATTATAATTGCATCTTATGTAAGCATGAATTACAGTTCCATTGAAGCACAATAACAATCCTTACCTGATTCTGATTCAACACTCTTCTTCTGATATTCAACTTAACATTTGCAACTTAACTCTGAACTTCTCTACTCAAATTCATATCACACACATCACATACTAAAATGACATACCCCAAAATATTGAAAATAGTTCAGCATATATGTCTGTATCAAGTATAACATCAATTAGGTAGGCCTAATTAGATGTAATACCCAAAATATAACTTGTTGAATCCAAAAATATTCATCCACACAACTCGCCATAATTTAAAACTCAAATATCTTAAGGTAGGACAGCATGGACCTATAATAGATCCCACATAAGATATAAATATATATTTATCCTTTGAATGCCATCAAATGTGTTAGATCGGCTCCAAATAAGACCTAAAAGCAAAAACCTTCATCTGTGTATCCACGTCTCGACACGTGGATTCCATCTACAATACATGCTCTAATGATATTTGGAAACTTATCTTCAACACCACAAGGCTAAATAATCATATGTGGAGAAGTGAAAATTCTCCCACACAAGCACACTGTACAGAAAATAACAGTAAACTGCCAAGTCGAATTTGTTACTCATATCTCTCAAACCTCTTGTCCAAACAAGATGAAATATTGAATTTAGGTATATCTAACATCTAGAAAAATGATGTTGGATTCATAGAGTGATATCTTCATTTATGGAGTGATGTGGACCCAAAAATTGATGCACTATTACATTGTATTGGAAAATTTGACACTTAGTCAAATTTCTATGTAACTAATCTTTTTGGACCAAACCAACTTTCACAACTGTCTTCCTTAACATCTCCAAAACCTATTAGAATAGATTACAATGATCCGCAAGAATGTTGACATCAATGAAAACACTATATCACGTTGTTATATACCTTCCATGCTCATGTTTCCAAGCAACGTCATCAATGACAAACTTCAACAATCTCTCCAAATTTCCAAAAATTAAAGCCCTACAAACCATGAATCTCTGCATAGTCATGTAGATCTGATTTATTCACAAGAATTAGATACCCCAAATCTTTGCATGAATTATATCCTTTAATTTTCTACAAAATGAATTACCATCAAATTTGTATGAATTGACCAACCTTGTGTTTTTGTATGTGATTCCTTGACACTCTATCAATTTTGGGGGCATTAATGGTGGCAGGTTGGACCAATATATAAGCAATTGTGGGTGTTATTTGAATCATTTTGCAGCTACAAAGAATGAAGTTAATTTTTTTTAGAGCTCACTCAATCCTAGGGTTTTCCTTCCTTGTGATCGTTGCGCCTACAACTCTCTTCATGTTGGATTTTGTGTGAATAACTGGTTGGGATCCATGGCCCACTCTAGCTATTTACCTAAGGCACTTAAACATTTAATAAAATAAACCCTAAGTGATTTGCATTTAAAAATTATAGTTAGAAATAGTTTGTAAACATGTCGGCCTCTTGGTGCATGAAATGAGTGTTTGGTTTTTTAAGATAAGATTTAAGCCATCCACAATAAGTTCCTTTGAACTTTGAAATTTCACATCATTTTTTCATGGTTGGTGAATTTGCGTGGACCCTCACCCTACCAAAGTTTTTAACTTGTGGGATTTTGGTGATTTCTCACCTTTTATCTTAACTCCCTCAAATTTTTGGATTGGACATTTTCCTCCCCATTTTATATTTTTTTGAGAAAATCAACGATGGTTGTTTTCCTACAAGGTTGAGTTGATATTAAAGCTCCAAAAAATCTGATCTTGATGAACTTTCCGCAAAACTTTGTTTGTAGAGATTTGGTGCATACATGACATGTGAGTATTTTTGCTAACATTATTCCTACGAGATTAAAGGGGTGAAATCTTTGCAAGAAGATAGGTCTAATATTTTTTTGTAAAAGAGATGATAATAAAGAGTGTTGTTTTTTTCATAAGATTTGGCAGGGTTATATTTTTGTAAGGTTTGTTGTTCTCAATTCTTCACAAAGATCACTATATGTTAAAATTCTACAATTTAGTGTTAAAATGTAATTTTCTTATATGAAATAAATTATAGATGTTTTAAAGGTTTATATGTAAGGAATGATCATTTTAATAGCATATTTTCTCTATTTATTTTAAATAAGTTTGTTTATGTTTTTCTTATGGAGAATTTAAATAGAGTATATTTAAGAACTATCAAATTTCTTATAGGGGATCTATTTTGCAAGTTTTATGAATAGAACAACAAAGATAAAGTTTGAGTTCAAAGGAGTTGATCCTTCCTCGAGGATTACATCTAGATAGCTTCTAGTTTGTGATACCAAATTAGGTCACTTGGACATTGAAGACTTCAAAGAATAAATTTATGGGATAAAAGTGTAGACACTAAAAATCATCCTATGACTACGATAAAATTTTCTTACTAAATTTTATCTAAACTAATTAAATATTATTTAATTAGAATAACCTCTTTCATCTAACCCTAATTTTTTTTTCTTCCTATCCTTATAACTAAATAATTTTAATTATTTAATTATTCTAAATTTCCTCTAAGAATCAATTAAAATTAATTTAATCCCTAATCTCTCCTATGATTAAATAAATATATGTATTTATTTAATTACTTACCTAATTTATTTTATAATTAAATAAATATGTTTATTTATTTAATTATTCACATGTGTTTGAAAATAAATAAATTTAATTAATTTATTTAAACTTTCCTTATTTCCTTCTCTACTTAACTTTCTCTTTCTTCTAGTTAACTCTTCCATTTTCCTATTTTCCTCTCCACTTCTTCTATTTTCTTCTCCACTTAACTCCTATCTTCCATTTTGGAAATGTACAATTTTCCCATGCACATCCTCTCCTTCAATCTCATTTGTCAATTTTCTACTGTAGATCCTGACCATCGATCGAGGTTGCATCCTCTATAAATGCAAACTTTCACATTCTTTCAAAAAAACCACAAACTTTGAAATCTCACAACCATTATCTTCATGAGCTTATCTCACTTGTGTACATATTTCTGAGAGAAACACCAACTTGAAGTGTGGATATTGAGAAGGATAATGGAGGTAAAATAACATTGATGTGAGAAGGTATAATTTTTGCTTAGCTCTTGTAATTCTTGCATCTATTTTTCTCATTATTTATTGGTAGATTAGGAATTGCTAGCTTAGATCTTATGGTTTTTCATGGTTTCCTTTAGTTGGTTTATTCTTTATTTTTTATTTTCTAATCTCACAATTGGTGAACCCGGCATGAATCACGTCCTTCATACTAATGAGTTCTATGAGAGATTATGAGTTTGTGTTAGTTGCAAGATCCTACAATGCTTCTGACTATTCTATTCATGACACATTTTTCTACAATGAAAAGTTTGACTATTTTGTTGTTATGTGTGTGTCTATAGTGACACATTTGATTGTTTTATCATGACGTGTTTGTCTATTCTATCATGATACATTTTTTTATAGTAACATGATTTTTTGGAGTGATGAGTTTGTCTATTCTACTATGATGCATTTGTCTATTTGGCCATAATGTATTTATCTGTAGCAATGCATTTTCTTGTTCTACTATGATGCTTCTATTTTGTAACGATGCATTTGACTAATCATCAACAAGGTAAATTTTTTAGGTTCCAATTATTGCACACATTCTAATTTAGATTAGACAGGGTTTTTTTGTATTACTAATTTATCTATGCAGTTATCTTGGTGAATGATTGGAGAAGATTTTGATTATGAAACTTGTTAATATACTTGTTGGAGGACATTGATAAAGACTTAACTATATACTACTAATATTTTTATTGTTGTAGGATGTTGAAAAAAGTTTTTAATCAGCAAAATTTAATATTTTTGTGATTTTTATTAGATATCTCACATTAATTTCTAAGGTTAACAAACACATTTTTTTTTGTTTTTTGCACTTGTACACTTGTGTTATCCTAGGTCGTTGCTGTGTATTCTCTCCCCTCACGCATTTTTGTAATATTGGGTGTATGAGAAATAAAAAATAGACTCTTTTTAGTTTTAATAGGAGGTCTGCCTAGGGATTTCATCACCCCAGGGTTTGACCTCAACCACATTTCTTAGCAGGATATATAAAGGAGGGAGAGAGAAAGTTGTACCTCAAAGAGTAGCCAACATCATTGAAGCAAAGTCACAAGACCCTTGGTCCATTGAGATTTTTTTGGTAAGGAGAGTGGGAGAGTGTCTCCCAATCTCAAGCTATTATAGATGTGCTCTCTATTCATGATTGTCCCCCACTAAGAACATTTATTTATTAGAAGCCTAGAATCCATTAGTTGTTAGTGTAGTTCAGGGTACAATATCATGCATAAAGCTACTCACCATGTACTCCCTTGAGTTGAGATAGGAATTCTTGGGTTTGGCTTATTTAGTCTCCCAAGGAAAGAGGAAAGGTGATCCTTTTGTCATATTGGGCTTGTGCCATTGGACCTCTAGCTAACCACTCTCGAAATAGGCATGTTTCATGTTGATCTTGGGGTATTAGTGCTTGTGAGATGATCCTACACTAAGCATACACACCTATTTGAATAATTAGGTTGTACATTTTTTTCAAGTGTCTATAATTTGTGCTATACCAGTGATTCCACTAGTCTTTTTGGACTTAAGCCTTTATTCCTTAAATTCAAGAGTCAACAACAATTCTATTTTTTGAGTGTATTCTAGCCTAAAATTAAAACACCCAACACAAAAAAACCATTTCAAACACTTGATTAACTTTATAACCTAACACAAAGACCCAAGACCTATCATATTGTCTTAGCATTATATTTTTCACATTCTCTTATTGCTTAGCTTAGAATCACATCCCTAGATTAAAAATTCATATTCAAGTATTCATAACAAACGTCTTAGCATTTAAAATTCATTAAACCAATTGATCTTGATCGGACCTTAGTTATCCCTATATTGTCTTGATCTCATATCCTTTCATCATCCTATCAACAGTCGGGCCTAAAACTCATCAGTCTAGTTTAGGTTATACACTTATCAACCATCATCCTTATCAGTATCCTTTAGAGTTATAGACATTTATTATGATCACTTTGTTCTATCATCATTTGTAAACATCCATAAAACAAAAAAAATCCAAAAAAAATATAGCATAATTTTATATTTCATTTCCAAGAATCCTTTAAAACCAAAAAAACCAAAAACCTAGCATAATTCATACTTATTTTAAATCCTTTAAAATGAAACATCCAAAAAAATCACATCCTTTAGCCTAAGTTCATGCTTTCTTTTACCTACAAAAATCCAAAAATAATCTAAAAACAAAAAAAAACATCTTTTAGCATATCAGGTCTTGTATGGTTGAAACAAGGTCATAAAGCAAGAAAAAACAAATGGATCCTACAATTGACCCTAGATGTGACCTCACTGGCACAATGCAGCTTGGGACATCCTCAAGTTCACAACCAATTCCACAACCAGGATCTATACTACCTCCTTTTGATGACAAGTTTACTGTAATGTCCCTTTTTCTAAATTTTCTAAATATAGTAAGTCAACAATCCCAAAATAGCAAATTAGGATCAATTGACAGTTTGGGAAATAATAATAAATTTGGTGAATTAATTAAGATAATTTGGGAGGTTAATCATCAAAGTTTTATGACATATTTAATTGAGCCAAGTTGGGTGTGGCTTTTTGGAAAAAGGAAAATGGGATTTTTATTGGCTTATGAAGTGTAGGAAATGGAAATATTTTATTATTTCCCTTGAGTGCACTTGATTTTTGCTTTTACACTTGGTACCAGAGGTCACAACACTACATGAAAAAGAGAATTTATCTTTGGTTTTGATTTTTGAGTCCCAAACTTGGAAATTGAATGTTTCTTAATAAAACATGAATTTGGGATTCATTTTGGATCATTCTTGTTACAGATTATGGTTGAGTGTTTGCTCTTCTTCAAAGGCTGGTAAATCGATGAAGAAAATATTTATGAGTTTGTTAAATCAAGGGGATTGAGGCTCAAAGACAACGGTTCTGAGGGTCTCCAGGTGCAATTTCATCACGAGATTTCCATTGTGTCGAATGCCCTTCAGTTGGGTAATTTATTTTCAGATTATTTGTTGGGTTTTTTCTAGTTTGAGTGTGTTTTGGATTTTATTTTGGGTAGCTATTGTATGCAAAAAATATATTTTTATTTGACGCATTTATCTCATGTATTTTTCTACCCAAATCAATGGTTATTTAGTTTAGTGTATTTTGGTGCTTATTTTAGTATACTTGATTTGTAGGATTTTGCTAGTGTAGAAGTGAGTTGTGGTTTCAGGTTTTGGTTGGGATGTAGGTTGCCAAAAATATATTTGTATGTATTTTTCTCCAAATTATATATTGCTTCTCATATCAATATATTTCAGTTTAGTGTGTGGAGAGAGTTTGATAGCAGTTTGGTGCTTGTTTGGGTTTCCAATTTCAAGATTTTCCATTGTAACTTGTTGCAGTTGTAGCATTGTTGTTATGTGATTTTTGCAACAGAAATATGATGTAATTTCCATGATATTTTCAGTAATACAACATCATATCATAGTTTCACACTTTCTTGATTCATATTTGCATGTTTTGGTGAAGTTTAATTCATACCCGATTTCACTGTTTGATGTAAATTGCAAATCTAAGTGAGATAATGTTTTGTTGCAAATATGATATAATTTCTAGCAAAGGATATTTATTTGCAGATATGATTGAATTTCTAGAAAGGGATACTACATTCATATTGACTTATGTTGAACAATATTTTGTTGCAAGAATGAAGAAAGCAATGAAGGTGTTGTCATTGATGTCAACTAGTCAACTGGTTATCTACTAGTTGCTATTGGTTGTATACGTCGAGGATATTGAGAAAATTGTATTAAAGAAATTTTACAGGTATTCATTTGTTGCTTCGAATAATGATCTATTATTTTCCCTTATGTTCATGTGGTTCAGATATGTTGGTCATAGTTGTTGAAAGTTGCTATATCCATATTTTTGGTTGTTGGTTTGTTGTGAAGTTCAAATTATGTTCACTAATTGTGAACTATGTTTCTCTATGTTCTGGTTGAGGTCCGGCAGAAATGTTGCTAGTGCAGATTTCTCTTTGATGGAGTATTTTGACTTGTGGTTCTAGATTTAAGATGTTTTGATTGCATTGAAGATATTTTTGGTTTCTAGAAGTATTGACTTAATTGTTTTATATGTTTTACACTGGTTTGGTTAACCTTGTGTTAAGAACTATCTTCAAAGTTGATAAAGCATGTTAGATCTATTTTGGGTCTTGATGAAGTGTGTGTTTTGAGTCACCCTCATTCTAATTCCACCCTAGGATTTTTTGGTGCCGACCTAATTTGAACTTGAAATTGGATGACCGACTTTGGATCTTTTACAAAGTTGGAGATAGTATAAATACAAGATGAGCTAGCAATGAAAAACATACAAGAGCAAGAAGGAAGATAAGTGAAAGAATAGATGCGACATTGATGCTATTCAAAAAGGTTTGTGAGTTGTGTGTGGAAAATCAGTGTGAAGCTTAATGTTGAGTTTTTGGATGTAGTGAGAAGAAGGCAAACTCTATTATTCATGCAAGTTGATCAAGTAACTATGGTGGAATCCTTTGTTGCATTGCGATTGTAGTCTATAAAAATTCCTCATTGTCTTATTTTTATCTCTGTGGTAGTGATCCCTCTAGGTTGTAGCCCTATTGGACAGTGAGTCCTTGTTCTAGATAGTGAGTCCTTATTTCAGGCAGTGAGCCTTATCTCAAGAAGTGAGCCTTGTTTCAGGCAATGAGGTTTTTGTAATCAGTTTTGATATTCTCTATAGTGTGAGTTAATCCTCACCATGGTTTTTCCCTCATTGGGTTTTCCACGTAAATTTGGTGTTACTATGTTTATGTGTTGGATTTGAGTTTCTACATTGGCATTTGATGATTAATCATTTAAGAAATTTTAAGTATTAGTTCTGATGATTGAATTAAAGGTTAAAATTTGTGATAACTGATTCACCCCCCTCTCAGATGTCCTATTCAACAATTGGTATTAGAGCTTGGTTCCTTGGTGAAGAGCTTAATGGCTTGAGGAAGATTTGGGATGGCTAGCAAGATGGTCTTTGATTATCTAATATTTGATGGAACTAATTATGGTATCTAGAAAGTATTGATGGAAGAATATCTGGAGTATTGTGGATATGATGTGGATAAAGCTTACAAGAATGCTTACACCCCTCCTACTAATGGTCTGAGTACACCTAAAGAGATCAAAGCACATAAGCAAAAAGTAAATTGAAGTTCATCTTGAACAATAGTCTGGTACATTCCGAGTTGATTAAGGTTCAAAATTTGAAGATAACTAAGGAATTATGGGATGCTTTAGAAAGAGCACATGATGATGATGAAAGAGTTAGAGGAAAAATTGCAAAATTTTGAAACATAGTTTGATCTTATACATATGTCCAAAGATGAAAATGTTAAAGCTTATGTACAAAGATTGAATGAGGTATTGGCTCGAATGTGATCACTTGGCATTGTTATAGATGAAGCCAGGATTGTAAGGAAGATTCTCAGAACTCTTCCTGATGCTTCTAGTGAGAAGGTGAGTACTATTGAGCAGACTATATATTATAAGACTTGTACTAAAGATCTACTGTTAGAATTTTTGACATTTTATGAGATGAGGAAGTTGAGTCTAAGAAGTAGAGGCAAATCAAATACTACCTTTAAAGCTACAAACGCTGAAGATCTAGATGAAGAGAACTTTGATGAAATAGAGGCTAACTTTTTGAGAACAATGAGAAAAGTTTCTAGTAAGTATGAAGGTAAGCTACTCTTTAAATGCTTTAGTTTTGGAGAAATAGGTCATTATGCTGCAAAATGTCTGGAAAGAGCTGAAAGAAATAAACAAAGATATGAGAAAGAAAAGAAAGGAAAGAAGATTAACAAAGCTTACTATGTGAATGAGAATGCTAGTATTTCTAATGAAGATTCAAAATATGAATATCTAGACGACAATGAATGCTTTTTATTGACGATTAAGGATGAACCTACTTCTACTAATTTAGAAAAATAGGTAAAGGAAAGCCCTCCAGAGAAGGAGAAGGAGAAAAAAGAAGGTACAATTATCTCTGCCCTACATGCTTAACAAGAAAAGAATTTTTGGGTAGTTGACAGTGGTTGTTCACATCACATGACTAGTGATAAGAGTAATTTTGTTAAAATTGAGAAATATGATGGAGGCTTGGTTATGTTTGGAGATGATACTAGTGCTAAAATATGTGGGATAGGTTATGTAAGTTTTGATGTCAAGCATCATACTAATGATGTTTACTATGTTAAGGGTTTAAGGAATAATTTTTTGAGTGTTGGTTAGATGTGCAAAAATGGATGTGATCTTATGTTTAAGGATGAGAAATGTGAGATCTGGAAAGGATCTAGAACATTGATTGCTACAGGAAAGAAATCTGAAGGGAATATCTATCAACTTAAGGGTGTTGATGGAAAATGCTTTATGACTTAGATAAATGATAGTTGGTTATGGCATAGGAGAAAGTGTCACATGAATTTTGATAACTTGGAAAGGATTAGTGTTATTTAGGCCATGAGAGATTTACCAAGAATTACAAAGCCTGTTAATGCTATTTGCAAGAATTGTTAGTTTGGGAAGAAAGCAAGAAATCATTATAGATCAAAGGAACAATCTACTACCAAACTACTAGATTTAGTTCATACAGATATCTATGGTCCTATGAGAGTGAGAAGTCTACTTGGTGAAAGGTAATTTATGCTTTTAATTGATGGTTATTCTAGATATATAGGGGTTACATTTCTTAGAGAGAAATAAAATGCATTAGATATATTCAAGGCATTCAAAGCAATGGTTGAAAATGAAGTGAATTTGAAGATAAAATGTCTAATATATAACATTGGTGGAGAATTCACCTCCCATTAGTTTAATATGTTTTTTGAAGTGCATGGAGTAAAGAGACAGTTATCTGCTCCAAGAACTCCTCAACATAATGGAGTTGATGAAAGGAAAAATAGAACAATTCAAGAGGCTACTAGATCAATGATTACTGAAGCTGGTTTATCAGAAGTTTACTGGAAAGAAGCTATTCATATTGTTGTTTATGTGTCCAATCAAGTTCAAGTAAGAGAAAATAGTACAAAGACTCCAGGTATGAGCTATGGCACAAAATAATTCCTACAATTAAATGTTTCAAGGTATTTGGAAGCAAATACTATATCAGAAGAGATGAGGAAACTTTGGGTAAGTTTGATGCAAGAAGTGATGAAAGCATATTTCTTGGATAAACCACTAAAAGCAAGGCATACAGATGCTTCAATAAAAGGCTAAGAAATATTGTAGAGAGCTTGAATGTGAAGGTTGATGAGATAATGAAGAATTCTATTGATATTGATGGATGTGTCTAATGAACATGATTGTGCAAGAATAGAAGAAATTATGGAAGAACAAGATAAAGATGAGCAAAAGAAGCAGGATGAATAGGATGAAAGAGAAGAAGATGCTCTGGTGATGTCCCCTAGGACACTGAAATATGTATAGAGGAATCATTGAGAAGATTAGATTATTGGAGACAAGACAAAAGGCATGTTAACCAAAAGAAAAGCTACTACTGAAGTAAATTTATGTTTATTCTCTAAGATTGAGTCAAAGATAGTAAGTGAAGCATGTAAAGATGAAAATTGGAAGGAAGCAATGAAAGAAATTTTGCAAATTGAGAAGAATCAGACTTGGGAATTGGTCCCAAGACCAGTAGATAAAAATATCATTGGATCAAAATGGGTATTCAGAAATAAGCTGAATGAGAATGGAGAAGTTTTCAAAAACAAAGTGAGGCTTGTGTATAAAGGCTACTCACAAGTGGAAGGTATAGATTTTTAGGAAACGTTTTCCCTAGTAGCAAGAATGGAAGCTATAAGGATGTTCTTGGCATTAGCTACTCATAAAGATTTCAAAGTCTATCAAATGTATGTCAAGTTAGCATTTCTCAATGGTGAGCTGGAAGAAGAATTTTTCATAGAACAAGTGGAAGGATTTTAGTTAGCAGATCAATCGGATATGGTGTGCAGATTAAAGAAAGCTTTATATTGATTGAAGCAAGCTCTTAGAGCTTGGTATGCAAGGTTAGATAGGTATTTGATTCAACAAGGATTTAACAAAGGTATGACAGATAGTAATTTGTACTTTAAGATTGAAAATGACAAAATCTTGATTATAGTTGTATATGTTGATGACATTATCTTTGGAGGAAATGAAAAGATGTGCAAGATGTTTGTGGAAGAAAAAAAAAAATAATTTGAAATGTCTATGTTTGGGGAGATGAATTTCTTTCTTGGGCTATAGATTAATCAAACAGATAAAGGAATTTTCATTTCACAGTCTAAGTATGTGAGAGAGATGTCGAAGAAGTTTGGGATGGATGGTTCCAAACTAGTATGTACTCCTATTGTGACTAATTGTAAATTGGGTAAAGATGTTGATTCACATAAGGATGATTAGAGAAAATATAGATATATGATTGGTGGATTATTGTATTTGACTACTACTAGACTAGATATTATGCATGCGATTTGTCTTATGGCTAGATTTCAAGAAGATCCGAAGGAAACACATGTTGTTGCAGTTAAAAGAATATTTAGATATTTGAATGGCACTCTAGATTATGGATTGTGGTATCCTAAAGATACTGACTTTACACTTAGTGCCTATATAGATGCAAATTGGGTTGGATGTGTAGATGATAGAAAGAGTACAAGTGGTGGTGCATTCTTACTTAGATGCAAATTGGTGGCATGGTTGAGTAAGAAGCAAGATTCAATCTCTTTGTCTACTATTGAAGCTGAGTATATTGTTATTGCATCTTGTTGTACACAAGTTCTATGGATGAAACAAACATTGAAAGATATCATAGTGCTATATGATGATCCTATTTCTATCTTTTTTGATAATACAAGTGCAATTAACATTTCAAATAATCTTATGATGCACTCGAGGATGAAGCATATATCTATTAAATATCATTTCTTGAGAGAGAAGGTCATGGAGAATGAAGTCAAGCTTGAGTATGTTCTGACAAAGGATCAAATCATTGATATATTTACAAAGGCTCTTCCTAAAGATACTTTTGAGTATCTTTGGGAGAAGTTAGGGGTTATGTCCCCTCCTTTCATAATCTAAGATGCATTTGGAGATGCGTCAGTCTAGTGGATTCATGGTTCTATCTTTTTGGACTGATGTTTTGGTGGGTACCTCTTAGGGGGAGTAGGTAGTTTCAGGTATTATCATTGTGAGTATTATGTTTTCATGTCAAAGGAAGATTCAATGAACATATATTTTTCCTTTTCCATTGATGTCAAAGAGGGAGATCAACTAGATGAAAAGGAGAGAAAGCTAATGAGGGAAAGCAAGTAATGAAGAAGATGGTCTCATGAGGGGGAGAAACAAAAACAAAAATCTTGAGAAGTATATTCAAAACCAGTATGGTGTCTTTGATGGTTTTTCACATCATGTGTTGCCATCAATGACAAAGGGGGAAATTTTTTCAAGAATGAAGAAAGGAATGAAGGTGTTGTCATTGATGTCAACTAGTCAACTAGTTATCTACTAGTTGTTGTTGGTTGTATATAGGTTGAGGATATTGAGAAAATTGTATTAAAGAAAGCTTACAGGTATTCAATTATTGCTCTGGGTAATGATCCAATATTTTCCCCTGTGTTTGTGTGGTTCATATATGTTGTTCATGGTTGTTGAAGGTTTCTATAGCCATATTTTTGGTTGTTGGTTCATTATGAAGTTCGAGTTGTGTTCACCAATTGTGAACTATGTTTCTTTTTGTTCTAGTTGACGTCTGGGAGAAATGTTGTTGGTCCAAATTTCTCTTTGATGAAGTCCTTTGACTTGCAATTCTAGAGTTAAGATGTTTTGATTTCATTGAAGATATTTTGGTTTCTAGAAGTATTGAGCTGAGTTGTTCTATGTGTTTTACATAGGTTTGGTCAACCTTGTGTTAAGCACTATCTTCAAAGTTGATGAAGTGTGTTGGATCTATTTTGGTTCCCAGTGAAGTGTGTGTTTGGGTCGCCCTCATTCTAATTCCACCCTAGGATGTTTTGGCGTTGACCTAATTTGAATTTGAAGTTGGACGACTGACTTTGGATTTTTTTGAAAGTTGGAGATAGTATAAATACAGGATGAGCGAGGAATAAAAACATACAAGAGCAAAGAAGGAAGTTAAGTAAAAGACTAGATGTGACATTGATGCTACTCAAAAAGTGTGTGTGAATCATGTGTGGAAAATTAGTGCAAATATTAATGTTGAGTTTCCAAATGTAATGAGCAGAAGGAAAACTCTATCATTCATGCAAGTTGATCAAGTAACTATGGTGGAATCCTTTGTTACATTGGGATTATAGTCTCTCTGTAATAAGTCCTCTTTATCTTCTTTTTATCTATGTTCTAGTGAGCCCTCTGGGTTATAGCCCTGTTGGATAGTGAGTCCTTGTCCCAGATAGTAAGTCCTTATTTCAGGTAGTGAGCCTTGTTTCAGGTAGTGAGACTTTTGTAATCGGTTTTGATATTCTCTATAGTGTGAGTTAATCCTCACCATGGTTTTTCCCTCATTATTTTTTCCACATAAATCTGGTGTTATTGTGTTTATGTGTTGGATTTGACTTTCTTCATTGGCATTTGATGATTAATCATTTAAGCAGTTTTAAGTATTAGTTTCGGTGATTGAATTAAAGGTTAAAATTTATGACAATTGATTCACCCCCCCTCTTAGTTGTCCTATTCAATAGATTTAACCCAAGAAGAAATTGAAAATGTTTCACAAGATCCCCAAATGTTGAAATTAATGGATGCACTCTTGTTTGTAGATCCTAATAGATACTTATCACTTGCACAAAATGGGCTCAGATTCGTGTGGATTTTGAAATTTCTACTATGATAGAACCAAAAATTAATGTGGCATCCCAAAACCAAGATTCCATTAATCTCATACCCCCATTAAACAATCTTACTTCACAATGATTAAGCACTAGTATGCCACTTGGAAGGACATCCCATAATGTAACAAGTTTGAACATACATACACACCCACCATTTGTACTACATTTCACAAACCCACTTTGCAACAAGTAATTGTATCCCCAAACAACAACACTATCAAGTAATACAACATCGGTGACAAGTAGTATCACAAACCAAAATCAACCCATCCAAAATAAAAAACCAAACATTTCACTTCATGTGCCATGGGTAAACATGAACAACACTTCACAATGCATAAACACAAATTTGATCACACCTCTAAACACATCATCTCCATAAAATACTACAACAATTAAGAAAAACACAAACACATATATACCCATGACCCAAAATCAAACATTCACCATATCAAAACAAAACTTGAACCAATGCCCATCACAACAACACAATGCATCTTCCATAAATAGGTAATTTTGTTAACACAAGTCACCACCTAATCCAAACCTGACAATCACATCCCAATTTAACCAAACCATGCAACCTATTCCACAACATCATTACTCAAATGTATTTAACCAAAACATCTTGACCAAACACCAGAACATCAAAACATAAACCCAACCTTAGATCTTATGCAAAATCAAACCTATAACATCTAAAAAAAAAAAACTCTCCTATAACACCATTTCCAATAGAGATATTATCTAAACAATTGCAAAGCTTCCAACAACATATCAAAAATATATAGGTTAGTGGACTTAAAAAGATGCACACCATGGAGGAAATATGTCCTTACCCCTTTGATATAAGTAATGCATGCCACCTTTCCCCCAAAACTTTGAAATACCTAAATTTGACAAATATGTTAAATAGTTTGGATAACTGAGAGGGGGGTGAATCAATTATCATCAAAAAAATTTATTCACTTTAATTTATCTAGAGAAAACTTAAATCAAATAGATATTAATGAGTATGAAAGCACACAACAACACCATGCACAAAGAACACCAGAATTTGCATGGAAACCCAAGAAGGGAAAAACCACAAAAAATGCTAATTCTCAATTATAAAACATCGGTTAAGGTAATTTTTACAAGGGATCACTGCCAAGTTGCTCACTGCAAGGTGGCTCACTACCCAACTATTATATCCAAAGATACAAAAAGGCTCAGTTCCAAAAGAGAAAGGCTCACTGCCAATAGAAGAATGATGAAAGGAAATCCACCACTAAAAGAACTATCACCAACAACACCGGATAGAATCTAACTATCTACTACCTACAGTCATACACTTTCGCACACTTCCCAAGGTATGGATATTTATATTTTCATTCATCATACTTGCTTGTATCAAACAAAAACATCTTATACTTATACCATTCCAAGCCTTCATAATCTCTCAAGTTAGCCAAACACAATTTCATAATTCCTAAGTCAACCAAGCACAATTTGAAATAGGTCACCACAAAAACATTCCTATGGTGGAGAGGAATGAAACATGGACCAAACATAGCCTCCTCACTCAAATCAACATGCTACATGATATCCAAAACCAAAGAGTAAGATATACATGTTACAATGCAAACCATGTGTCAAAGCATGCTAACCAACTTCCAGATCGGTCTAAACCCAAAATAATGTATCTTATTGTGTTACAATAGGAATGGTACCAGGACAGATACAACCAAAAAATAGATCTTTACAACACAATATCCGAAACTAGGCCAAATCCAGATCACCAAGGCACAAAAATAGAACTTCGGTCAAACAACCAAGATATGTTGGTATCAATTACAACCATTAATGACAACAAGCAATCAACATCATCTCAACACATTCCAATAAAATATAAGGAGAAAATAGATCTTATAGAGCATATCAAGGAGTATTACATAACTTGTCTAGATCTCACTTACAATAATACATACCCGATGCACCTTTTTCCATGTAGTCTTGGAGGATAGGCTATGGAATGGTTCATTCATTTAACTCTTGGTTCAAGGACTTGGAATGAACTAGCTGAGAAATTCATTGCACATTTCTCCTATAACATTGAGCATGAGGTATCTATAATAAACCTATGTAACACCAAGAAGATATAGGGAGAATATTTTTCTTCATTCTTACAAAGATGGAGAAATCTTGTAAGGAAATTTAATTTCCTTGCCATATACCAGAAAAATAATTAGTTCATTTTTTTGTGGAAAACATTAATTCAAAACTAATGTTTCATCTCCAAGTCTAGTGTTCAAAAAAAAATTAGGAATTCATTGAGAAGTATATCTCTATTGATAAATCCCTTATTGCAAAAGGAATTTTAAGTTTTTTCAAAGAGACTAACAATAATCCAAGCACATAAAGTGATGAAATAAAATTCTGGTCATAAAACAAAAATGTAAAAAATAATGGCATTGTAGATGTAAAAGTGGTAAAAAAATCTCATCCTGCTATTAGTATCAAGGGACCTCCAAAATTGAGGATGCAAACATCAAATAACAACCCATCACAAAGTCATGAACAATCAATGAACGTATTTTAGAATAACACACAACATGATCCTTCAAGGATTAAAAATAATCCAAGATAAAAATATATGCACCTACGGGAACCAATTGAATCTATTTTGAAGAAGCTCATACAATAAAACATTATTCAACTTTCATAAGTAAGAAATCATGAACTCAGACCCTTCAAACCAACCTGGTGGAATGAGAATGACTTTTGTGAATACCATAGGACAAAGGGGCATAAAAATTATGCATGCTTCAAACTCAAGAACATCATCTAAGACCTCATAGATCAAGGAGATGTAGTGATTGATAATCCACTTGGATCCTCTAACACTGATCATACTATATTTAAAGATCCCTTTCAAAACCATGGACAAGAGAAATCCTCCAATTCAAGGACTAATACCAAAGATAATACCAATTATACCAATGCCACCTATGAGTATACAATTAGCCATATCCAACAAGATGATAATAATGTCTCAACCATAACCATCAAGAGTAAGAATCCTAAATGTGCAGTTACCACATGTAGATCTAAAGTGACTCTACAAGGGGCCACTTACAAATCTCAACTAAAATAATAATATAACCTTTTGGATCACTTAGGAAAGAAACCTACATGGATATCCATTCTCGATCTACTATGTATATCCCCTGCACATAAGGCTATCTTAGATAAATCTCTATAGGATTCCTTGGTTCCTACTAATCTAAATATCAACTAGTTCCAGACCATGGTAGGATATCTTTCCATGACCCACCATGTCACAATCATGGATCATAATGTCCCTTCACACAAGCCTCACCATAATGATGCCCTCCACCTCAAATTCTTTATCAATAAACACAAAACTTGACAAGTTTTCGTAGATGACGGAGTAGGCCAAAATATTTGTACCTTAAAGTTGGTCACCAAATTTTTATTCTCTAAATCATGAATTGATGCATCAAAAAACATTATCATAAGAGCCTATGATGATGCAAAATTATCTTCTAAAGGTATTATCACCCTTCCTATTAGAGTTGGTCTAGCAATTGAAAATACATTGTGTCAAGTCTTGGACTTAGACCTTCCATATAACCTTCTCCTTGATCATCCGTGGATTCATGTCATGAAGATTGATCCCTCCACATACCATGAATGTTTAAAATTCCCTTACAATGGAGCTGAAATCACTATACCAGGTGAACCTAATCCTTTCCAATACTATAGTAATTTGAAATGGAATCTTGAATATCAAGTACTTATCAATAGAGAAAATGCATCATCCAATTCATTCCATTACATGTTTATCCTAAATCACTATCCAAATCTTCCCTTCTATCCATCTCTTTTCCCAATAACAAAGTCTAGGTTCAAGACAAAGGATGTAGTGAATACAGCGTGACAAACTTATTTTGCATTAGTAGTTTCCTGCTTCACCAAAATATTATGGCAAGCCACATCCTATACAAAAGAACCTTGAATTCATCATTTAATATTAGCTTCCCACTACTTTCACTAAATGGGGTGAACTAGACAAAGAATCTATAGACAAGGACATCTCTACCTAGCTTTATAAATATGAGGAAGATGAAAAACTTGTTCAATTGATAATTAAACAATATGGTAAAGGCTTCATAGTCATGAAACATAAAGTTTATGATGGCCATAGTGACCTAGGATTACAAAATCAAGGAATCACAAAACTTATCCACCTTAAAATCCAACCAAAGAACAAAGGGCTTATTGAGATTAGATGCTCCTAGTAATAAGTTTATTTTGGCTAAAGATGCTAATTTTTCTTACGATGTTGAGACTTCTAGAGATGGTACTTAGATTGACCCTAGTAAGAAAGAAATGAAACCATGGACCTTTTGAGAACAAATCCATTGATGATCATTCCTAGATGGAAACCTTTTAGGACCCTGAAGATTCCCTAGTCCTTACCTTATCTACCATATCTATAACCTTTGCAAATATCGATGATAAATTACCCTTAGTCTAGCCACAACTTATAGATTGGGATCAACAAGGAACATCGAGCTTGGATACCTTTGAAAATAATGAAGCTATAGCTAAGTTTATGGAACTTTAAGAGGGTATACCCCTGGGTGATCATAAAGTTGGATTTACTATAGACCTTAACACTATTACTTTCTTTGGTGAGTCTACTACACCTTCCAGTCACGAAAGTGGAAAAATAAAAAAGAATAGGTCTCTTGGTGAAAATCAAATGGTTCCTTTAGACCAAGAAAAAGTAAAAATAAAGGTTGTATCTAAGGGTGAAAACCTCTCTAAGGCACCCAAGGATGGAAGGTTGGATATACTCCCCATAAATCAAGAGAAATCCTTACACTTTGTAGAAAAATCAAAGGAATTTAATATTATTACAACTAAAAATTCTAGGATCATACACTTTAAGCATACTTAATATAGAGACAAAGAGACCATATTTCATTAGATTCTTCTTAAAAAGATAATTCAATTTTGCTTGGTCTTATCTTGTCATGCCTAGTCTAGATCCTAAATTAGTCCTTCATCATTTACCTCTCTATCTAGGTGCAAAGACTATAAAGTAAAAACTAAGAAAAATACATCCTCGGATCGCTTTATTGGTAAAAGCTATGATGAAAAGGTTGTTAAATGTTGGATTTGTTAGACCCATCCACTATGTTAAATAGATATCAAATCTAGTACTAGTTACCGAGCTATCTAGGGGAATCTAAATATGTATTAATTTAAAAGACTTGAACAAATCATTCCCTAAGGATGATTTCCCCTTACCTAACATTGATATCATATTGGATCTAAAAGCTAGATATGAAATGTTGTCACTAATGGACATATTTTTTCAGATGTAATTAGATAAAATTTTCTCCTAAGGATCAACACAAAACAGCTTTTACATGTCATTAGGGTAGTTATTATAGGAATGTAATGCCTTTTGGTGTCAATAATGTTAGAGTGACTTATCAAAGAGCTATGGCCACAATCTTACATGACATGATGCATACTCTGATGGAGGATTATGTTGATGAATTGTTAGGGAAATATTTTACAAGAGAAGGTCATCTTGTTGTTCTTGTTAAGAACATTACCAAACTAGAAAAGTAAAAAGTCATATTGAACCCTAAAAAGTGTATCTTTGGAGTCACTTCTAGAAAAATCCTTAGATACTTTGTTTCCCGTAGAGGTATTGAAGTCGATCCTACAAAGGTAAAAGCTATCATAGATATGCCTCCACCATCTAATCTGACTCAGTTATGTAGTCTAAAAGGGAAGCTATTATCCATCCATAGATGCATCACATGTACTTAGTAGACAAATGTTACCCTTTTCAACATCTATGCACAAGGGTGTTTCATTCAAATGTACTAATTAGTGTTAGCAAGATTTTCAACAATTCAAGGACTATCTATTATCACAACCAATCTTAATGCCACCTATTGATGGAAAACCATTGATTCTCTATATATCAGCTACAACATCAGCATTATGAGTTCTCCTTACACAACACAATGAAGAAGGAAAATAGAGAGCTATATATTATATCAATAGTACACTAGTAGGGTATGAACTTAATTACACTCCTATTGAGCATGCATGTCTTTCCATTGTATTTGCTTCATAGAAGCTCTGAAACTTCATGTTGAATCATCCAACTAAGCTCATAATAAAAAATACATTCCCTAAAATATCTTCTCAACAAAGTGACTCTCTAGTAGACTAGAAAATGGGTGATGATATTGAGGTAATTTAACATTGATTTTGTTGATTGAAAATAAATAAAACAAAAAAATGATAGTTAATCAACTACTAAATGCTCCCACTAGATTAGATCATCCTCTTGTATCATGCTTTCCTAACAAATCAATGTTTATAGTGACAACATCTAAAAAATGGAAATGATAGTTTTATGGGTCTCATACCCACCATGGTTCTAGAGCTAGGATTGTCTTCATCACACCACAAGGAGATGCAATCCCTAGGTCCTATAGAATAACTTTTTTATGTGCAAACAATACTGTTGAATAAGAGGCTCTACTTATAGGGCTTAGGATATCCATCAAATGGAATATCATGAACCTTCATGTCTATGGTGATTATTAGTTGGTCATTTGACAAGTTAATGATGAATATGAGACAAAGGATAAGAACCACATTCCTTACAAGAGAATGGTCAATAGTATTAAGTAGTACTTTGATGTCATCATGTTCGAGAAAATTCCTAAAATATAGAAAAAATAGCTAATACCATGGATACCATTGGATCTCTACTTGAAATGCCTCATAATCTGTATCAATGTAGGTTCTTGGTGGAACAAATTTTTATTCCCACTTTTGATGTTCCTAAGTTTGAGTTTGTGCGTGAAATTGGCGGTCCTGATTCACCCTAGCATAAAAATATTTATGATTATCTTCATGATCAAATCCTCCCCCTGACTTGTCAAGCAACCAATGAAAAACTTTTTATATGCCAAGCCTCCTAATATGTTATCATCAACAATACCCTATACCAACATAGTCTAAATAGTACCCTTCTTAGATTTCTTGACTTAGAAGAGGCAAATCTGGATTTATACAAAGTACATTAGCATATATGTGGACCTCATTCTAGTGGTCCTACCTTAGCTAAAAATCTCATGACACCTAGATATTACTAGTCCACCATGGAGTGAGATGATTATCAATTTCATCAAGAAATACCACTAGTGTTAGATTCACAAAGATCGTATTCATGCACCAACACAATAACTTCATCATATTACATATCTATGGCCTTTCTCTCAATGGGGACTTGACCTCATAGGAAAGATTCATCCTACCTTTGTAAATAGCCATAAGTTCATCATTACAGCCACTAAGTATTCCATGAAGTGTATTGAAGCCATTCCCCTTACCTATATCATCAATAAGAAAATTGCAAAGTTTATCCTAAACTACATTATATTCTAATATGGTATCCTTGGTTTATCCTTAACTACAAGAATTCACACTCCTATAAGTGACATGTCATACTCCTTGGTCTTTGGTTCTGAATCCATCCTTCCTATTGAGGTTGAGTTACCATCCTTGAGGGTCTCCATGCAATGCTTTATTAATGATGAAGAATACAAAATTTCTAGACTACATGAGCTAGAGTTACTAGATGAGATACATCAGATTATGCTTGTTTATCACCAAGCTTATCAAAATCATCTATGTCATAGTTACAACAAGAGAATTTGAGCTCAACACTTTAATATTAGTGATTTGGTCCTAAAAGAAAATCAAAAAAATTATCTAAACAGAGAGAAGCCAAGAAATTTTTAGCCTAATTGGTTGGATCCCTACATCATCACTATAGCATATAGATCCAACGCATATGAACTTGCTACTCCTAAAGGAGGGTCACTTACAAATCCCATTAATAGCATGCACCTTCATAAATTATACACAATACTCTCGAAGAATCCTCTTTAAAAAATTAAAAATTAAAAAATATTAAAAATATTAAAAAAAAAAGCAAAAATTGTCATCTTGACGAAAACTTGGAAAATTAGGCATTTTGTGTGACATACATTTTTTTTTTAAAAAAAATTGAAATTGAAATACAAAAAAAAAAATTGCTTTCTAGTGAAAACCACTTCGGTGGTGCTTTGGATAAGTACCATGGTGAAAACCTGGCAAACAAGCACTATGTATAGTAGGTCATTCCTCTTCCTGCTGAATGAAAAGGACAACTAAGAGGGGGGGAGTGAATCAGTTGTACCTTAAAACTTCAAAACCCTCACAAACATTCAGATTGACATTCATTCAATTAAACCTTAATCAGTTATAATAATTTAGCATGAACAACAAATAACAAAAACTAAATCAAATCAACACCATGCACAAGTGAACACCAAATTTACATGGAAAACCCAAGATGGGAAAAACCACGGTGAGCATTAGCTCACAATATAAAGTAATATCAACACTAAATACAATAGGGATCATTGCTAGAGGGATCACTTCCCAAAGAAGGAAAGGCTCATTGACATAATAGAAAAGAAGATAGAGAAGAATGTTACACAAAGAAATCCATCTCAATGCAAAAAGTAAATCCACCATAATATCACCAACACCTTTGCATCTTGGTTGAAGAATTGTAGAAATCTTCTGCTCACTACATCCATAAATATAACACATGAAAGCTCACACTATACTTCTCAAATTCACACTCTAACACTCTATAATTTGCATCATACTTTTCTATCTTTGCATCACTCAACAACTCAACTCATATTTATATAATATTTAACCTTGAAAACATTCTTCAACGTTGACTATGCACCTCAATTATGAAAATTAAAATTAGATCGACACAAAAGCACTTTTGTGGTAGATAGAAGCGAAGGTGGACCACACCACTCCTTATTTGGGACCCAAAAATATAATACCACACTATAACATGCTTCTATAAACAATAAACATACACCACAATTAGTGTAAACACCAAGTTCAGCCATTACCCGTGTAAACACCATTAAAATTTTAAGTACACACTTCCTTTGATCCAATGACAACTCGTAGACAACAAATTTCACTTGAACATAATCTAGAATATTCCAAAAATACCTTAAAAACCAATAAACTCCTTCACAACAACTTTCACCTGAAGAATGTACACACCCAGTACACTCAAAAAAATTTATGATACACTACAACTTAAGAAATTGACTTCCAAAACACCAAATCTCAAACAACTTTGACTAAAGAAAGATACCAACACTATCAGCACGCCTTCAGATCTACAAGTCCTTAAACCAAACTATGGAGAAATATGGAGCAAAAGAAATTATCCCAGACACCTCTGCAATACACTGTTCACACACTGGTGAACACAACCTCTACACAACAATCTATCACAATAAATTTTGAATACAACACCTCTAATCAACATAACTAAAACACATAGGCATATCTTCAACCTAGAAGAAATGTGGAACAACACGAAAACATTACTCTTCAACCCAAAACACATTGCAACTCATTGTTTCCTCTTTTTATCAAATTTTCTCAAAATCACTTGGAAACCAAGCACCATGAACACATCCTCATCATCTCCATCACTTTCTCAACCATAGATAGAAGCTTATCAAAACAACACTAGAGTTGACATGAATAGCTTAGTAATGATAATATAATGAAGCTAATCAAAGCATCATCAATGCAACAACATAGACAATACCAAAAACTACACATATTCTTGCAACCATCTTCTTCTCATACAGTTGACACCAATGACAACACTGGATTGTTGACATTAATGACAACACCAATTTCTCATATTTGAAACAATCTCCCACTTTTTCATTGATGGAAACACATGATGTGAAAAACCATTAAAAAATAGGCACAAAAGCTTTGCTCCATACCTATTTCCTTTTATCTTTTCTCATTAATCACTCTCCCTTATTCAACTATATTGTTCTCTCCCCTTTTCTCAACTGAAAAATTGAACATTTTTCACATGATTTTCTCTCCCTATTGTCTTATTTTTCATGACTGTCTCTCCCCCTTTGACATCAATGGAGAAGGACAAAAGATTTGCATTACTTAAGTTTCTCCTTTGGCATCAATCAACCTTCTAAAAACTACACTACAACTTCTACTTATTACTTAGTAAACTCCCACTTAGGAACACATACCATACTACACCAATCAACAACCACTGCATAATTACAACACATGACCCCCCTAACTACAACAACCAACAATGTTACTACCTACTCCCCTTGAGAGGTAGCCACCAACATTAGTCCAGACCAAAGAATGAATTTTAAAAACCATTGGATTGATGCATCTCCTTATGCATCTATTTTAAACAAGGGACAATAATTCCCAACTTATCCTAGAGATACTCAAATTTATCCTTCGAAAGAGATTTAGTGAATATATCAATAATTTGATCCTTTGTAGGCATATATCCAAGCTTAACTTCATTCTATACAAACTTCTCTCTCAAAAAGTGATATTGGATTGAGATATGTTTTGTCCTTGAATGCATTACCAAATTCTTTAAAATATTGATAGCACTTGTATTATCATACAAGATAGAAATTGGTTCATCACATACCACCCCAATATCCTTTAATTTTTACCTCATCCACAATACTTGTGTGTAGCAAGATGCTACTGCAATTTATTATGCCTCTACAATAGATAAAGATATTGAGTCTTGTTTCTTGCTTAGCCATGACATAAATATGCATCCAAGAAATAATGCACCACCACATGTACTTTTCCTGTCATCTACACAACCAGCCCAATTTGCATCTATGTAAGCACTTAGAGTAAAATTATTATCCTTTGGATACCACAAGCCATGATCTGGAGTGCCCTTTAAGTATCTGAATATCCTCTTCACTGCTACAACATGTGACTCTCTAGGATCTTCTTGAAATCTAGCCACAAGACAAACTACATGCATGATATTTGATCTGGTAGCAGTTAGATATAGCATTCCACCAATCATTGATCTATACTTGCTCTGATCAGCCTTAGGAGATTCATCATTGATGCTTAGCTTGCGACCAATAACCATAGGAATACACACTGATTTATAATATTTCATTCCAAACTTCTTTAGCATTTCCTTGACATACTTTGACTATGAAATGAAAATACCTTTCTTTGTCTGATTTATTTGTAATCCAAGGAAGAAATTTATCTCCCTAAACATAGACATTTCAAACTCTTTCTACATTTCCTCTACAAACTTCTTGTACATAGTTTCATTGCCTCTAAAAATTATGTCATCAACATATACAACCATAATCAATATTTGATCTTTTTTAACTTTAAACTAAAGATTTCTATCTGTGGTACCTTTATTGAATCCTTGCTATATCAAATACTTATCCAACCTTGCATACCAAGCTCTAAGAGCTTACTTCAATCCATATACTTCCTTCTTCAATTTGTAGACTTGTCTAATAATTGAAATCCTTCTCATTGTTCTATTTATACCTCTTCTTCCAATTATCCATTCAAGAAAGAAAACTTCATATCCATATGATAAAATTTGAAATCCTTATTGTTGATGGGTGTTTTTTCAACATAGGAAGAACATAAATTATCTACCTCTCTTAAAAGGTAGAAATTTGCAAACAAGTTCCAAATCACTACCCCAAGGTCTCTCGGATGTCAAGTAATGACTTGCTTGGAATGCCTTAGTTGGTTAATGTGATTTTCTGATAATCACAGGGAATCCTTGTGTATGTTAAGTTGAAGGGAGATTGGATCCTTAAATGGAGTTTGTGAAATTCTAAAATGATGCTTTGTTGCTGCAAGTTTAGGACAGCAGTCTAAAAATCCATCTTTGACATCAGATTTGGATTTGTGATGATGCTAGAAATTGGTTTTAACTTCCTCTTCAAAGAAAGGCCAAAAGGGAAGGGAAAGGTAAGATTTCCTAGACTTGTATCTACCAATGAAAAGTAATAATGGAAGATGCTACAGTGGACAACTTTCCTAAAACTAAGTTCCACTTAACATAATCAGCTAACTATATCATGAAACTAGTGCTATCCTCTAAGGTCTATAGATTTTCAACTATATTCAATCACCATAAAACATAAATAAAAGATGAATTTTAAGTGCAGCAATGGATTTATGTTCAGACTAGTTTTACACTACTGTTTATCATCAATAAGTAACAAAAAGCATGAACAAGGAAGAGCATCAACACAATAGTATTCTTCAGTATCAATGAGCATCATTCACTAAACTACTAAAAGCATGCAAAATACATAGAACAACAAATTAAATCTATTCAAATCTATCAACTATGAGGAGATGAATCATGAAACATGAGAGAAACTCAAGAATCCACCAAAGGCAATGGATTTCTATTGAAATTTCAGTAGCATGTCATTACAATAACTCAACTCCCTCTCTTTGAAAATGAGAGGAGACCCCCTATTTATAGTTTTCCAAAGCCCAAATGAATGGATAAGATTTAATCTCATTGTGTGGCTAAGATTCATTACAAACTAGGGTTTCACCTACCCCCAAAATTTACTAATATAAAATACATTCTTTGTCATTTTCCCTATTTTTTCCTGTAGTGCCCTATCACTGTAGCAACTTTTGTCTTGTAGTGGTTTGCCCTTTTGGCCGTAGCTACACTGTGAGGAACTCATCACCAATGATAGGATTTCCTTCATTTTTCTGAATAGTGGCATACTCCACAAATTTTTCCATCAATTCCTAAAGTTTATTCCACTCCATGATATCTGATTGAAGCACTTGGAATGTCAACTTTCTAGATCTATTTGTGATCAGCTCCCGATTCTTTGTACATTTAGGCGTGTTCTTGATCACCTAATTTGACTAGGGGAAGGCTCAGGTAGCAAAATTGATAAATTCTAACGTTAATGAATCTATGGCCCCTTTTTCCATTTTCTTGTGGAAATATGGCCTGATCTTCTCCAGATCCAACTCCACGGCGGGAATATAATAATCTTTCATGAGTTTCAGGTACTCCTTGTTGTATGTTCTGTGTTCCTTGACCCATTCAAGGTCAAGCTCTACTTCATGGAGCACTCTCTCTAGGATGTCTCTTCTATGGTCCAAGCCCATTTTCCAAATCTCCACCAGCTAATGATCATCCTTTACTAGGGCCAACTCCTTTTCCCAGGCTTTCTCGAGCATTTTTAGGATAGCCTTGAGCTTAGGATATGTAATCCTATATAATTTAGGGAAGTTATTACAAATTTTCTTTGTGCCCTCAAGTTATTTTTGTACTTCCTGGAACTTTTTGGTTGTTCGGATAGCATGGAAAATACCCATATCACCATTGTATAACTCTTTTCTGAACCAATCTGCGATAGCCTTGGTCTGATTCTTCATCATCTCCATTTTGGAGAGTTCTTCTTGGGAGAGGAGCAATGGCATGGAGGATGTAGAATGAGACTATTCCTCCAATGACATCCATTGTTGAATATAGGCATTCAGGTCTACCACTTGTGCCTTTAGTTCATCCTTGGAAGATTGATCTTTGTTCATCTATTCCACTATTGTGGCCACTAATCCTTGAAATTCGTCGATCTTTTTCTCCCTTGTAGAAGTACCTAGGTTGATGGTAGAGATATTGTATCTAACACCCTCTCCTTTGTCTGTCACTGGGGTGGCTACTTGCACAGTCCTTGATTCAGATGTATCAACTATTCTATGGGATCAAATCCTCAGCTTCTTTTCTTTTGGTTCCTTTGTCTGTGCCCTGAATAGTATAGTTTCGAGTCGGGACTTAGGGTCTATGAGGACTGGGGTCTTCTTCTGTAACTACTTCTCTAACCAATCAGATAATTGAGCTTCCCCTTTTGGTAACTCATGGTTTCCTTACTTTCTTTGTTTATACCAGGGTTGCTTTTCTTCATGCCTCGAAGCTTCGTGTTCTATTTTCTCCTCTTCCTCATCTGAGTCCTAAATCAATATGGCCTTTTCCTTGTCACACTCAGTGAGAGAAATGTTCTCCATAGTGGAACCTTCTATCTATGATTCCTCCTTCATTTCTTGCTTGAGCTCCATGTCAGGCTCTATCCTAGGACTCTGCCTTACTTTAGCTTCTCTTTCAATTTTATCTTTCTCTCTCAAGAGGTGCTTCCTCCTCTTGAACATGACCTTTGTCTTGCCCAATTAGTAGAGGCCCTACGAGTACCTCCTTATTAACTTCAGTGTTTGCTTCCTTCTCATTGGGAAGCTACTTCTTGGATTCAACTTCTTCTCTCATATCCTTGAGATGCTGGGAAATCTCCTCCCTGAGCTCCTGATCAGAAGTCTCTATGATGTACCTCTCATTTAGAGATTCAGTGTCTTCCTCCAAAGATTGTGACTTCTCTTCATTTGTTTCACCTTATCTATACTTAGGCCTACTCTACCCTCGAGGTGCTCAAAGTATTCATTTTTGAAAGAACCCTTAGGCTCTTCCATTATCCTTTTAGTAGCTTCCCTCTATCTCTTCTCCATTTCTTTTGATATTTGCATGGTTGCCTCCATCCTTGGTGGCTCTCTGGGTGGTGGAGGGAAAGGTAGGCTAGCAGTGATCTGAGCCATCAGAGCTTGGAAAATATAATTGATAATTACTCCAAAAAGCTCTATAGGTACTCCTTGCATATACTTAGCAAAGGCATCAGGAAAGGTAAGTAGAGGCATAGTAGTTGTAGCTATTGAGGATACGACAATAGATAGAGTAGGAAGTGGTGGTGGCAATGAGGCTGATGAAAAAGGGGACGTTGTGGCCAAAGAGGAATCTGGAACCATAATCAGAGTTGTTGGAGAGGAAAAAGTGAGGTGAACAGAGATCTCCATAGTGGGCATGAAGGAAATTGACAATGCTTGAGAAGCAAGGGACGGTGGAGTGGCAACAGCAGTGGTCATAGCTAGAGCAAAGGTAGCAGGTGGCAATTTTGATTGCTTAGACTCTTCTTCTCCTTCATGTTGAGGATCTTCCTCAATTGTAGGCATCTCATTGAATCCTCCTATTTTCTTTTCTTTCTTCGAGTTCTCATCTTCTGAGGAATTCTGTGTATAAACCTTATGCTTAGGCTGGTGTTCATATACCTCTTTTCTCTTTCTCAACCTTATGGTTGGAGGAGATTTGGGGGATTCCTCAGTTGGGGCAGTAGTGGCCCTGCTATCTATCTTGCTCTCAAGCTCATCTTTGAGCTCTCCATAAGTTAATGTGGCTCCCTGCAGCTTAAGTTTAGAAATTTCAGCATCAACCCATTTCCTTGTTCTGCTCTCAGTTGGTTTATTTACAATATCAAGATCATTGACCTCTTCTTCACTCTTGTCTATCAGGGACAGTAGAAATTTAGCAACTACATCATACCTGGGATCCACAAGGGTGTCCCCCTTCTCTACAATTTGAGCAGGTACTAGGAAGAGATTGATTGTCTTCACAAACTGGGTGGTCATCTGCATATAGTGTCACATGCGCACCTCCTTATCATCTTGAAAATTTTCCCAAAAGTATTCAACAGGGGGATGTATTCTTTTCCAACAAACTTCTTTAATTTTCTATAAGGATCCATTTTCGGTTTCACTATGTGGAGATCCAGATTATACTCTGTGATTTCCTTTTCCAAATGTTCCACATATTGGGATGCCAAAATAGCATACATTTCTTGGCCAAAATGTATAGGGTAGGGAATGCCTACCCTATGCTTGTCACTCAATAGAGTGTGAGCATTCTACAACTAATAGGATACTTCCAATATGACCATCCCGTCATTAGGATACTGAGGTATTTTGTATGGTCTCTCAGAGAAACCCTCTATTATGATGTACGTAAATTTTGGGAACTAAATAAACAAGAACCCAAACCTCTAAATGAAAGTGAGGGCATTGTGGGAGACCCTCCTATGAAAATCCCCTCTGATGAACCTGATGATATGCCTAATGAAGGCATCGTTTACTTTTTGGTATTCCACTTTGAAATTCTTGTATTGTAGTTGTAGGTACTGTTCATATACTTTGAGTTCACTTCTTGGATCTAGATTTGGTGCAACGAAGAGGCCCTTGTATGGGAAAGGTTGTGCCAAGAGGTAAACTAGGTAGGAGGTCATATAAAATTTTGAAGTCTTCTTCACGGTCATGAACTATGCATGCAAGTTTTCACTGATGATCTTGGCCCAATGGAATTTTGTTTCTCCCCGAATGATTTCCTCGACAAAGTATAACATTCATTCCTAAAAGAATACAGTGCTAGGGAGGCCCATTACTCTGTTCAATAGAGTAATCAAATCATGGTACTCTTCATGGCAGTCACTTCAAAAAAATCTCCTAGGGTACCTTAGCGGTACTCCCCTTCTCCTTCAATGAATATTGGTTGATTAGCTTCTTGCATGCTAGGGAATTGGCCTTCCATGTGTTCTCTGCATACCCCTTCTCCATTCCTCCATAGGATCAAATGTTGGGATATGGAAGGTTTCCCCTATGGATCGCGCTAAAAAATTTGCTAACACCCTACCTTCATGGTCAATAATCTTCCTGTTGCCATGGTAGTAAGCCTCCATGCATGCCATTGCCAGCTCTAGAGCTACAAGAGCAAGTGAGAAGCTAGTTTCCTTGATCAAACCACTCTTTCGAATCTTTCTTGCATCCTTTGTAATTGGTTTTCTTGTGAGTCTCTGCCAAAATTTGTCTATGTCTACGTGAGCTAGATTAGTGTTCAATATTGAATCCCACATAGATGTGACCTTGGAGGTGACTTCCACCCCATGGAATTGGTACTTCATATAGTCCTTTTCCTCCTTTCCTCTAGGTACTTTGGTGGTCTTCTTTCCCTTTTCCTTCTCTACAGATTTTCCTAAAGGTCCTACAACAAATTTTATAAATCCTATAGACAAAGTTGCAGTGAGCATATTCATATAAAATCTGAGGAAATGTCTATGAAATCCTACAGAAAAGATGTTAGATTCAATAATTCATCTTTCAAAGATCATAATATTCATCAAAATTCATCATTTGGCTCTTTCTTGAGGAAGATAAGGCAATGTGGGCCCAGGGATGCGGGTTTCCTTGAGTTGGCAGCTATTTGGAGGAAGCACCAGGGAGATAGCGCAGAGGGAACGATAGCCTACATGTGGCCACACACACTCAACCCTTTGCATTTAAAATTCAGGGCTCAATCAAGGTGTTAAATAATTTAGGCATGTGGGTTAATCGTTCATGAAGTTTCAGATGTGTTCGTTCAATCATTTTGTATATGGATCAAAAGGGTGCGAAAGCAGGGGTTATTAAGGTTGTCTGGAACTCCATCATTTAGAAATGACGTTGGAAAAGAGGAGGTCCAAATACAGAGTCCCACATTGTGGGACTTGCAAGCAACTAGGACAGCATGGACTCCTCTCTTAACATTTGATTGCTTGGGAGTACGTGGGCAGAGACTTGTGAGAAGCAGTCGGGAGGTGGTTGTTTGGAGACGATAGAGACGAGACGACAACCCAAAAATGGCGGTCCGCATCATTGAGCCCACAAAAGGCTTTAGCATCAATCTTTGTTGGTAGGGACTTCAAATGGCAATAGAGGAATTGGGCCCCACAAAGTGGGTGGAAGGTAAGGCATAGTCATCTGCAAATGGCAGTGGCCCACACTAGAATGCCTTCATTGCCCCTTACTTAGTTGTTTTTGCACATGAAGGGGTTGAGCAGAGATGGGCAATGCAGAATCTACAAAGCAGAAGGATGGAGGTCCCCTATGGTTTATAAACAATGGGAAGGGAGGGGTACCTTGCGGATGGAAGTCTGCAAAGCTTAGCTTGCATGGAGATCCAAACTTATATTTTCTTTTTGGCTAAACTTAGGATGGCACTAGGATGCATAGGTTCCACAAGGTGGAAGGAAGTGGTAGATTCACCGTTTACGATGGGTGTTAAAGCGATGGTGAAGAAGCAGTAGAAACCTGTGAAGAATGACCCGTGGACTATTCAAGGCTTCAACTTTTAAACTTGGGATGTGAGCCATGTGGGACCTATTGTGTAGAAAGCCGAAAGGAGGCGACCGTTAAGAAAAAGTGAGTAGGTAGGGGCTGTTGGCGGATGGAATTTTGCAAGAGCGGTCCCACGATGATTTGGAAGACCTCCAACTTAACTTGGGATTTTTTTTCTTAGTCTTTGATGGGGTGGTGAAGGGACAACATCCATCCACATACACGGACCCGCCAAGGGTGATGGCTGAGGTTTCAATGTTAAAGTATAGACTACTAATCCAACAACGGAGAAAGGCTTGTAGGTGGCAAGGGCATGAATTCCCTAGTCAATAATGACAACCAGAGGGTTAAGTTCCACATGGCTTTAAAGAGCTGATTTAGAAGGATTTTCAAGTTTTGTGAGATAGGTTTGTGTGGGTTTTCATGCTTAACTAGTCACCTAAGGGTTTTGATTTTTTTTCCTTAATGTCTTGCAAAGTTTTCAAAAAAAAACTCGAAGGAACATAGCTATGGTGACAAAAAACTCACCCAGTGCTCCCAAAGAATCACGATGAATTCAGTGTTTGAAATCATCCCTAAAGCTAGGCAGGTGCGAAGGCAGTGAAGGCAGTTGGAGCACTAATGAATCTTTGATTGATGTCTGTGAAAATGAAAAGTTGACTTAGCTATTTATAGCAAATTTTTCATTACATTTCCACATTAATTGTTGTATGTCGATCAACGAGGTTGGTGGACAAGGGTTTCAAAATGACTGATGATGGGAAAGGCAGAACTCACGATGCAGGCGGCATTAGGTGATCATCATTTGGAGTCTACATCAGGTGACAATGGATGATGCGGGACCCAATATGCAGGTGGACGTCCTGGGTTGGCTGTCAGGAAAATGGAAAAGGAGGGATAGAATCCCGCTAGGAGCGACCTGCAAGGGCAGACCCACAACAAGAGGATGCCAGTTCTAAAAAACTAAGGAAAAACTACCAATGGAGGCGTGCAAAGGAAAAAGACATGGAAATTTCCAAGGTGTTGAACCTTGGTCAACTTAAGATGATAGCTTTATGACTCTTTGACCACTTGGGGCTCAAAATAGGGGGCATGCAAAATGAGGCAAAGCCAAAAAGTGACTTGGTGAGGGTGGAAAAGAGAGGGTTCCCATTCTAAACGGGGCATGTGTGTTATAGGTGCAACACTTATGTGCTGCAAAATCTGAAAACATCCTAATATCTTCTATTCTTTCCATTGAAGCAAATATCTCCTCAAAATCTATTCCTTCAACTTTTGAGTAGACTTTACACACAAGTCTTACCTTGTTCCTTACCACTTCTCCATTCTCACTTAGTTTTTTTCTAAACACCCACTTAGTTCCAATTACATTTTTGTTTGCTAGTCTTGGGACAAGTTTCCAAGTCCGATTGTTCTCAATCTGCAAAATTTCTTCTTCCACAACTTTGATCCAATATTCATCTATGCATGCCTCAATCACTATTTTAGGTTCAACTTCAAAAATAAACATAGATTTACCTATCTTCATCAACTTTCCTTCTTGTCAATACACCTTTGCTTTTATCTCCAATGATCTAATTTTCAGAATGATTCTTCTGCACATACTTTGGAATTTTAGGAGTCTTTTTTGGAGCTCTTTCTTCTTCAATTTTCACTTCACTTTATTTTTATTCTTCTCTATAAGAAGAATCATCTGATTCATATCCATCTATCATCATTAAATTCTTCTATAAATCATCAACTTTAACACTTGCACTCTCAACAATCTTTCTCAATCTTTTATTCTAGCATCAATAGACTTTGCTTCTAGTAAGTATCCAAGGAATATACCTTCATTAGACCTTGTGTCAAAATTTCCTAAGTTATCTTCATCTCTTCTAATATATAATATTTACTTCCAAACACTCTGAAGTACTTAGCATTAGGAATCCTTCCATACCATAGCTCATAAGGATTCTTTGCATTTTTTTCTCTTTCTTGAACTATATTAAGTATATAAACAGCAATATGGATTTCTTATCTCTAGCAGACTTCCCATAGGTTTTCCTCTTTCATCATTGTTCTTGTAGCTTCTTGAACAATCCTATTCTTTCTTTCAACTACTCCATTTTTTTGAGGAGTTCTAAGGGTAGAAAAGTGCCTCTTTATGCCATGATTCTCACAAAAGATATTGAACTCATTGGAGGTGAACTCTCCACCTCTACTAGACCTCAAGCATTTTATTTTCATATCCATTTCATTCTCAACCATAACTTTGAATGCTTTAAACTTGTCTAGAGCTTTTGATTTTTTTATAGAAAAGTAACCCATGTCATTCTAAAATAATCACCAATTAATAACATGAAATACATGTCACCTTGAAGAATTTTTACTATTGTAAAACCACAAAGATATATATGTACCAATTCCAATAGTTTGGTAGTAGATTTTTCTTTGAATTTGAAGCTTCTTCTTGCTTGCTTTCCTATTTGGCATTCTTTACAAACAACATTGATAATATTTGTAATATTTGGTAGATCTCTTATAGCTTGAATTGATCTGATTCTTACTAAGTTATCAAAATTGATGTGACACATACTCCTATCCATAACCAAATTTCATTAATATGAGTCATAAAGCAATGACCATTGGCACCCTTAAGCAAATAAACATTTTATCTATCCTTTTTCCAACAATAACCATAGTTTCAGATCTTGTTTTGATCTCACATCCATCATCCTAAAACATAAGATAGTATCCTTTTCTACACATTTTTCCAAAACTCAAGAGGTTATTCCTTAAACCCTTAACATATTCCATCATTAATATTATTCTTTACATCAAAATTGATAGAACCTTCTCCTATCCAGCATGAAAAGTAGATACCAAAGTACCTTCAGTCTTATCCTTTGTCTCTGGAGGTATTTCCTTCACACATCTCTTAGAGTTAGCAGAAAAAAATTCATATATTAAATCCATGAACAAGTATTCATCATCTTCATCTCCATAATTAGATTCATCATTAGAAATACTTGCATTTTCTATAACATAATGACTTTTCTTAATCATCTTACCTTTGTTCTCCTTATTTTTGTTATTCAAAGATTTGTTTGTACATCTTGAAGCATAGTGACCTATCTTTCCACAACTGAAACATTTGAAAGGAAACTTACCATTTTACTTACCAGTACCCTTCTTCATTCTCCTTATAAAGTTAGCTTCTATATCATCAAGATCCTCTTGATCTGATTACTTGATCTCTTTTGATTTGCAAGCCTTAAAAATAGTCTCAACTTTTGTGCCACTATTTTTACCAAATTCTCTCATCTCAATAGCAGTTAAGGAGCCATACAACTAATTTAAATTTGAAAATTCCTCAATAGCATAGACTTTATGACTATAAGATTTAGGAAGAGTTATGATAAATTTTTTTACCACTTCTAGTTCTTTGAGTTTTCCACTAAGACCTTTGATGGAGCTAACAACTTCACCTACCCTTTACATATAGCTTGTAACATCTTCATCTTGAAACATCTATAGGTTCTCAAACATGATCTTCAGATTTTGCATCTTAGCTTCTTTGACTTTATCATCTCCTTCATAAATCCTTTCTAACTTTTCCAAAATTGCTTTAGCAATTTTTAGACTTATCACTTTCACTAATTCAAAATTAGTAAGACTATTTAAGAGATCATACCTTGCTTTACCATTACTTTCATAGACTTTGGTCTCATTAGAAGTACTTGGACCATTTTTAGGTTTAGTGTATCCATTCTTAACAGACTTCTAGACATCAAATCCAAGATAAACTAGATAACCTTCCATTCTTGTCTTCTAGAATGCATAATTTGTTCCATCAAACACATGGATCTCTTTCTTGTACGCCAGCCGATATCTACCTCAAGCAGTTAATCTTTCTTTCAAGGAACCTTCCTCTGATACCAATTGTTAAATGCACAAGACAACCAAGAGGGGCGGTGAATCATTTGTACCTTAAAACTTCAAAACCCTCACAAACATTCAAATCCACATTTATTCAAATAACCCTTAATTTGTTATAATGATTTAGTATGAAAATAAAATAACATAAAATGAATTCAATCAACACATGCATAAGTGAACACTATACTTACATGGAAAAACCAAGATGGGAAAAACCACAGTGAGGATTAGCTCACAATATAAAGTAATATCAGCATTGAATATAATAGGGCTCACTGCCCAAAGAAGGAAAGGCTCGTTGCTAGAATATAAAAGAAGATAGAGAAGAATGTTACACAATGAAATTCATCTCAATGCAACAAATAAACCCACCATAATATCACCAACACCTTTGTATCTTGACTGAAGAATTGTAGACACCTTATGCTCACTACATCCATAAATCTAACACATGAAATCTCACACTGTACTTCTCAAATTCACACTCCAACACTTTTTAATTTTCATAATTCACATTTTACTTTTTTATCTATGCATCACTCAACAACTCAACTCATATCTATATCATCTTCAACCTTGAAAACATTCTCCAAGGTTGGTTATGCACCTCAACTATGTAAATTCAAATTAGGTCACCACCTAAGTACTTCTGTGGTGGATAGAAGTGAAGGTGGACCACACCAATTCTTAATTGGGACCCAAAACTACAATACCACACTATAACATGCTTCTACAAATAATAAACATCCACCGCAATTAGTGTACACATCAAGGTTGGTCATTACCCATGTAAACACCATTAAGATTTTTTGTACACGCTTCCTTTGATCCAATGAAAACTTGCAGACAAAAAATGTCACCTAAACACAATCTGGAATATTCAAAAAATACCTTAAAACCCAAAAAACTCCTTCACAACTTTCACCTGAATAATGTACACACCCAGTACACTCAGACAATTTTTCCATATAATGCAACTTAAGAAATTGACTTCCAAAGCACTAAACCTCAAAAAAAATTGACTATGGAAAGATACCAATACTATTAGCATGCCTTTAGATCTGCAATACCTTAAACCAAATTGCTGAGAAACATGAAGCAAAAACATTTCTCCCAAACACCTCTGCAATTCATTGTTCACACATTGGTGAACACAACTTCTTCTACACAATGATCCAACAAACCAAATTTTGAATACACCACCTCTGATCACCTCTAATCAATATATTTGAAATGAATAGGTAGGTCTTCAACCTAGAAGAAATGCAGAGTGACACAAAAACACTACTCTTCAATCCAAAACACATTGCAACTCATACCTATTTCATTTTCCTTTTCTCATTACTCAGTCTTCCTTATTCAACTATATTGTTCTCTCCCCTTTTCCCAAATGATAACTAGAAATTTTCACATGATTTTCTCTCCCTTATTGTCTTATTTTTCACATTATTCTCTCTCCCCCTTTGACATCAATGTAAAAGGAAAAAATATTTGCATTACTTAAGTTTCTCCTTTGACATTAGTCAACCTTCTAACAATTGCACTGCAACTTCTATTTATTACTTAGTTAACAAGCCCCATTAGGAGCACACACCATAAAGCACCAATCAACAACCAATGCATAATGACAACAAACATTCCCCTTGACTACAACAACTAACAATGTTACCACCTACTCCCCCTAAGAGGTAGCCACCAACATAAGTCCAGACCAAAGAATGAATCTTGAAAACCACTAGACTAATTCATCTCCTTATGCATCTAGTTTAAAGGAGGGACAATAACCACCAACTTCTCCTAGAGATACTCAAATTTATCCTTAGGAATATATTTAGTGAATGTATTAACAATTTTATCCTTTGTAGGCACATATTCAAGCTTAACTTCATTCTCTACAACCTTCTCTCTTAAAAAATGATACTAGATTGAGATATGTTTTTTCCTTGAATGCATTATCAAATTCTTTGAAATGTTAATAGCACATGTATTATCACAGAAGATAGAACTTGTTTTTTCATATACCACCCTAATATCCTTCAATGTTTGCATCATCCAATACAATACTTGTGTGCAACAAGATGTTGCAGCAATGTATTCTACCTCTTTAGTAGATAAAGATATTGAATCTCGTTTCTTTCTTAGCCATGACACCAATCTGTATCCAAGAATGTATGCACCACCACTTGTACCTTTCTTATCATCTACACATCCAACCCAATTTGCATCTATGTAAGCACTCAAAGTAAAATCAATATCCTTTGGATACTGCAACCCATGATTCAAAGTTCCCTCAAGTATCTGAATATCCTCTTCACTGTTGCAACATGTGACTCTCAAGGATCTTCTTGAAATCTAGCCACAAGATAAAGTTAATGCATGATATTCGATTTAGTAGTAGTTATATATAGTATTCCACCAATCATTGATCTATACTTGCTCTATTCAGCCTTAGGAGACTCATCATTCTTGCTCAACTTACAACCAGTAACCATAGGATTACACATTGGTTTAGAATATTCTACTCCAAACTTCTTCAACATTTCCTTAACCTACTTTGATTGTGAAATGAAAATACCTTTCTCTATCTAATTTATTTATAATCCAAGGAAGAAATTCATCTTCCCAAACATAGACATTGTTGTAAGTATGAGCAAGTTTGGTGGTGTTGTCATTAATGTTGTCATTAATGTCAACACAGTTCAGAATGTTGCAGATTGTGTATGTATAGTTGAGATAATATTGATATGTTGTGAGTAAATTGATTTATCTTTACAATGTTGTAGATGTGTTGAAATGATGGGTTTCCAAATACTTTTGAGAAAATTAATAAAAAGAGAGAAGTCAAAATCATGTAAGTGTCCAAAATGTGCTTTGGTATGTGCTCTACATTTCTCATGTGTTGATCCTATGCTTGTGTGGATCTGAAAGGTTGTTGTTGATGATTTGATGGTTATATCTACTAATTTGTAGTCTCTGGTTTAATGGAATGTGAAAGTTATGTTCACCAATGTGTGAACTATTCTAGCAAAGTTGACTCTTTGTGGACTAGGAGAAATTTTTTTTCTCCTGCTCTACAATCCTCCATTGTTTTTTTTTAGGTCTCACAGATCTGGAATATGTTGTGTAAAGATGTTCTTTGGGTTCTAGCAAAAGTGTTTGTGGTTTGGTGGTCTTGAAGTTGGATTTTAGTGTTGTATGTGTTTGCACAATTCGGATGGATTGATGGAAGGAGTTTTGTATTCAAAATTTGTTACACTTACTATGGATGTATCTAAAGGACCCTAAGATGTGTTCATGTGCATAATGAAGCGTGTAACATCATCCATGTGTTATCTTCTTGTTGGGAAGCATGTACTTCAATGTTAATTTTTGTTTTCATTAGGTTTGGCTAATTTGGTGTTTACACTTCATATGAAGAATTAAATTTAATTAAGGAAGCATGTGGTTGATCCGACACATCATTTTTGGGTCTTGGCTAAGTGTTTAATTGGTTCACTCTCATTCCTTTCCACCACAAGAATGTTGAGTTGCTGACCTAATTTGAATTTATGAAATGAAGCGTATGTGGCCAACCTTGGAGAAAATTTCTAAGGTTGAAGATGGTATAAATGCAAGTTAAGTTGCAAAGATTTAGATGATGCAAAGTAACAAAGTAATCCACAAATAAAAGAGAAGAAGTGTGTGAAATTGATTTGAGGCAACAATACTTCATTGTGTTAGATTCTTGAAAGCAATGAGCTAAAGGTTTTTGAAATCTTTTGATCAAAGCTGTGGATGTGTGTAAATTTTTGTGGTGGATCTTTTGTTTTCTTTTGTATCTATAGGTAGTGAGCCTCCCTTTTGGATAGTGAGTCCTTTCTATAGGTAGTGAGCCTTTGTATCTGGACAGTGAGTCCTCTTCTGGGTAGTGATCCCTTGGCAGTGAGCCTTTGTATTCAGTTTTGCTATCTCTTTATATTGTGAGTTAATCCTCACCATGGTTTTTCCCTCATTGGGTTTTCCACATAAAATTTGGTGCTCTTTGTGTTTATTTTTCTTTCTATTATCTGCATTTCATATTTATACTTAATACCAAAATAGTGTGGTTGTGAAGTTAATAAGTGTTGAAGTTTTGAGTTTAATTTGGTGACAGTTGATTCACCCCCCCTCTTAGTTGTCCCACGCCTTTTAAAAATTGGTATCAGAGCTTTGGTTCCTTGGTATAGAGCTTAACCGCTTAAGGAAGATCTGATAGCACATAAGTTGGCAATCCCTATGTTTGATGGATTTGATTATAGTGACTGGAAAGTGCAAATGAGATGATATATTATTTCTCTTGGTTATAAGACCTAGAAGGCTATTGAGACAAAGTATGTTACTCTGGCAGGTGGTCTTACTACTGCAAATGAGGTTTCTACTTATGAGGAGAATGAGAAGGTGAGTTATGCTATTTTCAGTGCTCTATCTAAGACTAAGCGAACTAAGGTTATTTCTTTGGACACTAATTTTGGAAGAAGTTGGAAGATCTTTATGAAGGAAATGATAGAGTGAAATTGACAAATAAGCTGATGGAAAAGCGCAGATATGAGAATTTGAAAATGGAAGAAGGTGAAGATTTTGCAAGCTATTTCCAAAGGATTGAACTGGCAGCAAATGATGTTAGGAATCAAGGGGGTAAACTGACTAATGAAGATATAATTGAGAATATCCTAATAACCCTACTTAATTGTTACAGTGATAAGATCTTAGTTATTGAAGAAATGTATGATCCTAAGAAGTATACTAAAGAAGAGCTATTTGGAACCTTGACTACATTTGAGATGAGAAAGTTTAGAAAGAAGGAGGAAAAGACATAAACTGATTTAAAGCAAAAAAGACTGAGGATGATTCGGATAGTGATGGTTCTGGTGAGTTGGAAGTGAATTTTACCAAGAATTTGAAGAAAGGTATTGGTAAGTATAAAGGTATGTTTCCCTTTAAATGTTTCTATTGTAGTAATATTGGTCATTATGCTTCAAGATGTTTGAATAGAGTTGTACATAAGAAGAACAAGGATCATAAAGATAAGGATAGAAAGGATAAGAAGTATAAGAAGTTGTATCATGTTAAAGAAGAAGTTGGAATCTTTGATGATGAATCTGATTATGAGGGTGATGATAGTGAATTCCTATTTTTAGCTTTGGAGAATAAATCTATGTCTGCTAACCCTAGAAAATGTGCAAGAAAGAATATTTTTAAGAACAAAATAATGAGATGGAAGGTACTTTGGTCATCATCTTTTATGCTAGACATGATAAAGACTACTGGGTGATTGACAGTGGATGCTCTAATCACATGACTAGAGATAAAAGTTCACTAAACTTGAAAAGTATGATGGTGGTTTGGTCATGTTTGGTGATGATTCAGGAGCGAAGATTGTTGGGAAAGGTACAATTAGTTTTGATGGAATTCATAGAATTGATAATGTATATTATATAAAGGGTTTGAGGCATAACCTTTTGAGTGTTGGATACATGTGTAGGAATGGTTTTAAACTTGTGTTTCAGGATAATACCTGTGAAATCAGAAAAGGATCCAAAATATGGTTTTTTTTGGAAGGAGAACTCATGGAAACATCTATCAGCTTAAGGGTGTTGATAGTCAGTGCCTTGTATCTCAATTCAATGAGAATTGGTTGTGGCACTGAAGAATGGGACATGTATACTTTGATAATTTGGTCAGGATCAGTTCAAGAGATGTTGTATGGGGTCTTCCTAGAATCACAAAGCCTGCTAATACTATTTGCAGAAGTTTTCAATTAAAGAAACAAACAAGATGCAGTTTTAGGGGAAAAGAGCAATCTACTACCAAAATGTTGGAGTTAATTCATACTAACCTCTATGGTCTAACTAGAATAGGAAGCCTAAATGGTTACAAGTATTTCAAGATCCTTATTGATGATTATTCTCAAATGACATGGGTTGTTATTCTTAGAGAAAAGACTCAAGCTCTAGATAGGTTTAAGGTGTTCAAAGCAAGAGTGGGAAATGAAGTAAACCTAAGAATCAAATGTTTGAGATCTGATAGAGGTGGAGAATTCATTTCTAGTGAATTTAATAGTTTTTGTGAAGATCATGGAATAAATAATAGTTTTCTGCTCTGAGGACCCCTTAACATAATGGAATGGTTGAGAGGAAAAATCGGATCATACAAGAAGCTGCAAGAACCATGATGAAAGAATCAAATGTACCTGATGTGTACTAGAGAGAGGAAATACACACTATTTTTTTATGTTCTTAACAAAGTTTAGATTAGAGGCAATAACACAAAGACTCCTTTTGATTTATGGACTGGTAAGACTCCTACTATGAAGTACTTTAAGGTATTTGGAAGCAAATGTTACATTAAAAGAGATGATGAAAATCTTGGGAAGTTTGATGCTACATGTGATGAAGGAATTTTTCTTGGGTACTCCACTACTAGAAAAGCATATAGATGCTTCAATAAAATATTGAGGAAGATTGTTGAGAGTGATAATGTGAAATTTGATGAGGACATGAACAGACCTATTGAGATAAGTGAAGTTGAACTTGATGATCCTATCTATGGACATGTACCTAAAGAAAATAAGGAAGAAGAAGAAGAAGAAAACCTGGAACCCGATGTCAAGACTCCCAAGTATGTGTAGAAGAATCATCCAGAGGAACAGATAATTGGAGATAAGAGTTAAGGTGTGAAGTATAGAAGCAAAGAGAAACTAAGGTAAAATTGTGTTTACTTTCTAACATAGAACCTAAGACTATGTGTGAAGCATGTGATGATGAGAGTTGGGTTAGAGCTATGAAAGAAGAGTTGCAGTAAATATAGAGGAATTAGACATGGGAATTAGTTCCTAGACCTGTGAATAAGAATGTAATTGGTTCAAAATGAGTTTTCTCAAATAATTTGAATGAAAATGGGGAAGTTATAAGAAAGAAAACAAGACTTGTATGCAAGGGATAATCACAAGTTGAAGGCATATATTTTGAAGAAACATTTTCCCGTGTGGCTAGAATGGAAGCTATTAGGATGTTTTTGGAATTTTCTTCCTACAAGGACTTCAAAGTATATTAGATGGATGTCAAGTTAGCATTTCTGAATGGTGAATTGGAGGAAGAAGTTTGAATGGAACAACCTGAAGGATTTTAGTTATCAGAAAAACTAGAAATGGTTTGTAAATTGAAGGCATTGTATGGACTGAAGCAAGCTCCCAAAGCTTGGTATGCAAGATTGGATAGATACCTGACACAACAAGGATTCAACAAATGCTCTACTGACAACAATATTTACTTCAAAGTGCAAGGTAAAAAAATGTTGATAGTGGTAGTTTATGTTGATGACATAATCTTTGGTGGAACTGAAGGCATGTGTAAAATATTTGTAGAAGAAATGCAAAATGAATTTGAAATGTTCATGATTGGTGAGTTGAATTTCTTTCTTTGTCTTCAAGTAAATCATACTAATAAGGGAATATTCATTTCATAATTGAAATATGTGAAAGAGTTGTTGAAGAATTTTGAATGGATGACTCCAAACCAGTTAGTACTCCTATTGTAACTGGATGCAAGCTGAGTAAAGACGATGAATCTAATAAAGCTAATTAGAGCAAAACAAATCTATGATTGGTGGGTTAGTGTATCTTACTGCTACTAGACCGGATATTATGCATGCAATATGCTTAGTTGCTATACTTCAAGCAGATCCTAAAGAGGCACATGTTGCAGCAGTAAAGAGGATATTTAGATATCTTAAAGGTACACCGAATTATGGCTTATGGTATCCTAAGGGTGTTGATTTCACCTTGAGTACTTATAACAATGCAGATTGGGTTGGTTGTGTGGATGACCAAAAGATTACAAGTGGAGGTGCTTTCTTTCTTGGCAGAATATTGGTTTCTTGGTTGAGTAAGAAACAGGACTCGATTTCTTTATCCACTGTAGAGGCAGAATATATTGTTGCAGCATCCTGCTGCACATAGGTGTTGTGGATGAAGAAAACATTGAAAGACAATGGAGTAATATGTGATGAGCCTATTCCTATTTTCTATGAAAACATGAGTGCTATAAACATTTCAAATAATCCCATGATGCATTCAAGAACAAAACACATATCTATCAGATATCATTTCCTAAGAGAGAAAGTGTTGGAGAATGAAGTCAGGCTGGAGTATGTGTCAACAAAGGAACAAATTGTAGATATATTTACTAAGTCTCTTTTGAAGGATACTTTTGAGTTTCTTAGGGAGAGGTTGGGGGTCATTGGCCCTCTAAACTAGGTACACATGGAGGTGCATCAGTCTAGTGAATTCACAAACTCTTCATTTATTTGTGATAATGAATGAGTCTACTCCGCAAGGGGAGTAGGAAAGTTTCCATTGTTGCAGTATGAGTTGAATGGGTGTACTCCTAAGGGGGAGTAATCATATTTTTTTATCTTTTCCATTGATTTAAAAGGGGGAGAGAAAGTCATGTGAAAAGTGTTCTCCTGGAATATTGTACAAGTTATCTTTGATAGTGTTTCACATCATGTGTTGCCATCAATGACAAAGGGGGAGATTATTGCAAGTATGAGCAAGTTTGGTGGTGTTGTCATTAATTTTGTCATTAATGTCAACATAGTTCAGAATCTTGCATATTGTGCATGTATATTTGAGATACTATTGAGATGTTGTGAGTACATGGAGTTATCTTTATGATGTTGTAGATGTGCTGAAATGATGGGTTTCCAAGTGATTTTGAGAAAATTAATAAAAAGAGAGAAGTCAAAATCATGTAAGTGTCCAAAATGTGCTCTAGTATATGCTCCATGTTTCTCCTATATTGATCCTATGCTTGTGCAAATCTGAAAGGTTGTTGTTGATGATCTGATGGTTATATCTATTGATTTGTAGTCTCTGATTTAATGGAATGTGAAAGTTGTGTTCACTAGTGTGTGAACTATTCTAGCAGAGTTGACTTTTTGTGGATTGGGAGAAAAAAATTTGTCCACAATCCTTCACTATTTTGTTTCAGGTCTTGTGGATCTAGAATATGTTGTGTAAAAGTGTTCTCTGGGTTCTAGAAAAAGTGTTTGTGGTTTGGTGGTCTGGAAGTTGGATTTCAGTGTTGTATGTGTTTGCACAGTCTAGATGGACTGATGGAAGGATTTCTATGTTCAAAAGTTGTTACACTTAATTTAAATGTATCTGAAGGAACCTAATATGTGTTCTCATGCATAATTAAGTGTGTTGCATCATCCGCGTGCACTTCAATGTTCATTTGTGTTTTCATTAGGTTTTGCCAACCTAGTGTTTACAATTCATATGAAGAATTAAATTTAATTAAGGAAGCATGTGGTTGATCTAAGACATCATTTTTATATATTGGCTAAGTGTTTAATTGGTCCACTCTCATTCCTTTCCACCGTGGGAATGTTGAGTTTCCAACCTAATTTGAATTTATGAAATGAAGCGTATGTGGCCGACCTTGGAGAAAGTTTCTAAGGTTGAAGATTGTATAAATTTAAGTTAATTTGTAAAGATTTAGATGATGCAAAGTAACAAAGTAAGCCAAAAATAAAAGAGCAGAAGTGTGCAAAAGTGAGACAGTTGTACTTCATTGTGTTAGATTCTTGAAAGAAGTGAGCTAAAGGTTTCTGCAATCTTCTGATCAAAGCTACAAATGTGTGTAAATTGTTGTGGTGGATCTTTTGTTTTCTTTTGTATTTGTAGGCAGTGAGCCTCCCTATTGGACAATGAGTCCTTTTTGTAGGCAGTGAGCCTTTGTATCTAGACAATGAGTCCTCTTCTGGGCAATGAGACTTTGTATTTGGTTTTTCTATCTCTTTATATTGTGAGTTAATCCTCATCATGGTTTTTCCCTCATTGGGTTTTCCACGTAAAATCAGTTGTTCTTTGTGTTGATTTTTCTTTATGTAATTTGCATTTCATGTTCATACTTAATAACAGAACAGTGTGGTTGTGAAGTTAATAAGTGTTGAATTTTTGAGTTTAATTTGGTGACAACTGATTCAACCCCCCTCTTAGTTGTCATACACCTTTTAACAAACATTTCAAACTCTTTTTTCATTTCCTTTGCAAAATTTTTGCACATAGCTTCGTTGCCTCCAAAAATTTTGTCATCAACATATACAACCACAATCAAGATTTGATCTTTTTCATCTTTAAAGTAAAGATTGCTATCTATGGTGCCTTTATTGAATCCTTGTTGTATCAAATACTTATCCAACCTTGAATACCAAGCTTTAGGATCTTCCTTCAATCCATATAATTCCTTCTTCAATCTGTAAACCATATCTGGTTTGTATGATAACTAAAATCCAACCAGTTGTTCTATGTATACCTCTTCTTTCAATTCTCCATTCAAGAAAGAAAACTTCACATCCATCTAATAAACTTCAAAATCCTTATGTGCTACAAAAGCCAAAAACATCCTAATAGATTCCATTCTTTCCATTGGAGCAAATGTCTCCTCAAAATCTATTCCATCAACTTGTGAGTAGCCTTTACACACAAATCTTGCCTTGTGCCTTACCACTTCTCCATTCTCATTTAGTTTTCTTTTGAATACCTACTTAGTTCCAATTATATTTTTGTTTTCTAGTCTTAGAACAAGTTCCCAAGTCTGATTCTTCTCAATCTACAATAGTTCTTCTTCCATGGCTTTGATCCAATATTCATCCTTGCATGCCTCAATCACTATTTTAGGTTCAAATTCAGAAAGTAAACATAGATTTACCTTTTCTTTAGCAACTTTCCTTCTTGTTAGTACATCTTTTCTCTTATCTCCAATGATCTAATTTTTAAAATAATTCTTCTACACATACTTAGGAGTTTTAGGAGTCATTTTTGGAGCTCTTTCTTCTTCAATCTTCACTTCACTATATTTTTCTTCTTCTCTACAAGAAGACTAGTATAATTTATATCCATATATCATCATTGAATTATTCTATAAATCTTCATCAACTTTGACACTTTCACACTCAACAATATTTCTCAATCTCTTGTTGTAGCATCAATCAGCTTTGCTTCTAGTAGAGTATCCAAGGAAGATAACTTCATTAGACCTTGCATAAAAAATTTCCTAAGTTATCTTTATCTCTTCTGATATAACTGTTAACACGTAGGATTGCACCCTGATGCTAAGCTTGGAGGCTCAACAATCCTATGTAACATGGAAACATCTTTGAGCTTTTGGGTTGCTCATAACGAAGATGAATCTCCATATTATGGGTTGGTTCCCCTTTTGATTTTTTCTATGAAACTAATGACTTATGCAATAAAAGGGATAGAAGGATTAAAAATAATGGTAACAATTGAAACTAGTGAGATGGTGATGCACCTAAATGACTACTGAACATGCAACCTAATTCACAAGTACTCTTCAGTATATCTGCTTACACAATTTAATTTGAACAACTAAATCACATAAGTATTTCATAAACAAGCTTTGAGAAATCAATATCTTTTATGAAGGAAAACTAAATTTTCACAACTTGAAAGAAAGGATTAAATAGTTATACAACCTATGACCTATGATATTAAACTTTTGTGATTTATTTTAGGTGTATCAAATGTATATTAAAAACAAATCAAAACACACCAATAAAACATTATATCAAAAACAAAAAATAGGATAAAATAAATGCAAACTAATTTTTTTGCTTTCGATGTCGTCCTATTATCCTCTATCTCCAGTGTTTTTTTATTCTAGCTTGCTCTCAGATTGTGTGCTAGGCTCAACAAACAGTCTTCCTAGAGAACGAGATTAAAGATGAATGCATGCTAATACTACGCTAAGATATGATTATTCTAATACTAAACATGATTACTAAAGTGAAAGATTACGAGATTATGAAAGCTAAAGATGACAAAGACAATGCTAGAATGTAATTAAGTTCTAATGCGCGTGTGTTGTAACCAATACTTGGATTTGCAAGGGTATTTATAGAGTTTTTGAAAGATTCTGATTGCTTGATGTGATTAACGGCTATGAAAATTCCTGGCAGATCGAATGGTCGAAGATGGATAAGACTGGAGAGAAAAATATAAGAAAATAGAAAACAATATGTGTTTCCTTTTTCATGGAAGAGATAAGATGAGATGATAAAGATGAATTGTAAAAATCATCTTTTTGTGATATTGAGGAAAGATTTTGAAGATAAATAATGAATTATAATTTCAATTATTTATTTATGGGTGACATGGAAGATTTTTCTTAATTAAATAAAATATTTAATTAAGATTTGGATAATAATAAAAGATTTCATAATTAAATGAAATATTTAATTATGATTTGAAAAGATATGAAAGATATTTAATTAAATAAAGATATTTAATTAAATTGTTAAGAAATGACATGTGGATGAAATTAATTAAATAAAATATTTAATTAATTAGAAGAAATATTTAAATTTAATTAAATCAAAAGACTTAATTAAATTCAAAAAGGTGATAATTCATTAAAATAAATAAAATATATTTATTTAATTAATCAAGTAGACATATGAAATAGTTAAATAAAATGAATTTATTTAATTATGGTGGAAGAATAAAGTGAATGAACAATATAATTAAATTAATTAAATTTAATCATATGTAGAGGACTTTAGAGGATTAATTAAATAATAAATATTTAATTAAATGCCAAGATTAGACATGACCAATTTTATGCATATATATTTTTCCCCTCTTTGAAGTGATGTGTGAAACGCATTGCTTCAAAGAAAATATTCCTACTTTTAAAATTTAATTCGTTTGTTTTTTCCCCCCTAATTGAAAAATTTTAACTAATATGCCCTTGATTAACATGCCTATTATGCCTTTTGATTTGAATCTGATATGTGGTTGATATTGATGATGCCCTCTCGGGGGGTAAATCACTGGTGATGAGAAAAATGTTGAGTTGATGATGAAATTCAGATGATGAAAAGGATGTAGTGATTTAGCTCCCGATATATGATGAAAAGCTGCCCCAAATTGAAAATAACAAAATGCCACCAAAAACCCACCTTATTTGACCCTTAAAAGGTAAAAGGGTAAAAAGGACAAGTCATTTTCACCTATTGACTTTATTGATTCTATGCTCTAATGGTGACTTGGCGAGATGTAGATTCCTTACCACAGGCATAGATTTGAATAGGCCTGACGATATCAAAGACCAATCGCATATGGACCACTAAAGAGTTGATTTGATCCTTTGTGCTTTGAATTTTTTTATTTTCAGTCAATTTTTGATGTATTTTGGCATGAGTTTAGGTTTTCATAGGCCGTTTTAGCACTTTTAGGAAATAGAGTAGTGCATATGAGGTTTCCTTTAGTGCATCTAGGACATAAAGTAGTGCTTTTAAGATTTCCACAGTTTAGCGCATTTGATAGGTGAAATAGCGCTTATATGGTGTTGATAGGAAATTTGGTACATTAGCGCATTTAGGACACAGAATGGCACTTTTAGGGTTTTTGCACATCAAGTAGATGAAATGGCACATTCGATTAGGGATGTGGCACTTTTAGGGAAATAGCGCATAGAGGAATTGATTTAGCGCTTTTAGGGCATAAAATGGTGCATTTTGGGATTAGCGCATATGGGGAAAACTTCAATGCATTTAGGGTTTTAGCGCTTATAGGTCACAAATTAGTGCATTTAGGCAATTTTGGAAAAATGCACTGTTTTGATAAAAATAATGATGGATTATTGCTTCTTTGGTTAATAGATAGTAAAATTGTCTTGTCATCATGTTGATATGGATAGAAATGATAGTAAAGCTGAGAAATGATGAATTGATAACTTTGTTTCCTAAAGTAGAAAGCAAAAAGTAGATAGCTGATAAATTTGTGTAATAACTTGGCGTTAGAAAACAAAGAGTAAATGATTGATATGACTTCTGATAAATTTTCTTTCTACGATAGAAAACAAATAGTAGATTGATTTGATTGAAAAAATATTTGCATTCATGATTGAAGTACAAATAGGATAATGAGTTGATTGTTGATAAATTTGATTTCTTAAAAAAGAAAAACAAATAGTAAATGATGATAGATTAGATTGATTTGATGTTAAGATAGGTAGAGTTTGCATTGATATCCTGATGTGATTCGCTTAGATAGAACACTTGATATGGTTCATGTGATATGATGCACTTGATTGATATGGGTCTTTTGATATGAATCGTTGATATGTATGATGTGAAGTAGATATATTTTTTTTGATACGAGTCAATGATATGAGTCTGATTGATTGTCCTTGTGATGACAAAAACTAGGAGGTTTTCAAAAACCTCCAGATTAGAGAGTGCTTCCCTGTAGGTTGGGATCGGATCTAAGATCTCACACCTGCAGATGTACAGTTGATAGTTGGTTGTGGGTTGGGTTCATTGTTGTTGATTCCTCCTATTCGAGTCAAAAGGGGACTGTTGACCGTGCTAGCAGAGAGATGGCATTCAAAGCATTATACTTTTCATTTGCCAATGGGTGAGATGACAATGACCCCTGAGGATGTATATAGGATTTTGGGGATCCCAGTGGTAGGTTCCCTTGTGTTCTATGACCACAAGGAGCTAGGTGGTACAGAGGCACTGAGGAGAGTATATGGTGATGTGCATATAGTAGGATATTGGGTTTCATGGGCAGACTTTAGGGGATATCTAGCCTTACTTGTAGTGTTGGGTACATTCATTGGAGGTTTCCTTTGTCTGGATCACCGGTCAAAGGGACTATTAGTTGGGTGGGGTAGGATCATCAAGCAAATGATGGTTCAGCCATGGAGATATTCTTGGGGGAGTTGTATGTTAGCTCATTTATATCATGACTTGCACTAGGTGGTGTACAAAGGGTCATCGAGCTTGTCTTGTGGTGCTACCCTACTTCAGATCTGGGCATGGGAGAATATTGTTGTGAAGAGACCATTGTGTCTAAGAGTTAGGCCACCAGGTAGGCTGTATGTATATGCATATTCCATTGCACTTGTCCAGCCCAAGCTAGGAAAGTTAGAGTATTGGAGACAGACCCTGGATGATATGGATTCAATGATATGGAGGCCCTACATAGATTGTGAGGCGTGGGATACAGAGCAGTTGGAGATTCCATTTGTATGTATATCCCAGTTTTTGATAGGTCATACTCCATTCATGATAGAGAGTTTTTTGGCCTTGCGAGTATAGAGGAAGTTTGGATTTACATAGGGGATGCCTTAGGGCATTGCGCACTATGGATGGTGCACGGATGAGCCTAGATGGGGTCCTTGCATTTATTACTAGGTTGCCTATACTGAGTATACAACATTACAACCTAAAGTATGGGATGGCAGGCCTGATATTGTTGATGCAGGCATGTCTGAGGATTACTTGATCTATTATCACACACACCCATTTCTGTGGTTCACATGTCTAGATGAGTTGGCACCCATTTTGGTGGCACCTCAACCAGGGGTTGGGAGACAGGAGGATGTGGCAAGTGGGGAGCAGGAAATTGGCAGAGGAGAGGATGAGGATAGTGGAGATGGGGAGGAGAGTGGAGAGGAGGATAGCTCAGATGATGATGATGGGGATGACAGCGGAGATGACAGAGGGGAGGGGCAAAGGCTAGTGAGAGTGAGGCCATACTTTTTGGGTAGTGTTCATATTATACGGAGGCTGAGGACTGGTATTGGATGGAGGACAGTGAGCAAGGCCATTTGTACATCACAACAAGCTCAGATAGGTAATCTGCAGGTCTAGGTTCAAACACTTTAGGATCAGCAAGTGTAGTTGTAGAGCTAGTTGGCTCAGGCTTAGAGTGTTGCAATGCAGTTAAAGGCACAGCTTGCGCAGGCACAAGTACCTCCTCCTACCCTAGACCCACAAGTAGCCCAGTTGATAGTAGAGAGGAATTCTTTTAGATGGAGGGAAGTGGAGGTAGAGGGGATGGCATAGAGACTCATGGGCACCATTGAGAGTGCATCCTTATGAGAGGCCATTGCAGAGGGGTTTGAGATTGCTAGGGAGGTCGAGTACTACTGAGTGAGGTATGAGGAGTTGTGTCCTCCTGATCACAAAGAGCCTTACCCTCAGTCCCATAGTAGGACCAGGAGCATATCACGGATGACTACACAGAGCAAAGGGGTGACAGGACCATGATAGGATCCTGATGTAGGGACTAGTGGCAAGCCATCCTCCTCGAGACCAACTCCATCAGGGGGGTCCACCAGCCAACCTTGATTGATTGATGCAGGATATTTGATGTATATCATTGTTTTGAGCATGTATATCAGTTTTGATCATATCTCATGTATCTCTCTATACTATTTAGTTTCATTAGACATTGGACATTTGTATGTATTTTTTATGAGTGATGATATCCAACGGCGATGAATTTTGATGATGTGCTTCTTTGATGTGATGATGATATGGATATGTATTGGTTATGGATTTTGATATGTATGTTAATGATTTGATGATTAACATGATATGCAGGATGATTTATGATATATTTATGATGATGATTTATGATGTGTACTAATGATGTCATGCAGGTGGATGACCTATGATGTGATTAATGAAAATATGCAATGGGATATTTAATATGTATGTTAATGATTTGATGACTAACATGATATGCAGGATGATTTATGATATGTTTATGATGATGATTTATGATGCGTACTAATGATTTCATGCAGGTGGATGACCTATTATGTGACTAATGAAAATATGCAATGGGATATTTAATATGCTTGTAATGTGTTTGCAAATGATGTGGAAATGTAATGTATGTATGGAAAAATTGTTTTTTGGATTTTTCAAATGTGATGAAGAATGATGATGTAATTAAAAATGGATGTTTATGTTTATGAGATAAATTCGTAGTCTGTATATGATTTTAAATAATATGTGAAATGAGGCAATGTTTATGGAAAATGGTATGAAAAGGATAAGTGCATGCAAGATAGGATAAATAATAGGATGAAATGTATGATGAAATGAAATGATAATGAAATGAGATAAATGAAATGAATATAACATGATAATGATAATGAAATGATAATGATATGATAATGAAATGAGATAAATGAAATGAATATAACATGATAATGATATGAGATAAATGAAATGAATATGACATGATAATGATAATGATCGGATAATGAAATGGATATGACATGATAATGATAATGAGATGATAATAAAATGATATGATAATGAAATGATAATGATAGGATAATGAAATGGATATGACATGATAATGATAATGAGATGATAATGAAATGATATGATAATGAAATGATAATGAATATGATAATGAATATGACATGATAATGATAATGAATATGACATGATAATGATAATGAAATGATAATGATATGAGATAAATGAAATGAAATGAAATGCTAAAATGAAGTGAAATGATAAAATGGAGATGGTAAATGGGATGCAACCACGTAGAATGAAAATGACATTGATATGAAAATGATAAGTAAGATGTTAATGATATGAAGACGATAGATAATATGAAAATGGAAATGATATGAAATAACTAAGGGATAAATGAGTGATATGAAATGGTAAAGGATCTAAATGAATGATATGAAGATGATATAAAATGAGAATGATCAATGGCATACAATGAAATTATATGATATGATAAATGAAATGATAATGCATAATGATGGATAAAAGGACTGAAATGAAATGCAAATGAATGACAAATGATAAATTATACGATACGTACATGACCTGGATGAACTAATAATGGTAATGAAATGATGATGAAGATAAAAGATGATAATAAAACAAATGTCCAAATGTCCTCCACAACTAGTGTAAAGAGACATGATAGTCGTTGATGTTTTTGTTCAGCCTTTTAAAACTCTGATGCAGTTCTAGTATGCAGATATGTACAATGATCTAAATGAAATGCAACTAATTGAAACCAACCATTTGTTGAGCCTTCTATTAGCTTTCTTGAATCATCATAGAGCTTTTAAAATGTTGGAAGTATGTACAAGAATCACAAGGGAAATTAGCACCAGTGATTACCTGAGTACAACTTTCATATTTTTGATATAGCAAGTGAACACAAGCTTCGAGGTATAATTGAACCGAGATGACCTAAGCATTTCTTGCATAAACAAACAAAGACTAACCACTTTGTGATGCAAATTTGGAACTGTCATCAATGATACACTATAGAAATCATGTCTCGTGACATATTTGCACCAGATTGATAGTTAACCTCAAGACAACAGACAAAGAAAAATCATCCTCTTTCCTCACCACTCTAGTTTAGTACAGCATCACGTGTGCTCCAGAGAGATGATATCAAAAATTCAAACAACCATTGTTCAAAATATAATATTGCTATTCCAAACATTATTCAAATTGTAGATCATCCAGATATGAGTCATGATATGGTACTTGTTGAAAACTGTTGTGATATGGATCAATGATTGGATAATTGTTCATATGATTTGATTGTTTGTTTGCATGATTGGATTTATGTCATTGTCTAACTATTTCGGTAAAACCTAAAAGTTGATTGCCCCCAATATGTCAACATTTTCCCCTAGTATTGACACAACTTGCTGAAATGAATATGTACAATGATCAAGTCATGGTAAGATGTTATCGCTCGAGGAAAATGATGGCAATATGATGCTGGTATGGCCCTAAGATGATGGAAAGACGCATGAAATGAAGGCTAAGAAGCTAGGTGAAAAACATGAAATAATAGATGGAGAGCTATAAATAGCGTATGTTTGCCAGATTTTCACTATTTGTTTTTATTGCATTTTTTTATTTTTTTTTATTTTTTTTTAGGACTTTTTCTATTTTTTGTGTTTTTTTTAGGACTTTTTTTTGTTGTTTTTGTATTTTTTTCAAGACTATTTCTATTGTTTTTGTATATTTTTTTTAGGACTTTTTCTGTTGTTTTTGTATATTTTTTCAAGACTTTTTCTATTTTTTGTGTATTTTTTTAGGACTTTTTATGGATGAGGATAATGTTATACCATGCATAACCACCCCATTTTATTCTAGAACAAAATGGATCCCCCTTTTCTTTTGTTTTCTTCGCCTTTGGTTGTCTAGTTTGGTCTTAGGAGTTCTTTTGTTTTCCTCCTAAGTCTGTCTTTTGTTCTGTCTGATTTGGTTCTGCTTCAGCTGAAGTTGGGTTCCTTATGTTAAAATTGATGAAATGATGAAAAATGATATATTTTATATGCTTTTGAGGACTAATGGAGATATTGTTTTGCAAGATTAAATCATACAGCTTATGCTTTTCACAGAGAAGTCTGTTGGAAGGCATACCTCAATTGGATTTGGCATAAAACTCCTCAAAGTAGAAAGTCACCAAGACCCTCTTGTTGTCTTGCCGACTCACAGTGCGTTATATTCATTTGAAATACACCGGTTGCTAGGACATTCTGGTCACCATGAGTTTTTATATGTCTCTTTGTTGGGGAGAAGTTTGGCCGACAGGGTGGAGTCTCCCTGAAATGGTCTGAACTTGCCAAAAGATGAAGGATTCGGTGTAGTGTCTTGCTGACCCAATAGGGTCTCACTGAAATGAAATGGTGGTCCCAAAATGAGGTGGATTCGATGAGAGGTCCTGCCGACAGACAAAAGTCTCACCAACATTTGTTCACAAGGCCATTAGCAGGGAGAAAGATTTGCATTTGCTATGAGGTCAGGCCGAATGGTCGAAGGCTCGGTGACGGGGGTTTGCTTTTGGGTGATGTCTCCCCCAATAGGGTAAAGTCTCACTGAAATGTTTGGCACTCAGGGAGATGTCTCGTCGATGGTTGTTAGTCCCACTGAAGGATTCTCCCTTCGGTGTAGTGTTTTGAGCTCGATGAAAGGTCTTGCCGACAGAGGGTGTCTCGCTGAAGGATTCTACCTTCGATATAATCTTTGGCCAACAAATGGAACTCTCACCGAAGTGGAATGAGTTTGGGGTGAGGTCTTCTCGACTGGTGTCGAGGTCTCCCCAAAGGTTTGTGCCTTCGGTGTGATGTCTCCCCAACAGGGGGAATCTTTCTGAAATGAAAAGGTTTGAGATCAGGGAGAAAGGAAGGAGTTCAATTTGATGTCTCACCGGTAGGGTGAGGTCTCACCGAAAGATTATGAGTTTGGCATGATGTCTTGCCGATAGGGTGGAGTCTCCTTGAAATGGTCCAAGCTCACCGAAGGGGGGGTGTCATCAGTATGAAGTCTTTCTGACTGATGGAGGTCTCACCAACATGGAATGGTGCCTTCGGTGTAATGTTTTTGGTCGATGTAATGTCTCACCGACCGAAGGTGGTCTTGCTAACAATGTTTCACAATATTATAGGCATCGAGGAGACTCTTGGCCGAATGGTTGGTCTTCGATATGAGGTCTTGCCAACTGAAGAGTCTCACCGATGGTTTTAAATCTTCGGTGTGACTAATGGGAACCCGCTATGACCTCCTGCTGACTGGAAAATGTCTTGCCAAATGTGGATATCTTGCCAACGGAGGAGCACAGTGGTATAACCCTGGCCACTCGCTATGATGTCTGGCCGACAAGCGATGGTATTGCCAATAGAAATGAGTGTACTATGGAATTCAGTGAGACCTCTTGCTAAAAGCAATATTCTAAGAGACAATTTTGGGTATCGACATAACTTTTGGAGCTCAAGATGACCTCTTACCAATAGTTCTAAGCTATGTTGATTGCTGTTGAGAAGCATAATCGCATCAGGCAGACACGGCTAGTGTCTCACCGACATGTGATTATGTCTAAAGAATTTTTTACTACCCGAGAAGCTTATGTGGCATGTGTTCCACCAATCAGAAGAAGCTAAAGGGGTGGGCCAGTGACAGTTTGACTGATTGACTATTCTTGCAAGGAAGATCAACAAAGGATAAATGACATGGACTTACTCTGAGATCAAAAGTGATGGAGTAGCTCAGTGAACAATGGTGTGGAGATCTAATAGTAAAATCTGATGCTACTTCTAGAGGAGTTCAACATGCAGAAAGATCTAGAGTAGGAAGAAATCCAAAAGGAAGAAGAGATTGCGAGTCTCAGGGACAGTTGTGGTGTCTACTGGCAAAGGTAGATCAACATTAATGATAGTGCTTCAAAACATCCAAAGCAGCTCTACAAGGAAGTTCGAAGGTGGACACAAAGGCTGAGAGTTAATGTGATCATTCCAAAAGATCTAAGGGCTACTCCTGAGGGCGATCCTTCACCGACATGGACATGGGGATGCACATTGAATGCATCATTAACTTCATTCCAAAAGATCTGAGGGCCGACCCTACTGAAGGGGGATATTTTTGTAAATCCTAAAATAAGGGCCATCACATTCTTTTTGGGCATGTTCTATATATATGGCATTTTTGCCTCTTTTTTAAAGAGAGATTTTTTAGAGACTAGTAGTAGAGAAAAAGGAGATACATAGAGAGATAGATTTTGAATAGTAGGACTTTTCTGTAGTAGAGAAAATTAAGAGTAGAATAGAGTAGGAGCTAGATTCAGCAGAGACAATAATGTATCTTTCAAGTTTTCTTAGTGTAGATGGAGATGATTTGAAGACATGGATTTTCTATACAATGGTGATTGTCCCAAATTTGTAAATGTTGCTTACCTATTTCACTAACAGTAGAAACAACCAGATTTAAATCTACTTCATATTATGCTTCAGAATGGTAGTTATCTTGGGTTAATCATTTGATTTGCAAAGCTTTCAAGGAATGAAATTTTATTTTATGTTTTGTCTAAATGGTGATTTACAATCTGTTGTTGAAGTTAGCACTGTGAATGAATGAAACTGTGTGTTAATCACAAGTTAATTTTGTTCTCCATTTTTAGTTAGCAATTCCTTGAAAGGTAACAAGTCTGGTTAAGTTGGATGAATTATTATTCTCTTTAGTTCCAAAGCGTTGATCTATCTTTTTCTATTTCTTTAAAAACCCCAATTAAAGTAGGTTTGAATTTATGTTTGATCTTAGAACAATCCAGAAGCTCAACACCAACAAGCCCCTTGAACATTATAGTTCACATCAACCATTGAGTGAAATCAGCATAGTCGAGAACCTATTACCAAGACCTTGGGAGTTAGATATCCATGTGTTATTCTTTCTCTTTTAGGAAATCAGAATAGTGATATTCTATTAACTGTTGTTGTGTTCATTTGACCATCAACAAAAACTAGCACTAGAAGGAGGGCCTAGAAGAGAAAACTAGATAATACTGGGTTTTTCTCACTAGAAAGGTCCCGTAGAGTTCTTCGATCAGCTGAAAATCCACCACCTTTGATAGAAATCAAGACCCCAATAAGACACAAGAGTCACAAGACTAGAGAAACCATCATACCACCTTTGTTAGCTTCGCTCACTCCACCAGGCTTTTCACCAATACCCCAGTGGATACCTACCAATCCACCACCAAATCCATCTCAATTGCCATTATAGCTGGTTCAACCCATCCAATAGCTAGCTCAACCACCACCAATGGAGTTTTTTCAAAATAATCCCTCTCCATTGGGGACTATTCCTAGAGGCTTTCATGATATGCCTAAGAATCCTGATAAATTCTATCCCAAATACATTCATGGTGAATCAAGGAGTGTTGAAGAGCACATACAAGCTTTTAAGGACACTTGTACTAGAGCTCAGATAGCTCACCATGATGTAGTTTGTAGGTTGTTCCCTTATTGCTTAGGGGATATGGAATACAACTAGTATCTTAATCTTCCACAAGGTTCTATTTTGAGTTGGATAGACCTGGAGAATGCTTTCATCAATCAGTTTGGAGTTGATGTGGATCCAGCCCTTTTGTTCCACCAATTTGCTACCATTAGGAAAGAGCCATGTGAATCCTTGCCCTTGTTTAATACCAAGTTTCAAAAAATGTATAGGAGACTGCAGGACCCCTATCTAGTTGCCAAGAATAGTGCCATTCAAGCATACTTTAGAGTTATAGAACCTCTAATTGGATTATTCCTACAAAGGACATATCAACCGGCAGATATTGATCCCCTGTCTAAAGTCTATCATCTAGCCATTAAGCTGCAACAACAAATTAGTTCTCAACAAGGAAGTTTGGGAGGAGGTTTTCCTTTAATGGGGTATCAGATGTCTAGCCCGACCCCTTTATTCAATACTATCCCAGGGATGTATCCTTCCCATTATGGACCTATTTCTGAGTTATAGACTCAATCTCCTGTTCCATTCTTTTCCAATGAAGCTCCTAACTTCCTTCAAAAATCATAGGCTCATCATAGTCTGCATGGTCATCGTAACCAAGTTGGAACACCAAATCATATCAGTCAGCCACTTGTTGCTAAGAGTGTTGAAAGTGAAAAGACATTTCAACTAACAAATGAGGTAGAGACCTTAAATAAAACTGTCTCAAGTCACAAATGACATGGATCAGCTTAGATTGAACCCCTCTCAAAACCAAGGTAATTATCCTAATCAGAGCAATAACAACCAGGGTAATTATCAGAATAACAACAATCACAGCTAGAGGGGTTATCAAGGCCAAAACTCCCCTAACCAAGGCTATCAAAATAAAAATAGAGGATATAACTAGAGGCCAAATAACAACCAACAATGGAATACAGGTCCAAATAACGGTGGAGTTTCTCACAATTATCAAGCTAATGAGGAAAGGTCACATATTACAAATGTGGCTGACCTTAATTTTATGACTAACTAGTGCAAGATGCATGATACTGCAACCCATTCTGAGGTAAATTGCCTTGAAATGGAGAAGGTTGTGAGGATGGCATAGGAAGATGTCCAAGCATTCCAAGGGAATTCAAATAAAGAAGGTGGCTCAATAGATACAGCAATGACTTATGACCTCTTTGAGGAAGAACCTTCATTCCCAATGCAAAATGAGAACGAACCAGAGGAAGATATGTATGATGCCCAAGCCTTTCAGACAAAGGGAGGACACTTCTTAAGAAATCAGAATAAGGGTCTTTTCACTACATCAGCACCACCTAATCACACGATGCCTTTGAATCAAAGTGCTGACAATAACCCTCCTCCACCAAAAGGTCCACCTAACTTCCATAACAAAGGTAATTCACCTAGTGTTGTCAGATGTAATGCAAGCTATAACACAAAATTTGATATTGTTTTTGAGATGCAGAGATAGAAAACCTCTTTATCATACTTTGACATCCTAAAGTACCCAATGAGAGATAGTGCTGAAAGCTTTGGAAGAAGCTGACAAATCAAAAAGGAAAACTAAGATGGCACCCACTATAGACATGAACGTACCTTTGTATAGAAGCAAGGTAGGTACCCCACCATTTCTTTTGATTTTAAGAATCTGTTGGAAGAAAATACATAATTTTCTATTAGATTCAGGGGCTTTTGGAAATGTTATGCCATTTTCTATATGCAAGAAATTGGGATTGAACCCTATCCAAACAAACAAGAAGGTCATCCAACTTGATAAAACAGAGGTTAATGTACTTGGAGAATTGAGAAATATACATGTGCAAGTAGGCTCTGACCCTAGGATTTTAACCAATATAGATATTCAAGTAGCAGACATTCCCGAGACTTATGGTATGTTGTTGAGCAGAGATTTAAAGAAAAGTATAGGGGGATATCTCTTCCTCGACTTTTCACATATGTGGCTACCATGGAGGGGAGTGCCTACGCAAATTAGGATTGAAAGTGAACCTCACCTCAAGCATATCATCACTAAGTATGATTATCCCAATGAGGTAGCTTATTTTGAAACCAAGATAGGGGTTTATAAAAGAGAAGAAATTTTAACCTTTTTGGTTCTTCATTCTAAAGATTTATCAATACAAAAATTCTCTAATCCCATGATTAATGAAAATCAATAGGGATTGATCAGGAAGCTGCAGCAAGATCGGCTAGTCTTAGCGGAAGATATCAATTTGCAGAGTCTTCTACTCCCTAATTGGTGTAGGGTACACTACCAAAATCATTCAAAATTAACCTACCAACCCTGCATCAGCATTTTAAATCATGTTTCCTAAACTAAGGAAACTAGCCTAAGTCACCTCGAGACCATTGCAGATCATTTCTAATTTGAAGCCAAAAATGCAATAATGTTAACTAGGGATAATATACCTTCAAACGGAGTCCCTCCTCAACTTGAACTTACCCAAGTCACAATACCAGATCAACACAGTTACGAAGAACAACCCCAAGGTCTATTTGATATCCCTGCACTCACAAGTATACCAAAACCCAAGGGATTAATCAAAGATACAAGTGACTATTAGAAGGATAGCCTCAGATTACATAATATGTCTGAGCACAAACTTGAAATTGCACCTAAGGAACCTATTAAACACCTCTTATCAGTATTTGATGCAAAGGATCAAGTGCCCCCACCTATGGCTCATCTTATCCAAATGCCCATAATAACCTCAAAGGGATCAACCCCAGCTCATGATCAGCTATGGACCCTCACGTTTGATGGATCCAAGTCCAAAACAGGTTGTGGTGTTGGGATTGAATTAACCAGCCTGAAAGGGAAAACTTTCTTTGCTTCTTACAAGTTGCAGTTTAGATGCATTAACAATGTAGCAGAATATGAAGCCTTAGCTCGGGGGCTGATGTTTGCACATAAGAAGAAAGTTACTACTCTGATGGTTAAGGAGATTTAGAGGTAATTATCAAGCAAGTGCTCAGCCAATACACATGTCACAATAAAAGGCTGGCAGCCTATAGAAATTGGCTATAGAATCTAATTAAAGACTTTGAATGCTTTTGGGATTAGTTTAATCCCTAGAGAAGAGAATCAGATAGCTGATTCATTAGTTGTTGCCACAAGTACCCTGGAACCCATGCAAGGATCCAAGATTAAGAGATTCTCAGTAGAATTGATATCCACCCCAGCTGTTCCTGATAACATCAATAACTTTCAGGTTTTTGATGATGATCAACATATCCTTGATTTTCTAGCAAGCTCAGATGTTTTTGAAGGACAGATCATCGATGAGTCCAATAGGGATCAAGGAGAATGGAGCCCTGAAGACTGCGATACAAAGGGAATCCTCAATTTAAAAATTAATAGCATTCTAAAGGGAATGGTGGCCTTAGAAAGAATTTTTGATTCATACACAAGAGCTTGGGAAAAGGTATCAGTCAAAGATAAAGGAGGTGAATATGAAACTATTAACCTAGCTAATTTTGGCCTGGAAAGAAATGTTTGCATAGTGAAAGCTTGCCCTAAAACAATCAGAAAAGATATACTGAGGGCACTGAAGAAGGACATGGCTGAAATAGCTTGGGGATATGAAGATCTAAAGACATTTGATGCTTCTGTGATAACTCATATTATTCCTTTGAAGCCTAAAGCTAAACCATTTCGACAGAAACAGCGTCTATCAACACCCTAATTGAACCACCGATCTTTAAGGAAGTTCATAAATTTCTTTCTGCAAGAATAATCTTCCCTATACGACATTCAACATGGGTGGATAACTTGGTTCCAGTCCATAAGAAAAATAGAGAGATCAAGCTATGTGTAGATTTTAGGAATCTGAATAGAGATTCAGGAAAGGAAAACTACCCACTCCCTTCACTAGACAAAGTCTTGCAGACTGTCAATGGGTCTCAGATGATATCATTCCTAGATGGTTATTTGGGATACAATTAGGTGATTGTTAATTATGAAGACAGAATGAAGACAACCTTCACTACTAAGTGGGGAACATTTGCTTATAGAAGGATGCCATTTGGTATGATAAATGCTGGAGCAAATGTCCAGCGTGCCATGGATGTAGCATTCAAATATTTGATTGGTAAATGCATCATCATCTACATGGACAACCTAACAGTATTCTCTAAAGATAGACTAAATCAAGCTGCATACTTGACTAAAGTTCTTGAAAGGTGTATCCAGTATGGTGTCTCCCTGAATCCTAAAAAGTGTGTGTTTGGGGTTTCTGAAGGGAAGCTTTTGGGACCCATAATCTCAGAAAGGGGAATATCAATTGATCCAAATCGATTTGAGTCCATTCTAAAGATAACCAGGCTAGGAAGCAAGAAGGAAATGAGATCTTTCTTTGGAAAGATCAACTTTGTGAGAAATTTTATCATAGGTTTTGCAGAAATTGTAAAATCATTGAATGAAATGATAAAGAAAGATGTTGTAATAGAATGGAGTAACGAGGAAAAGGTTGTGTTTTCTCAAGTCAAACAATCCATTTTAGAAGTGCCAATCCTCACCAGCCCTGATTACTTGAAGCCATTCTATATTTGTTCTTTTGATTCTACACATTCCTATGTAGTTGTCCTAACTCATTGAAGAGAAGAGGGAGAGGAGAGGCCAATTGATTTCATGAGTTCTCCATTTAAGAATGCCAAAGTTCAGTACCCACCTCTTGAAAAGCAAGCTTTTGTGTTGGTTAGGGCTATTAAGAAGTTTAGGAATTACATCTTCTGAAGTCAAATTATTGATGTAGTTCCTAATGTTGTTGTAAAGTCTCTACTCATCCAGAGAGAATTGGGAGAATAAAGGGGGAAATGGATGGCCATTTTGCAAGAGTTTGATCTAGAGATTCACCCTATGAACTTTTCCAAGGTTTGGGATTGTCTAAATCCATAGCCTATGCTAGTGAGAACATTATATGTAAGCAATACACGATGCAGTCTTTTTCCAACGACCCTTGGTATGCCAATATCATCTGTTTCATGCTTAATAATCAATGCACAGAAGGAATGAATACAACTTAGAGGAGAGCACTGAGAACGAAGAGCTCCCATTATATTCTCAAAGGAGGATTTATCTATAGAAAAAAATTTGAGGGAGTGTACCTACGATGCCTTGATCAGCAAGAGGCTAGACACGTAATTGTTGAATTCCATGGGAAACATGGCACAAGCCATGGTTATATAGATTCGTTAACACATCATATCCTTAGATCTGGTTATTATTGGTTGTGTGTGTTCAAATATTCCCACCAACATGTAAGAACATGTCACATATTTCAATTTTTTGCATCAAAAGAGCACCATTCAGCCATGCCATTACAGCCTGTTTACGAGGTAAGACCATTTGCCTAATGGGCGTTGGATTTTATTGGGGTAATTAACCCAAATTATTCTACAGGACAAATTTATTTTGACTGCCACAAATTACTGTATGAGATGGACTGAGGCTATACCTTGAAAGAATAGCACAACTGAGGTGGTAATCAAGTTCTTCACCGAATGCATCACAACTAGGTTTGGAGTACCCTTCACATTGGTATGTGACAATGGCTCTTCCTTTTCTTCTGCTGAGTTCATTTCATGGGCTTATGATCACAAAATTTTTTTGAAGTATTCTTCAAACTATTACCCACAAGGAATTGGAGTTGCAAAATAAACCAATAAGAATCTCTTAGGGGTAATCAAAAATTTTCTAGAGAACAATCCTAGGGACTGGCATACCCAGCTAAGATTTGCGTTATGGACAGATAGGACTAGGATCAAGGTTGCTTTAAAGACTTAACCATTTAAGCTAGTGTATGGCCAAAAGCCTATGTTCCCTATTCACTTGCAAATACCTATCCTTGAGTTCATGCAGAAATTCTACTCTAGTGATGATAGGATTGAAGTAAGATTAATTGCCTTGTTGAAATTAGAAGAGTAGAGGGATGCTGCTTTGCAGCAATTCTTTAGACACCAAGCTGTTGTCAAACGTTGGTTTGACAAAAGAGCCAAAATCAAGGCTTTCAGAATATCAGACCTTGTGTTGCTATGGGATAAAGCTGATGAAAAGAAAGGCAGCCACCAAAAATTTGATAAGCTCTGGTTGGGTCCCTATCAAATTGCTGAAATCCTGGGAGAAAATGATTTTTGGTTGAGTAGTTTAATTGGAGAACTTGTTCCATTTCCTGTCAATGGATAATTTCTTAAACATTATTTTGAGTCGTAAAGTTTTTTATTTTTGTTGGCCTGTGCATTTATGTAAATAATTGGTTTTTCTATTTGTAAATAGTTTTTCTGTTGTTCTGCTTATAAATAGTTTTGTTGTTTGTTTGTTTGTTCTTTCTTTCTATCATTTCATTTCCTTTGTTGTTTGGTGTATGTCTTGTTTTGTTCTTTGGAATTTCTCTGTTCTTTCCATCTTGAAATGGTGGGTTATTATTTGAAGTATACTTCGGTTATTAGGAGAGAAGTGGTTTAGATATTTTCAGGTTTTCTGATTGGATGATTTTCTCCTAAATTCATTGTTTTATGCCCATTATTAATAAGAGTTGTGGAAAGTCTTGAAAACAAGGTACAAAGTAAACAATCTTCATTCACTACCTCTGAATTTGTCACAAATCGCCAAGATCATCTCCCTTTGTAATGGTATATTTGTCTTAGGATGATAGTGTTGTAAGATTTGAATGAAAAATCTGATCCCCCAGATGTTGTTATGAGGTCCATGGTAGTTTTCAACCCAGAACAATTGTCAAACATCTGACATATTGAAATACAATTTGAATCAAATATCTAAAACTCCAAGAGATAAAAAAAGAAGAGAGAATTATCTAAAAGAAAAGAAGATTCAATATGAATGGGTGATTCCAATATCTCTACTAGGGCTATGGATGTCTAGCTGGCAGTAGAGAAATGTTGTGAGAAAACTAGAGGTATCTCTATCAGGGCTATGGATGATTGACTGGCAGCGGAGCAATGCCCAAGATATCATTGCACAACAGCTAAAGGGAATCAACTCATGTAGTTCAAATCTTGCACATTGTTGTTCAAAAGATGAGGAAAACTTTATAAAAGGATGATGCGCCATCAAGCACACACAAAGATTCAGGGGTAGCCAATGTTGATTTACATTTGAGATTCTAGCTCAGCCTTGGTTGTTAAAACTGACCCAATTGGAGTTGTGATGATCATAAATCAGGAGTTCTAGGTAGCTGAATCCTTCAGTTTCTTGAAAATGGTTAAACCATTTTCCCAACCGAGTCACCATTTGTTATACCTTGCATAACCACCCCATTTTATTCTGGAACAAAATAGGTCCCCCTTTTCTTTTGTTTTCTTGGCCTTTGGTTTTTTGGTTTGGTCTTAGGAGTTCTTTTTTTTTCCTCCTAAGTTTGTCTTTTGTTCTGTCTAATTTAGTTCTGCTTCAGCTAGAGTTGGGTTCCTTTTGTTAAAATTGATGAAATGATGAAAAATGATATATTTTATATGCTCTTGAGGACTAATGGAGATATTGTTTTGCAAGATTAAATCATACATCTAATGCTTTTCATAGAGAAGTTTGTTGGAAGGCATACCTCAATCGGATTTGGCATTAAACTCCTCAAAGTAGAAATTCGATGAGACCCTCCTATTGTCTTGCCAACAAGCAGTGTGTTCTATTCATTTGAAATACACTGATCACTGAGACATTTTGGTCACCATGAGTTTTTATATATCTCTTTGTTGGGGAGAAGTCTGGCCAATAGGGTGGAGTCTCCCCGAAATGGTCTAAAGTCACCAAAAGATGAAGGGTTCGGTGTAGTGTCTTGCCAACCTAATAAGGTCTCACCAAAATAGAATGGTGGTCTCGAAATGAGCTCTCGCCGAAACAAGGTGGCTTCAATGAAAGGTCTTGCTGACAGACAAAAGTATCACCAACAATTGTTCACAAGGCCATCAGTGGGGAGAAATATTTGCATTCGCTACGAGGTTTGGCCAAATGGTCGAAGTCTTGGTGAAGGGGCTTTGCTTCAGGGTGATATCTCCCCCAATAGGGTAAAGTCTCGCTGAAATGTTTGGCACTCGAGGAGATGTCTCGCTGATGTTGTTAGTCCCACCGAAGGATTCTCCATTCGATGTAGTGTTTTGAGCTCGATGAAAGGTCCTGCCAACAGAGAGTGTCTTTCCGAATGATTCTACCTTTGGTATAATCTCTGGCCCACAAATGGAACTCTTGCCGAAGCAAAATGAGTTTGGAGTGAGGTATTCCCAACTGGTGTTGAGGTCTCACTGAAGGTTTGTTCCTTCAGTGTGATGTTTCCCCGATAGGGGGAGTCTTGCTAAAACAAAAAGGTTTGAGATTGGGGAGAAAGGAAGGATTTTGGTGTGATGTCTCACCGACGGGGTGAGGTCTTGCTGAAAGATTTTGAGTTTGGCATGATGTCTTGCCAATAGGGTGGAGTCTCCCTGAAATGGTTTGAGCTCGCCGAAGGGGGGGTGTCATCAGTATGAAGTCTTGCCAACTGACAGAGGTCTAAATGACATGGAATGGTTGTTCGGTGTAACATTTTTAGTTGGTGTAATGTCTCACTAATCGAAGGTGGTCTCGCCGACAGTGGTTCACAATATTATAGGCATCGGGGAGACTCATGGCCGAATGGTTAGTCTTCGATATGAGGTCTTGCTGACTAAAGAGTCTCGCCGATGGTTTTAAATCTTTGGTGTGACTAATGGGAACCCACTATGACCTCCTACCGACTGGACAACATCTTGCCAAATGTGGATGTCTTGCCAACAAAGGAGCACAGCGGTATAACCCTGGCCACTCACTATGATCTCTGGCTGACAAGTGATGGTCTTGCCGATAGTGATGAGTCTACTATGGACTTTGGCGAGACCTCTTGCCAAAAGCGATTGTCTAGGCAAAAATTTTAGGTATCGACATAACTTTTGCAACTCGGTATGACCTCTTATCGACAATTCTAAGCTATGTCGATCACTGCTGAGAAGCATAATCACATCGGGGAGACACGGCTAGTGTCTCACTGACATGCGATTCTGTCTAAAGAATTTTTGACTGCCCGAGAAGCTTATGTGGCATGTGTTCCACCAATCAGAAGAAGTTAAAGGGGTAGGCCAATGATAGTTTGACTGATTGACTATTCTTGTGAGGAAGATCAACAGAGCATAAACGAAATGGACTTACTCTGAGATCAAAAGTGATGGAGCACCTCGGTGAACAATGGTGTGGAGATCTAATGCAAAAATATGTTGTTGCTTCCAAAGGAGGTCAACATGTAGAAAGACCTAGAGCAGGAATAAATTCAAAAGGAAGAAGAGGCTATGAGTCTTAGGGACAGTTGTGGTGTCTACGTGCAAAGGTAGATTAACATTAATGATAGTGCTTCAGAACATTCAAAGCAGCTCTACAAGGAAGTTTGAAGGTGGACACAGAGGTTGAGTTAATGTGATCATTCCAAAAGATCTAAGGGCTACTCCTGAGGGTAATCCTTCACCGACATGGACATAGGGATGCACATTGAATGCATCATTAACTTCATTCCAAAAGATCTAAGGACTGGCCCTACTAAAGGGGGATATTTTTGTAAACCCTAAAACAGGAGCCAGCACATTCTTTTTGGGAACATTCTGTATATATGGCATTTTTGCCTCTTTTTTAGAGAGAGATTTTTCAAAGACCAGTAGTAGTAGAGAAAAAGGAGATACATAAAGAGAGATAGATTTTGAACAGTAGGAATTTTCTATAGTAGAGAAACTTAAGAGTAGAATAGAGTAGGAGCTAGATTCAGCAAAGGCAGTAATGTATCTTTCAAGTTTTCTTATTGTAGATGGAGATGATTTGAAGACATGAATTTTTTGTACACTGGTGATTGTCCCAAATTTGTAAATGTTGCTTACTTGTTTCACCAATAGTAGAAGCAACCAGATTTAAATCTACTTCATATTATGCTTTAGAATGGTAGTTATCTTGGAATAATCATTTGATTTGCAAAGCTTTCAAGGAATGAAATTTTATTTTTTGTTTTGTCTAAATGGTGATTTACAATCTGTTGTTGAAGTTAGCACTATGAATGAATGAAACTGTGTGTTAATCACAAGTTAATTTTGTTCTCCAGTTTTATTTAGCAATTCCTTTAAAGGTAACAAGTCTGGTTAGGTTGGATGAATTATTATTCTCTTCAATTCCAAAGCTTTGATCTATCTTTTTTTGTTTCTTTAAAAACCCCAGTTAAAGTAGGTTTGAATTTATGTTTGATCTTAGAAAAATATAGAAGCTTAACACTAGCAGGCCCCTTGAATATTAGAGTTAACATCGACCATTGAGTGAAATCAGCACAATCAAGAATCAATTACCAAGACCTTGGGAGTTAGATATCCATGCATTATTTTTTCTCTTTCAGGAGAGCGGAATAGTGATATTTTGTTAACTATTGTTGTGCGTGTTCAACCATCAACAAATAACTATTTTAGAAATAATATTTTTTTAGGTGCATGCTATTGATGGGTTCATTAAACAGGTCCCCTTCTGGCGTTGACAGTTTGTATGTTCTCGAACCATATACTATTATGACCATGTATAGACCCAGCCAATTTGGTTCAAACTTTCCTTTCTTCTCTCTGTCTTCTTGATTTCCTAGGTTCTTTTTTAAAACAAGATTCCCAACCTGAAAGGTACATGGTTTGACTCTATGATTATAGCTGTGATACATCATCTATTGATATGATTTCAAATGATCAACTGCTCATTGTCTCTTCTTATCAAGGAGTTCCAATTCTTGTAGTTTGGAAACTCTGTATTCATCATCTATTGTGATACCCTTTAAGGATACCCTTAGTGATGGAATCTCGACCTCTAGTGGAAAAATGGCTTCTGCTCCATAGACAAGAGCAAACGGTGTTGCTCCTATTGGTATTTGGATGCTAGTTCTATAGGCCCATAATGTGGGATTGAGTTGAACGTTCCAATCTTTCCCTGCATCATTCATAGTCTTCTTAAGGATTTTTAGTATTGTTTTGTTTGATGCCTCTACTTGGCCATTCCCTTGTGGATAATAAGGTGTTGAATATTTGTGTTGGATATGGAATCTTTCACAAAGTTCATCAACATCCTAATTTTTGAATGGTCATCCATTATCTGTGATGATGGAGTTGGGAATGCCATACCGACAAATGAGATAGTTGAGTATGAACAATGAGATTTGTTTGTCGATGATCAATCCATTTGGTAAAATACTCTATCGTTGTGATGATGAATTTGTGTCCGTTAAAATGATGAAGGATGAATCTTTCCAACTAGATCTAACCCCCATCTAGAGAATGGCCAGGTTGGCATGAACAGTTGTAGTTCTTATGCAGGAGCATGAATAAGATTCCCATGAATCTGGAATTTAGAAAACTTCTTCACGAAGGTGAATGATTATCTCTCCATGGTCATCCAGTAGTAACCCATTTTAATCAATTTCTTGGATAAGGTTAGTCCACTCGAATGAGTACCACAAATGCCACCATGAACTTCTTGTAATTCCTTTTCAAATTCATCACGTTCAAGACATCAAAGTAAATTACCATCAAGTCCACAGCGATAAAAGGTATCAGTGATAAAAGTATAGCGAGAGGATTGGCAGATAAAGTTGCGCTTTTGGTTATGAGATAGGTCAGGTGGTAAGATTTCATCTTTTAGGTAGGCATAATTCTTTCCATACCAAGGTGAATCAGATCCTACTAAGTGGCAAATGATTTGGCTTTCAGGTGTGTCATAGGTAGGTGTAAATGATTGTTCCACCAGAAATTCATAGTGAGCCTAATTTTTTGGGAGTTGTAGCAATGATGTGATCGTATCCATGGCGTCGGCTACTTTTCTATCAAGTCATGGAATCTGTATGAACTTGATATCCATGAAGTACTTCTTGAAGTCATCAACCATTTTCTTGTATGGTAACAATTTGTCATCTTTGGTCTGATAATCATCATTGATCTGACTTATGACTAACTGTGAGTCACCATAAACTTGTAATTCTGTGATCCTCCATTCTAATGCAATCTTCAGTCCAGTGATTAAAGCTTCATATTCAACTATGTTGTTAGTGCATGGAAACATTAGCCTATATGACTGAGGAATGGTATTTCCTTGAGGGATGACAAAGAGTATGCCTTCCCTTGATCTGTATTGAGTGAAAGAGCCATCAAAGTATAAAGACCAAGGTTGCTTTGATTCTGCAGTGAAGACATCAGCATCTAGAAATTCAATGTGCATGGGATGCTCTGCTTGTAGAGGTGCTTCAGCTAGTTGATTAGTGATAACTTGTCCTTTGATTGCTTTGTGATCAACATAATGGATGTCAAACTCACTTAAGATCATGACCCATTTCGCTAGCCTTCCTATCAATGTAGCTTTGCTCAATAGGTACTTGAGTGGATCAATCTTCGCAACAAGAGTGATTTTATGAGTTAAGATGTAGTGCCTAAATTTCTATGAGGAAAAGACTACTGCCAAACAAGCATTTTCAATGAAAGTGTAGTTGAGTTTATGACATGTTAGCGTTTGGCTGATGTAATAAATTGCACATTCTTTTCCCATAGAGTCCTCTTATGCTAATAATGCCCCCAAAGATGTCACTATTGTAGAAATATATAAGATTAAAGGTTTGTCCAGATTTGGTGGTACTAGAACTAGTGGGTTCATTAAGTACTACTTGATTTGTTGAAAGGCCATTTCACACTTGTCATCCCACTTGAAAGGAACATTTTTATGCAATAAATGTGTGAAAGGTAGGCTTTTATCTGCCAATTGTGCAATGAACCTTCGTATAGATTGAAGTCATCCCTATAATGACCTCAACTAACTGATATTCCTTAGTGGAGGCATTTCCATGATCGCTTGCACCTTGGTAGGATCCACTTCAATTCCTTTTGTCGATACTATGTATCCCAAGAGTTTTCCAGATGTGACTCCAAAAACACATTTCTTGGGGTTGAGGCAAACTTTGAACTTTTCTAACCTTGCAAATATTTTGGATAATACTTCAAGATGTCCTTCTCTTGTGTATGATTTGGCCAATATGTCATCTACATAATCTTCCATGAATGTGTGCATCATGTCATGAAAGATTGTAGTCATAGCTCTTTGGTAAGTAGCCCCAGTGTTCTTTAGACCAAAAGGCATGACATTACAATAGTAAGTACCCCATGGACATGTGAAAGTTGTTTTTTCCTGGTCTTCAGGTGCAATCTTGATTTGGTTGTAACCAAAAAAGCCATCCATTAGTGAATACATGGCATGGCCAGCTGTCAGATCAACTATAGTATCGATGCTTGGAAGAGGGAAGTCATCCTTAGGACACAGGAATGATGTTGGAGATCAATTCTGTATAGTCGATTGATCTTATAAATCCCACATCAAGGAGTTTTCGGAGTTCTTCTTTAACCAATAGTGCAACATGAGGATGCATCTTTCTAAGTTTTTGTTTCACAGGTTTAACTCCTGATTTAATGGACAAGTGATGCATTATAAGATCAAGATCAAGACCTGGCATGTATGCATAAGACCAGGCGAAGTTGAATTTATTTTCTCTGAGAAATTCCATGAACTTAGGTATTTCTTTATCTATCATAGATGTAGCTAACTATATAATCTTTGGTTTTTCTAAAGTTTCAAGATTAACTGCTTTTGTAGGCTCAATCAAGATAGTTGATCACTCATGATAATGCTCTGTGAGAGTGTCAAGTATCCCATCATCTAGTGCCTTAAAAAAAATTTCACCATCTGATACACTCTTTGTTTTATCTTTTATTTGATCTAATACTGCCAGATTCTAGTTTTCACCATTAGATCTTTCTTTCTTTTCTTTTTTTGCAGCTAGGAGACTTGACACTCTCCTGATTAAAGACTCTATGCAAAAATTTCCAATGGAACAATCATTTGTGTCATCTGCAGAAAGGAAGTTCATGATAGATTCATCAGTTGGAAATGGGTAAAACCACAATAGTGGTTTACAAATTTTATGAGGAAGGAAATTTGATTTTTCTTCCTTTCCCCAAACTCAATGGGTTTGGTCAAACTCTATGGTTCAGCTGAACCACCTTTTATGTTTGACCGAACCCTAAAACACAAAGAAAAAATAATAATATTTTAAGGGGTTCAGTCAAACATGGGTTTGACCAAACCCCCTCAAATAAGGCATAAAGAAAATCCAAACTTGTCACTATCATTTTTTGCCTTTTTTTTCTTTCCCTTTGCTTTGTACGTGTGGTGAACGACAAACGTGAATGGAAAATGGCGAATGGAAAACTTGACTTCATCTCTCCACAGTTCATCAACCTGACTTGCATATCTCACCAGGTTTGTCAAATTCGAATTTCATAGACTTCAAAATGTGTTTGTTTGTTAAATTTCTAAACCCTAAATGAGAAAATTTTCAAATTTGTTGATTTGAAACTGCATTTGCTTGAAATTTTCTAAAGCCTTTTCAACATACACTATTTCTATGATACATTTCTACTCTATCAAAAAATTAACATGCCATATCTATGCTTCCACATTTTGAATACATTTCTACCAGGGCACCTCCAATTTATTTGAGGCATTATATAAAATAGTTCATTAACAAATTTATTTGAGGCATTATATCAAACAGTTCATGGTAATTTTTGACAGAGCATGATAGAAATAGTGTTTCCATTGTATGCACCCTATATCAAACAATTCATTAACAAATTTCCTTGAGGCATTATATCAAATAGTTCATGGTAATTTTTTACGGAGTATGATAGAAATAGTGTTTCCATTGTATGCACCCTATATCAAATAGTTCATTAAAAAAATTATTTGAGGCATTATATCAAAAACACTATTGGAAATTTATTTGAGGCATTATATCAAAAACACTATTTCTATCATATTCCATCAAAAACACTATTGGAAATTTATTTGAGGCATTATATCAAACAGTTCATTAACAAATTTGTTTGAGACATTATATCAAACAGTGCATGATATAAAGTTTAGGGTGCATACAATGGAAACTTGGATAAAATTCTTCATATTTTGCCTTTGAGTCTTATGACATTACTCCAAAAATGGTTGGTGAACTAAATGTATGAATCGAAGAATAAATTTAGAGGAAAGAAACTAGATTGTTTGAAAGAAATGTATAATAAAATTGTTCTATTAGGATTAGAAGGAATGAAGGTATTATTAAATTTTCTATTTTACAGCCCAAAAGAAAATAAATAAAAGGGTGTTCCTTGTTTGTTTTTAATTTTTATTTAGTAAAAGTGAATGAGAACCATTCAAATGAAAATAAATCTCCATTACAAAAGTCTTAGGATGTCTAAATCCTAGAATGAATTCCTCATGTTTCCTCCTAAATTGGTGTTTTATTTTTTAATAGAGTTCATGCATGAATTAGCCCCTATATCTAGAGATCCCTATCAAACAAACACTTCATATTTGCATGAATTAAAGGATTGAACTAAATGAAATTTTAAAGAAAGGATTTATATGTTCTAGTGTCTTGTCATGGGATGATCCAACTATTTTTATGAAAAAGAAAGATAAGACACTTTTCCAAGTTGTCTTGATTATGTATGTTCAATAAATAAACAATTAACATTAATATCCACCACCTAAAATAGATGACTTATTTTACTAATTGAGAGGGGTGGCCATATTTTAAAAAATAGGTCTAATATTCAATTACAATTAGCAAAGAATAAAGGAGGAATACATTCATAAAACTACATTTAGAACTAGGTATAGGACATCAAAATTATATGTTTGAGGCAATGCATATAAGACACCCATATACAAAATAGTACAAAAGAAAGAGAAAAAATGTAAAGAATGTGTGCTTGTAATCTATACTTGAGAGCATTAAAATTTTGAAATTAAACATAAAGAATAATAGGATTTATAAATTAAATACATGAGGCTATTATATAATATCAAAAAAGACTATTTTAAAGTTTAAATTATTTATATTTTAATTTTAGGGTAAATACTTTTGGTTGAATTTATGAATTAGAAATAGAAATTTTGAAAGGGCCCCACCCTTTTACAAAGACAAATAAAGAGACAAAAAATGATCAATCATATTGGCATGGAACAACAATAAGAAAAATATAGTTGTAAGTTAGAAAAATAACATCCAATTAGAAATACTCCACCAATAGTGGCAATGTATCTAATAAAGAGGGTCATTTTCCCAAAAACATTAGTAGATCTATCATTTCACAACTTGAATCCAAAATTCTTCAAGGAACTATATCTTATTGTGAACCTTATTCTTTTCCATGAATTCAAACCTAGTTCAGGTTTGTAATGGAGTTTCCATCTTTAGTTTTGCAAACTTGATACCAAAGGGAATAAAGGGTTCCTATAATCTTCTAAACTTGAACCTTCTTCATATTTTTAAATTATTAGAAGAAATTCCAAGAGGTGAATGTTGCAATTCAAGAGAATGGTAGAGGAAATGAACTCCAACTAATCCATCTATAACATGATTCTTGTCTCTACAAATCTCCTCTAAATTTCTCTTGACAAGACCTTCTAAGTTAGTCATGTCTACAAGAGGACCAACCACCCCTCGATTATGCTCAAAGGGAGTCTCAACCAAATCCTAAGGTAAAAAGGCTCCATCTCATCCTTATGCATTTTTTTCAACCTTTCCTTCCTCTAAAATTCCTAAACCTATAAAATACATAGCTATCTACACATGACAACATGGTGAAAACACAAGAAAATCCTATAGCATGACATGTTGAACCCAAATAACCAAATTCAAAAATAATTAATAAGTATAAATAGTTTGATGGTAGAAACTTTATACATATAAAAATATGATAAATGTGTGATTATTTTTCTTTCCACTCTATAAATTTTTGATGTGCTTGGCTATATAATTGAGATGATTCACTCATAATGTAATGATAAAAATTTATTATGTACGAAAGAAATATTTTTGAGACATCAAACTACCATTCTACATAAATCTCACATGGAAATAAGAATATTATTTTATTTTAACTAAAGAAATTGTGTGTACTCTATCTTGAAAATTACCAATTAATTTTGAATTATATAATTAATTTTGAATTATATACTTATAATTTAAAATAAGAGCATCCTTTGTAACATGGAATAGGTAGGTTAATTTTAATGAAATAAAATATGTTTTTATATTAATAAAAATTTACAAATATATGGAACTCATACATTGAGAAATTGACTAAGATGTAACTCTATATGAGAATGAAGATGCTTGAATAATTTATATACCTTCTTTCAATAATTAACATTAGAAATTAATACTTGGCTCATATACCCACCTCCCAATGGTCTTGGAATGGATGCATTCAGATGGAGAAGGATTTCAAAAGGCTCATGGTACTTGTGGACCCCTCAAAGGTATGATATATAACACATGAACTTTATTTATGAAATTTGGTCTTTATTTATTGGCTTCTAGTATGAATGTTATCTATAAGGTGGAATTCTTAGTTGAGACTCTCAATCTTCCATTGTTGGCTTCTAGTGTGATTATACAATATGCTAGCCAAATTGTATTAATTTCTATTGTTAATTATTCAAATAAGGTTTTGTTTCATAAGAAGAGACCTATGTTGACATATTCCAAGGCATGTTATTATCCACAATGCATGGCACTTCTTCACATCTCTACCAAGTTCTAAACAGATACAAATCTGCCATTTCCATGGAGGAGATTGTTGATTTAAAAAGAAAATATCATGCCATTTCTTTCTTGAGAAGTAATGTTTGCATTCATGATTTGCAACTTCCATATTCATCCAAAAAGAAATTTTGTTATCGTTATGTTCTTGATATTGAAAAATCAAAACCTTCATTTGAGCATGATCACCAACACAAAGGTAAACGAATGGAAACAAAAGAAAGCTTGGTTAATGGCTTTCAGCATGTTGGTGGAAAATCTTCATCTTTTTAAATGTGGCTTCCTAGCTTATCAATCTTATGTTTAGTAAGGTTTTGTAATCTCCAATGTGTTATGTATTCGGGTCACGGGTATATCTAGTATGATGTCTTCTTTTGGGTATTTTGGGTGCATAAGAGAATGTGCATATGTACTAATGTATTCAACCAATGTGCTTTTGTAATGTTGTAATTAGACAATTGGTCATTTGTACTAGGACCTCACTAGTCTTTTTAATATTTTTTAAAATTTGTTACTCGGACTACAACTGGGGATTTTCTTGTTGGTTCTTTCCCACCAGTATGTTCACCTGAACCAGCTATATGTAAAATATTATAAATAAACAAAATTATAATTGGTCTCCCACTTTTTCTTTAAAAAAAAAAATTCTTGTAAATGTCCACATCTTTTTCCTTGACACAGTTGCTATTTCTTAAAATATTTCTTATGATTTTTCATAATGTTGGTCAATACTTTACTGTAAATATTCTATAGTCATGCTCTTAAATATCATAAGAATATTTCATAAGAGGGTTTCATATTATAAAGCTATAATGATATTATATGCTCTTAGAACATCTTAGACGCCTCCCTTGAAGCATTCAACAAATGACAAATAACAACCAACACAAAGTGAGATGCCTCATTTCCTAATATGAGGAGAAAATAATAAATCAAAATATTAGGATGCAAGGTTGACCCACCTTTCCCAATACTTGGCTAAGTTTATCATTTATTGAGGAGTGGATCCCAACAACAATTGTGGTTCGTGCTTACTAATAATCCAAGGAATACCTATTCATTCTTTCTTTATTGTATGCCTAATGACTCCTCATCTCAAGTTAAATTGTGGGAATGGATTTGTATGCCCTCCCTATGACTAAATGGCTACAAGGAGGTGAATATGATATGGTGGAAAAAACCAAGATACAAGTTGGTTTAGTTCTCATAAACTCTCTAAAAATAATTGAATTCCTACATCCTAACTAGAAATACCATGAGGGGTTTAGATCCCATTTTAGACAAAAAAATATTCTTATACTGATCACTAGTTCACTTGGACCAACTAAAGAGATGGTGAACTAAGGAGACTTAGTTGTATTGATAGATTAAAACTTAGTTATTTCTCTTTCCATTGTCCCTCTCCACAAAACACCTTTATTTAAGTAGATTCTATTAAACCTATCTCACATATCATCTCCCAATTCTTTAAACTTTTCAAACTTCTTATTCCTCATACCTAATAATCTATCCTTCAAGCTCAACACTTCCCACCTCAATCAAATTGATCACCTTGCTTCCCTAATATCCCTTTGGTTGATGTTCCTAGACCTCATCAAAATGGTAAGTGGATACAATTGTGGAATGATGCGATTAAATCTATTGCACTACCTTACTATGATCTTACAATAAGAATATGGCTAGAAAGAGATCTAGAATGGAAAAAAATATGGATCCAAATAGAAAAAAAAAACTTGTTTTGGCTTTAGCACTTACTAATAACTTTTCTACAATGAGTGGTTTCTTTCGTTGAAATAAAACTTAGAAGATTTGAACTTAATTGTGGTAGAGGATCTCAATTAAGAGATAGGCTACATTGGATGAAAGGATATAAGGGATACAAATTATTTTTTAGTTATCTCAAACATATTTACATTCTAGAGAGTAGATAATATCTATCGTTGATCAAGAGAGGTAGTTCCATGACAAATCTAATGATATTAAATCCATTTTCCTCCAACATTACAAATAATTTTTAATTGATCTAGTTGAAGGAGATCCACGTCAAGATATAGTTGAGGAATTGATTGGCACTTGCATACCCAAAATAATTGGTCTCAAAAAATAGTCACATTTAGATAATTTATTCACCCTTGAGGAGGTTGATATTTCCTTGAAGGATTTGAATACTCAAAAAGTCTTGGAATAGATGGTTTAGCTACACAATTCCTTAAAACAATATGTCAATTCATCAAGGAGGACTCTATGAGGCATAAAAAGTAGCTTTATCAAAGGGATCCATCATTTAAATTCTATTAATCAAGGGTTGATAAATTAATTCCTAAAGGAAAAATTTTTTTTTTATTTGAGGGTGGATACTAATTACTCTTCTTAATACCTCCTACAAGATTGTAGCTAAATCCATAGCTAAAATAATTGAACAGATGACACAAGAAATTGTAAGACTAGAAAAAACTATATTTATAAGAGGGAGATTTAAATTATAAAACTTGAATCTTTTTAAGGTATCTCATTAGATTCTACTTACTCTAACTTAAATTTAAAAAACAACATTAAAATCCACAAAACAAATTTCAAAGACATAATAAATTATTACAATATTATTTAAAAATCTAATTGTAATGAACTATATGTTATAGTAATAAATATTCAAATTTTAAATCTACAAAAATATATATAACCAAATGATCCTTAGTTTTCATATATAATTTGTGATGAGAATGTTGAATATTATAATTTTTTAGGCCAATCTTTAGGCACTAATTCACCATTGTTAAAATGATCCTTAGTTTATTCATTGTTTTTTTTATGATTATAATTTTTTTCAATTTCTATTAAACCAAACTCAAAATAATGGTATAGATTAAGATTCTTGTCTTTATCATAATTAGAAGTTGTATAAATTGTTAAATTATATATTTTTTAACATATATAAAATGTATGGTTGGATTAGTGAGATATTTATAACAAGTATGCAATATATTTAATCATATAATTATTTTTGTAATAGAGATGAATAATTAAATAAATGCTATAGCAATATATAAGAGTTAGATAAAAGAATTAAAATTAAATATATTAATAACAAATAGTGATACTATTATTGAGGGTAATATAAAGGGGGATCGTCATACTAAAATAAGTCGCAAATAAAATCACCCGAGTAAGAAAAGTATTTTATTGATAATCTTATTAGGGATGCTAAGATGGTAATAAAAGTTTTGCAAGCAACAATGAGCTGACAAATAATAGTGTTTATGTGCTATGTAAACATGATATCACTATCACATTAACATTTCTATTATGAGTAAAGTTTAATATTATTTGTGAGTAATAAAATTGATAGAATGTTTGTATTAATTGTAGAGGGAGCCTTAATATCATCGAGTATTGTTAATACTCTTATCAATATTCATATCGATAGTTACCTTAATACTAATGTTAGCATACTTAACCTTATTAATGTTCATCGATAATTGGATAGCATTTTTGGCAAAACCTTTTATAGATGTTGAAATATGAGAGGAAAATAAATAAATAAATGCAAACCATATAATTATTCATGTTGTTATTACCATCAAAAGTTACATATTTAGTACTTTAAATGCCATCATTGGGTCATGAGGAACTATCCTAATAATCATAATACCATATTGACCTTACTATCAACAAGAAATAGAAGTAGGAACAACTCATTGTGGGTTACGATGACATAACCATTATAATGAGAATATTATTAGTGTAACCATTAAATTGTGATACTTGCAAATTTAATATTTAAAGTATAGTTAATAGTGAGAGATGCATTAATAATAGTATTGCATTAGCAAGTTAAACCAACAAATTAATTAAAGAAAGGATGTTAATTCTATTGGAGATGGTTATTGTTGCATCATAAACGCTTAAAGCATTAATTAGCATAATTAAAGGATTCAAAAAAAAAAAATTATTGGGTTTTTCTAGTGAAAAATTATGGGCATAACAATTATATATTTTTTAACATATATAAAATGTATGGTTGGATTAGTGAGATATTTATAACAAGTATGCAATATGAAGTCAAACTTTATTAGATTTGATTCTTAATAAATTAGTTTTAACGATTCAATTTATAGCTTTATGCAATCTATAAGTTTAAATAGTTTGATGGTATCTAAACTTTATACATATAAAAATATGATAAATGTCTGATTATTTTGCTTTCCAATCTATAATTTTTTGATGTTCTTGGCTATATAATTGAGATGATTCACTCATTATGTAATGATAAAATTCATCCTCATATGGAGGATTTTATATTATCTTCCATTAAATTCATCCTCTTTATGAGATTCTTATGGAATATTGATATTCTAGTGTGAATTCTTAATTTTAGACATATCTTAACTAGATAAAATTAGGTTCAATGAAGGAAATAGAACTTTTTTTTCACTTACATAATCCTATTTTGAAGTTCATTTATGTTAACAACTATTAGATTAGATATTTTTATCCCCAATTATTTTCAAATAATTTTACACTAATCTTTGTTTTCTTATTCTTTCTTTCATTGTTTCATTTAAAATTTGAACCATTTAAGGATGCTATGTTATAGATTATAGTTGTATTCCAATTCTTTTTAAATTGTTAATGGTATGAAAATATTATTGATGAGTAGATGAATTATTAGAACTGTTTTAGATAAATATATTCTCTATATCTAGATATATTATTTACCAAGGTCTCATTACTTCTTTAGGTGTACATACATATATAACATGGAAAATGAAGATGTTCTGCCTATAGAAAATTTGTTTGGAAATACCACTAATGAGATTAAAAAATTGAGAGATTCATTAGCACGGGGTGCAAACCCGGGGATATATAGTGAACCATGCATGTTAATATTGCATAGTCTAGAAAAATTAAAAGATGAACTTGAGAGGACTAGTGCATATTCCCTAGATAATGTAGCTACTATTCTTTCCCGCATGCTGGAAGAAGTACATGGTGATGTTCCCCTTAAACAAATACAAAATAGTGTCACCAAAGAAATGATAAAAGCCACTTGTTTTCCATTTTATCAAAATGTGTGTAAGGTTAGGGGATACCAGGTCACTAGATGTGTCAATCATACTATGGCCTCATTGATCTACCCATGATTTCTCATAGCACATGGTCTATACCCAAACAGTGACAAGATTCCATTGTATTTTGTTCAACAGTTGTATGTTGAGGTCCATTTGGGCCTCAAAGTTAACTACCTAGACATTCCACCATATGTTGGTCAGGGGCATGGCAAGATTGTTGATAGGCCCACCTATCGTCGAGCAGATAGACCACCCCCAGTGTTTAGGGTATTAGTTGGTGAGAGGTCTCCTACTCTCACCCCAGCTCTAGCCCCCATAGCAGATGAGGTTGTCATTGCTTCCCAAAAGGAAGCAATTGACACTGTAGGTGACATTGCGGTTGCCACCACTAGGATATCTGATGATTGTGTAGGTAAGTATTTGATGTCTAGACATTCCTGATCCACACCATTTTCAGCATAGTGGACCACCATGGATCCTTTTACAGTGGTCGGCATCCCTATTCCTACACAGCTTGATGCACTTACAGGAGATATAGCATGCATGACTCTGCATTATTTGGTTGAGGACCTGTTGGAAGCATATGCCCACATTGCATCAAACAATGGGATTGGTATAGAGCATGTTAGAGATCATTTGAGATGCAAAGGTCATTCAATTCTAGGATCCCATCACTCTTAGCTGAGCACTAGTGTGCATCAGGATCCACCTATAGTTCATTCGACAACTGCACAGACTATGGGTTTTACTGATATGTTGATTGGTTTTGGTTCATCATCGCCAATGCCATCTCTCCTTCATAGTCCTCTGCATTCATCATTTCTAGAATGACATGGGATAGATCGGATGGATGCAGATGTTGATTCATTGCTTGACCATTTCAAAGGACTTAGGTCATCCAATATCAAATGATGTGCATGTATGTGCGCATGTGCATGTTTCAATTCTTTTTTCATTATTTTTAAATTTATTTTTTAACTAGATATTCATGTAAGTTGATATATATATATATTGTTATAGGTGGACATACCTCATATCACTCCTAGCCTTGGTCTAGATCGTGTGCATGATCGATGTGACTCTATGGATGAATCTGCTGCCAGTGGACATGTGAGTTTTACATTTTTATATAATCACACGTGTATATGTACATGAAATATTTATGTATGCATAGATCTATATTGATATTTAAAAATACAAGTTCATTTTAAAATAATTTTCATAAAATTTATTTAATATAAATTATATGTATTTAACTCATCCTGTACACAATTTTATTTGCAGGGCTTAGCACATCCATTAGAGCAAGACCGTTCTCATTCAGATGGCTATTTGACTAGGAGTAGACATTCATATTAGGCCATGCACACTAGATTTATGATCTTTACCACATGTATTTGCTTATATGATGATCTTTAGTATTTGAGATTTGATGATCTCTAACTTACATTTGCTTATATGATATACATAAATTTGCTTATTTGTTGATCTTTAGTATTTGACATTTGATGATCTTTAATTTACATTTTTCTTATATGATATGTACATATATTTTCTTATATGATATATACATACATTTTCCTCTTTGCTTATAATATGTGCTATGTTTATATGTATTGAATCCCTTTACATGTATGCACATGTGTTTGCTTATGGTTTAAACTTGTTTACACATAATATATGTAAACATACATACATTTTTTCTTATTTTATGATCTCTTACAACTTACATTTCTTTATATTCAATATACATTTGATCTCTAGTAGAATTTTAGGGAAATCAATGCCACTTTATAATTAAGTTCATTCATGTTGATCACAATAAATATTTTTTTTTAAATGACTTAAGCAACATGAACCATTGAGTTGAGAACAAGAAATAATATTTTTGTCAAGTAACTTGAAATTCAATTCAAATTATACCTCTAATATACATTTTTGACACTTTAACAAAACTCTAAAATTACTAGATATGTTGTGCATACCTATGAATTAAATAACAACAAAATCCACAATGAAATAACTTGTTTGTTTACTACTTGATTCATTTAAACTAGGATTTAGTTATTCCATGTACACTAGAATAATTTTTTTCCCATCCCATATGCATATAAATAGAAGCTTATTTTTCATTATTCTGGATATCAAATTGCAAGATTAATTCTCATTTATATCACTTGGAGCGCAGATTTTGGAGAAGTTTTTGCACATTTATCAAGGAGGCAAATATTGGAGCTCGACAACTTTTCATTTTTATCAATCAAGGAAAAATTTGGAGGATAAATTAACTAAGATGGTAGAGGACTTGTTTTGAGTCATCTTTAAGTTGAAGAAGAAAATGGGACAACAAAGAAAAAGAAAAAATGCGTCTCAACGAAAATTGTCAAAAGAAGAACAAAAGAGATGTGAACAAAACTTAGAAAATTATCATAGAAAGAAACAAGGTACCTGCTTCTTTCTTCTCTCTCACACTCTCAAGTGTGTGTTTAGGAATTTTACTTTGAAAAAACATGAGTATTCATTTTATGGGATGGAATCCATAATGTGCATTGGTGCAGGAGCACCTGCCAAAGTGCCAAAGTGCAAGCTTATTCTGAAGTTTTGTTTTAAAATCTTTTTTGTTGTTTTGGTAAGGTCTTGTGGATCATCTTATTGGTGTTTGAGGACTTTTTCTTCTTAGTTTAGAAGAGGTAAAGTTGAATAAGTCTGGAAGTTTATGTTTGAGTTATTTTCCTACAATAGACCTAGGTTGCAAAACACACTGTGTTTTACAACAACAAGCTTTTGGCTGTTCTTAGGCTCAAAAGAGAAAACCTAACTATTTTCTAAGAATTGTAAAAGGAATCTCTTGACTTTCCAATGGGGTTGGATGATTTGGAACGTTGGCAGTCTTCAACAGAATAAAGAGAAATAGTGATTTTGTTGTGTAGAGATCTGTTTTCCTGTTCTTGTGTGCGTGATAGTAGTTAGATGAATTGAATAAGGATTTTTGTTGGTTTGAGAGCATGTAGAGAAGCCTTTTTCAACATTTTTTTGGCACATTATTTAGCTTTTTCATCACTTTCATCTGTTTGTAAATTTCTATGTTTTCTTTCTTGCTATTTTGACTAGTAAATCTGCTAAAAATGGAGGTTTAGTCTATTTCCTCACCGTACCAAGAAGTGTGGACTTGTTGGAAACAAGGCTAAACCCCATGTATGTACATATTGTATTGGTAGGATTTTTTAAGAGTTTTGGAAGCATGCTAAAAAAATTTTCCTAGGCGAGTTGGCTAACACCCAGTTAGGGAAAGACAGTGAAATGTCAGTTCTAACATGGCAGGGGTGATAAATCTTTGTTGAAGCAACATGTGCAGTGATTGTAGAAGCCTTCATTGAGGTTGGAAAGAAGGTATAACCTTTGACTGATCATCTGGAGACTAGAAAGTACAAACAGTCCAAGAAAAGGTCAAGAAAAGCCCTAATTCTTGCAAGAATAGGGTACACCTGTGTATGGACAGGAAAAGAGTCCAAAACCTCAAGAATTTGTTAGTTCTTGGAATTTGAGCAAGGGTGTCAGAAGGGATTTTGGTCTAACCAGTTGAAGGAGAGGAGTATTAAGCATTTTTCTTGGGTGAGGAGGCCTAAAAAGGGGCTCAAGCCTAGTAGCCCTTCCCAAACCCTAGACTAAGGTTTTGTGAAAGTGATAGAGAAGAGGTGTATGGAGGTTGAACAAGAACCTTCCCTAGATAGCTTTGAAGCTATGGAATCCTATGCACACCCCTGCAAACAAGTTAGGAGGCATTAGAGGTTATCTAGTCTTTAAAAGGATTAAGGGCTAGGGAGAGTGAGAGAGGAAGAGCACCGAGTTTGGCTTGGTAGTAGCAAACTAGACATGATAGCAGGGTTGGAAAATGAACTAGGGGTGCCTAAATAGTAGAGGACCTACAGGTTGAGTGGTGGATGAAGTAACACCAAGGGGGTTATCAAAGGTGAGACCTGGAGCATTGAGATTGGGATTGTCTCAAACCAACCCTGTCCCTATTAGATTGGTATTAGAGCAAGCAAAAGATTTGGGAAAGCAGCTTCTATGTTAGAAGTTGAGTCAAGTGAGACTCCCACCATGGTGAAAAATGCACAATTAGCCAAGAGGGTTGAAGAACAAGAAGAGGACAACAAGTCCTTAAAAGAAAGAATAGAGTAACTAGAGAAGGCATTGAACAATGCAAGGTTGGAAGGAACGGTGCCAAAGGAAGAAGAGGTTGCAGAGGAGGAAAAGGTCCCTGAACCTAACCCTATTTTGGAGGAGGAAAATTTCTTGAAGGCATTGAAAGCCATGAGTGGAAAAGGACTTGACGGTATACCACTGTTCAGTGGAAAGATGGATCCTGATTTGGTCATGGATTGGATAGATGGCATGGAGAACCACTTTGAATGTGATGGATTCACTGAAGCATAGAAAGTGAAGGTTGCTAAATCAAGGTTGAGAGGATCAGATTTGACATGGTGGAAGTTTGTTCAGACTAAAAGGGAGAAAGAAGGCAAGCAGCCCATATCAACTTGGAAAGGAATGGTTGCTAAGTTAAAGGAAGCCTATATGCCAAATGATTATGAGATCCAACTTCACAAGAAGATGCAGAGTCTAAGGTAGAAAGACCAAGATGTCAACATCTATACTGAAGAGTTTCAGAAGCTTTGCTTGAGATCAAATGTGACAGAAGATGAGAGCCTAAAAGTGGCTAGGTACCTTAATGGCTTGAAGTGGAACATTCAGGAAGAAATGGCTTTACTAAGTCCCAGGACAGTCCACCAATGTTATTAGTTGGCTATAAAGATTGAGGAAAGGAATAAAAGAAAGCATGATCAATCTTCTAAGGGTAGAGGAAGAGGCAGAGATCAAAGAGGACAGCATGGTGGTTACCAAGGAAGAGGCAGTGACCAAAGAAACCAAGGAGAATAAAAGCTTACTGAGCATGGAGGTGAAACATCTTCAAGAGGAGAATTTAATAGAGGAAGAGGACCTCAAGGAGGTTAAAATAGAGGAAGAGGAGTAGGTAGAAGTAACTCTTACTTTGCCACCATTAAGTGTTACCATTGCAACCAACCAGGTCACCCTGCTTATAGATGCCCAGAGAAAGCTTCTTCATCAAGCAATGAAAAGAGAGTGGCCTATGCACAAGAGGACACCATGAGTCCTAAGGAAACTGAGATCAGTCATATAGAATCTAAAATTGGAGAGATTTTGATGTTTAACAGAGTGTTGATCAAACAACCAGTCAAGGAGGAACCTAAGCAAAGAAGAGCTCTTTTTAGAGTAAGGTGCAAAATACTTAGTAAAGTATGCAAGGTCATTGTAGATTCTAGTTCTACAGATAATATAATCTCAGAGGAGGTAGTAACTAAGCTAAAATTGTAGAAGGTATCTCATGCTAACCCCTACAAGGTCACATGTCTGAATAAAGGACAAAGTGTTTTGGTTAATGAGCAAGTAACAATGGAATTCTCAATTGGAGGCTACAAAGACAAGTTGGTTTGTGACGTATTACCCATGGATGCATGTCATCTTCTACTGGGAAAACCATGGAAATATGATAGAAGTTCCATTTATGATGGGAAGGAGAACATCATTTCATTCAAGAAGGATGGAAGAACCTTCAAGCTACAATCATTGACAGAGGAAGATGAAGGACAGTCCAAGGTACCAAACATCATGTTGAGTAGTGGTAAGGAGTTTATCAACAATATACATCAATGAGGTGAAGGTTATGTGGTTTTAATGCAGTCCAAAGAGGAAGAAAAGGCTGAAAGGACAGTCTTACCAAAAGCAATCCAAAGGTTACTTGATAAATACAAGAGCATAGTGAGTGATGGAACACCTAAAACTCTACCACCAAAGAGAGCAATAAGTCATCAAATTGAATTCATACCTGGAGCCTCATTGCCTAACAAAGCAGCATACAAACTCACACTAGATCAGAATCTTGAAGTGGCTAGATAAGTGAAGGAGTTGTTGGAACAAGGCTCGATTCAAAAGAGTATTAGTCCATGTGCAGTCCCAGTGGTTTTGGCAACAAAAAAAGGTGGTAAGTGGAGATTATGTACTGATTCTAGAGAAATTAATAGAATCACCATTAGTTATAGGTTTCCTATTCCTAGAATTGAAGACCTGATGGATTGTCTTGGAGGTGCAAAATTCTTCACCAAGTTGGACCTTAAGATCGAGTATCATCAAATCAGAATCAAGGAGGGTGATGAATGGAAGATAGATTTTAAGACAAATAATGGTTTGTATGAGTGGAAAGTGATGCCATTTGGCCTCTCAAATTCCCCTAGCATGTTCATGAGACTAATGAATGAGGTGCTTAAGGACTTCACAGGGATCTTTGTAGCAGTCTATCTTGATGATATACTAATTTTTAGTAAGACAACAGAAGAACATTTGAAGCATGTGGAGATGGTACTTAGAAGGCTACAAGAAGAGCAATTGGCAATTAACCTTGAGAAGTGTGAGTTCTTCAAGCAAGAACTTGTGTATCTAGGCTTTGTAGTATCCAAAGGAACCCTGAAGATGGGTCCAAGCAAGGTGGAAGCCATCCTAAACTGGCCTACACCAACCACAGCAACAGAGGTAAGGAGCTTTCATGGTCTGGCTTAGTTTTATAGGAAATTCATAAGGAATTTTAGTGGTATATTTGCACCAGTTCTAGATACTATTAAAGGTGGTCTAAAAAAAAAATTTAAGTGGACTCAAGAGGCTGATAAAGGATTTGAAAAGCTGAAACAAGAAGTGGCAACTCAACCAATTTTTTTATTGCCTAGTTTTGATAAGTTATTCACAGTTGAGTGTGATGCAAGTGGAGTAGTAGTAGGAGGAGTACTTAGTCAAGAAGGTAGGCCTATAGCCTTCTTTAGTGAAAAACTCAATGAAGCCAAGAAAAAATACTCCACCTATGATCTAGAATTATATGCTTTAGTGCAGTCCCTTAGGAAGTGGAGGCATTATTTGTTGCCCAAAGAGTTTGTGGTCTTCACAGATAACTAGGCACTTAGTTACATCAACACCCAAGAGAAGCTAAGTAATAGACATTTGAAATGGATGGAATACATCCAAGCTTTCACTTTTACCATCAAGCACAAGAAGGGACAAATGAATAAGGTGGCAGATGCATTTAGCAGGAGAATGTTGATAGTGCAGGAAATACAGTTGAAGAGCATTGGATTAGAGAGTTTCAAAGACCTCTATGGCGAAGATGAAGACTTTTCAGAAGCCTACAAGGTATGCTCTAATTTTTAGAATCACTTTCATAGTTAGTATACTGATTATACGTTACAAAATGGACTGTTATTTAAGGGAAATTTGTTATGTGTCCCAAGAGGATCAATGAGGGAAAATCTGATCCAAGAGAAACATAATGGCAGTCTTAGTGGGAATTTTGGAATAAATAAAACTTTAGAGCTCGTACAAAAGTTCTATTACTGGCCTAAGTTGGCAAGAGATGTTAGGAAATATGTGGAGCAGTGTGTAGTTTGCATGAAAACCAAAGGGGGAGCCAGTAATGCAAGTTTGTATCAACCTTTACCCATTCCCAATAGACCATGGGAGTGTGTTAGTATGGATTTTGTGGTAGGACTCCCCAAGACTAAGGCAGGGTTTGACAGTATTTATGTAGTTGTGGATAGATTTAGCAAGATGAGTCACTTTATCCCTTGCAAGACTACACATGATGCTAGCTACATTGCCCATCTTTTCTTCAGGGAGATAGTAAGGATCCATGGATTACCATTAAGTATTGTTTCTGACAGAGATGTGAAGTTCATGAGTCATTTTTGGAAGACTTTATGGAGCAGATTGGGTACAAATCTATCATTTGGATCAGCTTACCATCCTCAGACTGATGATCAAATAGAGGTGGTTAACAGAGTGTTAGGTAATCTTCTAAGGTGTCTAACAAAGGAGTATGGACAGACATGGGATATGGCGATTTCCCAAGCTGGATATGCCTACAATGACAGTGTCAATAGAACTATAGGGAAAATTCCTTTTGAGGTTGTGTATGGGATGCACCCAAGAGGAATTTGTGAACTTAGAGACCTTAGGTCTTAGGAGAATAGGAGTGGACATGTAGAAGACTTCACTCAGAAAATGACAAAGATTCATGACCAGGTCAAGCAAATAGTTACAGTAGCAACCCAAAAGTTGAAGGAAAAAGTTGATTTGTCAAAGAGAGATGTGCAATTTGTAGTTGGGGACTATGTTATGGTTCACCTCAACAAATCTAGATTGAAAAAGGGAATTTCAACCAAAATTCAGATGAAAAGAGTGGGACCATGCAAGGTGTTAGCCAAGTATGGGAAGAATACCTACAAGGTAGAATTACCATCAGATTTGGGCATATCTCCACTATTCAATGTTGTTGATTTGATCAGGTATAAGGGGATAGTCAGTGATGAAGTTTAGAATAGTCAGGAGATATTTAAGGATATCAGTAATATACCCCTTCCAAATCAAGAGAAACCTCAGGCAGAGAAGATCTTGGAGTCCAGGGTGAAGAAGGCTACAAGACACAAGGTATACATGAAGCACCTTGTCAAGTGGAGGAACAAACATGAATCTGAGGCTACCTAGGTTGAGGAAGCTGACTTTAAGAAGCTAGGCATTGATCTATCACTGATATCACCTCAAGTTCCTTGATTTTTGTGCTGAGAGGGGGAGAATGGTGCAAGAGCACTTGCCAAAGTGCCAAAGTGCAAGCTTATTTTGAAGTTTTGTTTTAAAATATTTTTTGTTGTTTTGGTAAGGTCTTTTGGATCATCTTATTGGTGTTTGAGGACTTTTTCTCCTTAGGTTAGAAGTGGTAAAGTTGAATAAGTTTGGAAGCTTATGTTTGAGTTGTTTTCCTACAATAGACCTAGGTTGCAAAACACACTATGTTTTACAACAACAAGCTTTTGGCCGTTCTTAGGCTCAAAAGAGAAAACCTAACTATTTTCTAAGCATTGTAAAAGGAAGCTCTCAACTTTCCAAGGGGTTTGGATGATATGGAACGTTGGCAGTCTTCAACAGAATAAAGAGAAACAGTGATTTTGTTGTGTAGAGATATATTTTCCTATTCTTGTGTGCATGACAGTAGTTAGATGAATTGAATAAGGATTTTTGTTGGTTTGAGAGCATGTAGAGAATCCTTTTTCAACATTTTTTTGGCACATTAGTTAGCTTTTTCATCACTTTCATTTGTTTGTAAATTTTTGTGTTTTCTTTCTTGTTGTTTTGACTGGTAAATCTGCTAAAAGTGGAGGTTTAGTCTGTTTCCTCACTGTACCAAGAAGTATGGACTTGTTGGAAACAAGGCTAAACCCCATGTATGTACATATTGTGTGGTAGGAGTTTTTAAGAGTTCTGGAAGCATGCTAAAAAGCTTTCCCTAGGCAAGTTGGCTAACACTCAGTTAGGGAAAGACAGTGAAATGTCAGTTCTAACATGGCCGGGGTGATAAATCTTTGTTGAAGAAAAATGTGCATTGATTGTAGGAGCCTTCACCGAGGTTGGAAAGAAGTCAGAACCTTTTAATAATCATCTGGAGACTAGAAAGTACAAACAGTCCAAGAAAAGGTCAGGAAAAGCCCTAGTTCTTGCAAGAATAGGGTACACCTATGTACGGACAGGAAAAGAGTCCAAAACCTCAAGAATTTGTTAGTGCTTGGAATTTGAGCTAGGGTGTTAGAAGGGAGTTTGGTCTAACTAGTTGAAGGAGAGGATTATTAATCATTTTTCTTGGGTGAGGAGGCCTAAAAAGGGGCTCAAGCCTAGTAGCCCTTCCCAAACCCTAGACTAGGGTTTTGTGAAAGCAATAGAGAAGAGGTGTATGGAGGTTGAACAAGAACCTTCCCTAGATAGCTTTGAAGCTATGGAATCCTATGCACACCCCTGCAAACAATTTAGGAGGCATTAGAGGTTATCTATTCTTTAAAAGGATTAAGGGCTAGGGAGAGTGAGAGAGGAAGAGCAATGAGTTTGGCTTAGTAGCAGCAAACTAGACATGATAGCAGGGTTGGAAAATGAACCAAGGGTGCCTAAATAGCAGAGGACCTACAGGTTGAGTGGTGGATGAAGTAACACCAAGGGGTTATCAAAGGTGATACCTGGAGCATTGGGATTGGGATTGTCTCAAACCAACCCTGTCCCTATCATGCATTACTCCACCCAATAATTTGGTTAGTACACCTAAACATAAATTTGTATGTGCATACATTTTGCATTGGCTTTCTTATTAAAATTAGAAATGTTTAATGTATGACCATTTTTCAACTTACAATACCCCAACTTAAAATGTACTCTTAAACTAAAATATTGTGCATTAAATCCTTCCCTACAAACCTTACACTTATCTTTTACCAATACCTTTGTTTAATATTTTTGTCAGCACATTATCATTGTTGAGTATTGCATCTACACAATTTTCTATTTACTTTGTTCATGAAGAAAATGATAGTGTACTTCAATACATGCTTAGTTCTCCAATGAAACCTTAAATTTTGTGTCCCTCACTATGCCACTTTGATTTTCATAATTTTTTCAACCACATTAATTATTTTATGGCTTTGCAAATTCTTATATATTCTAACTTTGCACTTTGAAAGAAACCATTTGTTTTCTTAATTATTCATGAAACTACACCTTCATGTACAATCAAGTAGCATTTTAATGTTGATATTTGGTGATCAATATCCCCTATCCAATCTACATTGCAACATCTAATTAGCTTAATATTTTTCTAAACTCCCATTGAATTTAATCTAATAATCAATAGTTCCTTAAAAATATTTTTTAAATATTTTAATAAATTCCCAATTCTAAGTTCTAGAATTATTTGAAAATTAGAACTCAAATTATACTTAAATCCAATGCAATGTCAGGTTTTCTAGAGACTAACACATGTATACATCAAACCTCAAGCTATATGGTGCCAAGGAATAATAGTTATATATGATAGATTATTCTTTAAATTATGTCTTAACACACATTTGTTTTGAATGTTTCTAACCATCATTGCACTTGAATGACTATAAATACTTTTAAATGTCCTCAAGTCATCTTGGTCATGCAAGTTGCAATGTTTATTTGATCCTTGACTCCAATTCCTTAAGCCAATTCTTTTTGTTTCAATATTTTTATTTGGTTTTAGTTGATTATTTGGGTTGTGTTTTATGTCCCATAAATTTTTAACTTTTTTCATCTTAGCACATATTGGAAATTTATTTGAAACCTTGAAACATCTTATAGCCCAATTTTGTTGGGGTTCTTTGCATCACCTTGTTATACTCTAAGGTTTTCCTTTGCTATATCACTAGCCTAAAATTTCTAAGTCACTTATATGCATAATCCTCAAACTTTGATGCTTGGCATGGAATTTGACCTATGTGTATCCTATCCTTCGCTATGCATTTATGGATTCGTTTTCATACATGTGCATGTAGTTGTTTTGTGTCTTTGGTCTTTTCTTTTAATCACTTCAATGTTCTCAAATTATTTTTATGTTTTATGCTCTAGGGATTCCTCAAGCTAGAGTCGAGCCAAATCTAGATATTGGATCAAACGAATCTGTTGAAGAACACATGGACCTTGAAGTTAGGGTGGAGACCCAAGTTCAAAAAATGCTTGTTGGAGAGGGGTCAAGATCACTTCCTTCTACTAGTATGGATGAGCATATAAAACTAGCACAAACTTCTCTCACATATAGCATCATGTTTTATCAGTTTGTTTGCTTGCATACATAAACTTCACTTATATAACATCATATCTCACTTTTGTTTGCAAAATGTTTTGTGACATGTAGGAAGGGCTCAACAAGTAGGAAGTTTTCATGCTCAAGTCGAACCAAATCTAGACATTGGATCAAATGAATTTTCTCAAGAATGCATGGTCCTTGAAGATAGGTTGAGGCAAAAGTTCAAAAAATGCATGTTGGAGAGGGGTCGGGATCACTTCCTCCTACTAGTATGGATGAGCATATAAAACTAGCTTAGAAGGTGAGGAAAAAAATTTCTCATAGAAATTTAGATCATTTACTTGAAATGGATATGGAGAAACTAAAATATTATGCCAACCAGCCTTATAATAAGAGAAAGAGGTCAATGACTATATCTATAAATAGAATGATCAATCATCATTTCAATCATCTTGATACACTTGAAAAAACTAAATTGTTATCATGTTTACTTCTTTGTGATGAGCTCAAAGAGTCATAACAATTGTTGGGTGTACATTCAGCATCAAATAAGAAGAAACACATGGGATTACAAAAGGATAGTGTTAAAAAATTTTAAAATGGTTTAGATTCCATTGGGAAAGGATCTCGATCAATGGATAAGGCCACTACAAGAAGGGTGATTTTGACATCTATTGTACATCAAGATATAGCAAGAAAAAGAAAAATGTTTGCACTTTCAACTGAAATTGGTTATAGTAGAACCACATTGATAAAATATGAGAAAAAGAGAAAGTTTTTGGATGATAGTTTAGAAGGAAATTGGGCAATTATGTCTAGAGCTCCCCATTTTGACAGGATTGAAGATGTTGTTAGGAACTTGGTCTCAGGTTTTTGGCATGATCAAACTCATCCATCATCAAATACTAGAGATGTTATGAGACACAGGATTGGACCTAGTATTTATGAAAATCATATCAAACATTGGCTAGACATAACACAATTTGAGATGTATATGAACTTTTGTAATGCATATCCTCATATAAAGATTGGGAAAACAATGTATGTGATGTTTTTGAATGGTGCAAGAAACTCTTTGCATCAAATGTGGTCGACACATCTTCAAGAACAAACCGACACATTCCACATAGTGTTTTGGGAGATATCGGGTATGTATAAATTACATTATATCAAAAATTTGAATTTATTTAAATTTAATATATATATATATATATATATATACATATATATATATATATATATTTGTTCCTCGGGCGCTTTGTTGTACATATGTGTATCTATGTGTGGATAGAAGATCGATGCATGGATGCAAGAGGTAAAAACAGACTCTTGCATTGTGTTAGGAGTTCGGATAGTTACCATGGATGGATTATTGAACGAGGATTACTCTTGTTTTGCGAGTGCATTGAGGAAACTACGATTATGCATGCAACAATCAAGAACTTGGATATGTTGGTAAATGGGATGCAGTGCATTGGTTATTATTGAGAAACATATGATGAAAAGCGAGGAAAGAAATATTTGAAGACATTCCTTTGATTTCAATTGATTATGACCATATTTCAAGATTGGTTAGAAAAGGTACACATGTGTAAGTTTTCAATAATTTAAATATTATATATATCTAGTTAATGATCTTTAGAGATATTTCTATTTTTTTTAGAATTTTTGTGTAAATTTGGTGTACAAGAGATTTTTTGTAGTCATAGCAGAGCTTGGAAACATTGAAGGTGTTAGCTATTATTTATTGTGTTGCATAGAAGAGAGGAATAAGCTAACAGAACCTGAAACAAGTGATGGAATGTCATTTCCCACAAGTGAGTTTGAATTTAAAATTTTATATACATTGTATTCACATGTGCACATTACATTATAAACATTAGATATATATTGTACAAACCTTGAGCACGAAAATGTTGCACATGTTCATATGTCTTACCTTAGGTTCATGTTTACCATGCAAGTTATGTTGTAGTGCAAGGGACATATCTAAAACAAGTCAAAGTTGTCTAGCATGGGATTCCTTTTGTTGACTATCAACCTGATAACAAGGTATATCAATATAGTCACTTAATAATTGCTACCACTCTACATCTTCATGCAGTTCCACATGCACGTGGCTGAAGAAAATGGAAACTAGATAGTGATGATCATCAAAAAATTCTACATGTTATTGAAGAGTGGGCTGAACTATAATCTTTGATTTAGATTATATCCATGGTTTTCAATTTCACTTGTAACCCTATGCATGTTCAAATGAGAACTTATAGTAACTTGTACATAGTTGTAAATCATTTTGTGTAAATTACAATTATATGTACATATTTTTTCCATGGAAAATTCTTAAGTTCAAGAATCTTTGATAGCATCATCTCTCACTTTTTTTGGTTGCATGTAAACCCATATATATGCTTTCAATCCTTATTTGAAACATAGTGAATTTTTTTAAAATCATTTTTCCTAAATTAAAATTATATGTACATATTTTGAACACTTGGAAATTCTTAAGTTCAAGAATCTTTGATAGCATCATCTCTCACTTTTTTTGGCTGCATGTAAACCCACATATATGCTTTCAATCCTTATTTGAAACGTAGTGAAGTTTTTTAAAATAATTTTGCCTAAATTACAATTATATACAGCTTATATTTGTTTCATGGAATTCTTAAGTTCAATAATCTTATATACACTTATATACAACTTATATAACGTGTTCCATCGAATCGTTCCATGGGAAATTACGTAAATTTTAAAATTAAGTATTATCTAATTATAAAATTATTGTACACATATATAAAACATAAATGAATGCAAATAAAAAAATAAACCCTAACCCTTAAACCCTTAACCCTAT